>CM038487.1:5781669-6211204 GCA_021464305.1 Kandelia obovata
CCTTTTCTCCTTGAAATCCCTCTCCATCTCAAGGTCGCTAGCATTACCAACCTTGTTGCTTTTCCATTGATCCATCTCATCAGTGGAGGACTTCTTTTCCCTCATTTCTCTGGTTCGCTTTTTCTTATGAAATTCCAGCTCCTCAGGAGGAAGAAGTGCAGAATCATCATTTCGTGCCACTGTATCACTATTTCCACCTTTGTTTACTTTATCTATAGTTCTAGTATTGAATACATGCAAGTTTGGCAACATGTTATGTATCTGCAGGAATAATGACTTAAATATGAGCACAGAAGTTCTAGAAAAACAAAATAAAGGAGAATAATGAAAAAGAATACCACCTTTTTAGCTAATTTAATTTTCTCAGCAATGGGGTTTCCTAGCAGATTAAGGTTCTTCAGTCCAACTAATGAATTCAAAACCTGTAGTTATGTCATGATATGGATGAATAAGATGAAACAAGAAAATAATACTTGAAGCAAAATAGTTTCAGTGAAAAATTCTCCATCTGGCTAACCTTCACATCTGTCCATCTTGTAACCAAATTATTACCCAAGTCTAAATTCTGGAGGTTTTGGTTATATGACAGCTCAACTGGCAGAGCCTATGCAGTTCAGACAGAGAGAGACAGAGAGGAAAAGAAGAAAGAATATAAATCCAACAATTTCCCAAGAAATAAGTTCAAGAACTGCTAGGGTTCAAAAGACAAAATTTCAAAAGAATGAACCAAAATACCTTGATCTCATTATGTGCAAGTCGGAGCTCTTTCAGCTCAATGCAATACTTCAGTGATGAGCCAATTGTCTGAAGTTCACAATTTGAGAGAGAAAGCTAGATAGAAAAAACAAAAAGGTCATAAATGCCTTGACTGCAGTCAAAAGAAACCATATCAAGAGAACAGCAGTCTGCGGAAACTTGTTACCTTTGTGATAGATTTCACTTTGCTCAGAGATTCACCAATTTCACGCACTGGATTTCTGGAAAGAACTGTAATTGAAGTACCAAAGGCGTAAGAATAGGACTCAATCTTTGACAACTACATCATAAGACATCTAATTCAGATATTATCAGTTTATGGTGAATATGTAAAAACTTATAGTTCGGAGATTTGTCAGCTTCAAGTCAAGATATAAAAAAGTGTGTACAATTTCATGCCAAATTTATTTTCACAAGGATGAATGCTTTGGTTGGAGCATCAGATAAAGAATTTGGCTGCTTCTCAGCACAAAAAGTATAACATATAGCAATCAAACAGCTTGGAAAAATGAGTTAAGGAATAATTATAGGATGGATTCTTGGAAAGGTGAGATGGGGACTAAATTATAGGATGGATTAGAGAAACTATTGCATTTAACAAGTGGGGCAAAAAATGGATGCCAAAGGAACTAAATTACTGGCAACACAAAAGGACCCAGTGTTCATATCAGTCCAAGTGTGCACCTCAGTTGTCAAGAAGATAAAACAACAGATTTTACCATATACCAAGCAGGATGTATACCAAATTTCTTCAAAGATGCCAAAGAAATTTGTGCCCCAAAATAGCAAATAAAATTTTTCTGTGAGCAAATGAAATGCAAAGGCGCCAATTAGGCACAGCTCCAAGTACAAGAGGAGAAAGTTATATGTACAAGAGCTGAGTGGGGATATCCAAAATGAAAAATAGCAGAACCCTTGTCTAAATTTGTCATCTATACCACATGAAGAGCTTTAAAATATGTATCTCAAATAGTAAGAGAAAATTCCTTTTCTTCCAAAGCCCTTCAGTTATGCCCTCTCTGAACTAACCATACAACAGTCAAAGGGATAAAAATATAAATTTCAGATCTACGCATCCAATACACATGCTCCAAAAATTTACTTCTCCAAACCAAATGCAAAATTGAAAATGGATCAAGTTAGCTGCACCCTTAAAGAAGCATCTGGTAACTGTAATCTTCCAAACTATTCGATTTACTCCCAAGCTGCCTACAATGCAACAAAAGGCAATTCTTGCAGGACCCTGTGACTTGTAAATAATTTTCCACAACAATTACGATAGAAAACAATTAAATAAAAGCACTTCATCTCAAATAAACATTTTGGGACCTCTCCACCTAACTCGATCGTTTATGAAAAGATTGTCAACGGTTTGTACTAAACATAAAAAATGGCTGCAGAATGCTGAGTCACTGTGTTAACCATTAACTATGAATCACAATTTCACAATGGCCCCTCCACCAGAAGCACACAGATGAAAGCCAACTACCGGCTTCTTTTTCATACTTAACCCAAACAGTCTTCCAACAAAATTTTTCTCTCAAGGGCAAAGTTCTAAACCAAGGATGATTCAGAAAAGAACAGCAGCATCATAAATAAGATTGAAGCTCTCATATCCAACACTTTTCTTGTGAACTGTCATTCCTATGCCTTAATTTGGGGACTTACATGAGCACATGAATTGTCAAAACCCCTTCAATTTGGGGACGAAAATAAAGAATCACTACCCATCATTCCAATGCCCATTGAGATTCACATTCACCTCAGTTTGATTCTTTCTTAAATTACAAAGCCTCATTTGGTCTCACTATTATGGCAAAGAAGTGCATTTCATGGAGGTCAACTGGTACTCTCTCATGAGTATATGTTGCCTAAAGTAAATTAACTATCACAATTACTTCCATTTGCATTATTTGAGCATTCTATGCAGGGTGTCCTCGTTCTAACACATCATCCTTCCTTTACCCTATCATCCACTAAGCCATGCATCCTTCACAGGAGCATTCACTCTGCATATATCTCTTCCACACAATATTATCCACATAGCCTTCTTGTATACCAACTCTCATGGAGGTTGACTGGTATTTCTCTTTTCATGGGTCCTTATGCCAGTGTGGCCACCACTGGAAATCCTATGCAGAAACAAATCTTTCAGTACTAACAGTATGAAATTCAATGAAGGCCAAGCTTTAGCATGATAGTAATGTTACTCTATTCTGACCTAAAGGTCCCAGTTTTGAGTTGTGGAAATAGCCACTTTGCAGAATAAAGATAAAATTGCATACAAGTGACCCTTCCTAGACCCTACAATGTGCTAGCCTTGTGTCTCAGGACGTTCTTTTATTACTTATGGTATGAAATTCAATAATAGAGGCTGATGTAAAGAGGCTGAAGGAAATACACATTAGGAGCCGATCCACAAACATGAATATATCAAACATCCAGATAGCAAGAGAATTCTTTGA
Organism: Kandelia obovata; assembly: GCA_021464305.1. Taxonomy (NCBI): domain Eukaryota; kingdom Viridiplantae; phylum Streptophyta; class Magnoliopsida; order Malpighiales; family Rhizophoraceae; genus Kandelia; species Kandelia obovata. The sequence continues at coordinate 5,784,891 of CM038487.1, forward strand.
TTTAACTACGCACATCATACCTAGAGTGTTTAGTTCTTTCATTTGATCAAGCCCAGAAATGGTTAAAATTTCATTGTCTGCAAAACAAGAAGATATGTCACAAATTTGAAGAATAGAGATCTCAAAACCAGAAAATTGTCACTCATTTAACATTCAAAATAAACAGTAATATAACGATATGTTGAATGAAAAAACTCACCATTCAAAATCAAGGCACGTAAGCTCACAAGAGGTCTAACCTCATCCATTGATTTGAGCTTATTTTTCCCTGCATTTAAAACCTGATTCACCACACAAAATCAAGTGACCCAGATTTAAAACCAAACGGCAGGAAGAACAATTTTTTTTTTTAAAAAAAACTGTGCTTTAAGCAAAAGTAAGCACTTTTTGTGCTATTTTCAGACTAGGAAAAAAGAATAAGAGTTGAATTCAACAGAAGAAAAACAATAACTTCTGATTTTATGAGGGTGATAACTTACGGTGAGCTTAGAAAGTGCTTGAATCCCACTTAAGCTTTGCAATTTGTTTTGCACAACTGATAACCACTTCAAGTTGATACATGAACTCAGTCCCTGATGTTGCCAAAACAAATAAACCACCAAAACTCAATCAATAAACATCTCTTACTTTCTCACACACACACACACACACACTCTTTGTTGTTGTTGTTTCACGCACACATCCCCGCACAAACGCACACCAATTTACACACATACGACAATAACAAGACGGCATGAGTATTGCAAAGGAAATAGCAAAACGTTGACCTCAATCGAAGCGAGACTATTGAAAGCAAGATCGAGTCTTTCCAAGTTCTTGAATTCGCTCAAGCATGAAACCTGCAGAAACCGTATAAAAAAAGATTTCTTTTTTATTAAAATCTTGAACACTTCCACAACAAATATGAAAACAAGGACAACAAAAACGGCAGCATACATCGGAGAGAAATTTCTGAGTGAGGGAGAGAGAAGCAATGGAGTTAGCGTCGCGAGTTTGTTTATCCTTCAACACCTGCTGGCTGCTCAAGCTAGCCATGGCTTTTCGATAACCGCCAGAATTTCCTCAAGCTACGCCCTCACCTCATGACACGGTGAAAAAGCAACACAAGACAGCGCAATACAACAAATCTCCCAAACTGTGTGTGTCTGTTTTTAATACACCAGACCAAAACCCCCAACATGTCTCTGGTCTGCTCGGTGCCACTTGCGTCTCCTCTTGTTTCGAGTCTTTCGACCACCTGTTGGGATTTCGGGCTGGGCTGGAATTGGCTTGGCTGAGACCCATACTGTTGAACCATATCTGTTCTGGCCAGCCCATACCCGACATGGTGACTTTCTTAGACGGGACCCATGGTAGTGAAAGGTGGCAGTATGAACTTCGTGCAAGTTAACTCACTCTTTTTCTTTTTTTTTTTGTTTCCTTTTATAATTAATATAACATATAAATAAATAAAATAAAATATGTAAAGAAAATAAGATAACATTACAATATACAAATAATTATCCAAATGTGTTATTGCTCAAAAAAATATATGTATATAAAAAAAATCTAAAACATATTATATAATACTTCCTTTTATATTTTACTTTATTTATCTATCGCATCATATATTAATATAAAATAAAATTTTATTGTTATTTTTCTAAAGTAAGACTCACATGTCATCTCAACTCGTACACTGTACTATCCCACAACTTTTTCCTTTCTCAAATAATTGGGAATTACCAACAAATTTCTCACCATCACGACTGCCATCTACTGAATGGGCTGGTTCCATAGAAAATTGAAAGTGTGACCATGTGGTTCCAAGTTAGCACACACTGAAACAGCATTTTTGTGCCATATACAGAAAATAAGACATTCGCAATAGATCTTGCTTTGAGGTGCCTCTCAGAGCCTGTTTTGGGTTTTAGTTCATTCAACTTTACAGCAGCTTCCATTAGTACAAAAATTAAAGCAATGCCATAACGAAAAACCCCATCGTTACATCATCAGCAACGGCCTATGGCCAAGAAGCTTTGAACGAACCAAACTGGCTTGTTCAATCAAAAACACCCCAATGAGAACTATAAATATCAGGTGCTGCGGATCATGAAATGTACTTCTCCTGCTGCTCTTGAAGTACCCTTGCCGAAGACTTGGTGTCTAAATATAGAGCACTCACTTCCTCGATGTCCGCCTATATTTTTGTGCAAAGCAAAATAAAAGAGAAAATTGTTATGGTGTTCACCATCAAAAGATTCTTAAGTCTACTCCGTCACCACACTAATGAGATATTCCTGCAACAATTACCTTGCAAATGCTGTCCCGACCATTCATCTTTGCCACAATACTGGCAGGTGACAACAGCTGAACTGCATACCTGGGGAAATTTTGAATCTAGTTAAGCGTACATGATAGATAAGCAAGGCTCCATGCAGAATATAACACATAAAAAATCAATTCCAAACCTCAAGGTCGTGCGTTGTCCAATCTCTCCGAGGAAGGCTAAGCTTTCTTCATCTACCATTAGTTCCTCTACCTGTGAACGAATTGCTAAAATCTGACAAAATCAAGTTGCCCATCAATTGGTGGCAGTTTATTAAACTGTTGGAAACATTCATATGATGGCAAAGAAAGCATCAGATGGCTAACCTGTATCATATCAGCAGGGCCATAAACTTGAGTCCTAATGATTACCAGTCGGTCCAGCAAGTCAACAGGTATGCCATGAGGACTATTCATATCAGTTCCTCTGCACAAAATCATGCCCACATCAGAAAAAAAACACTATAGCATAATCAAATTTTCAAGCATGCATAAGCTAGGTACATCATGGATCTCCCTATGCTCCAACCCAACAATGATTGCATGACATATTGATCCTTCTATGCTTAGTTTCCTTTCATTTTTAATGTTTACAGTGAGCTGCACTAATGTAGCAGCTAAAGAGCATGTCTGACTAAGCATATCTTATCCAAGAAACTTTTGCAGTAATACATTTATGCACCTAGTCATCATCTAAAGGCACACATGTGTAGTTATGTTTATTATGCAGCTCTTTATAATCTGCCATACTGTGAGCTTCTGGGTACAATATTCGGATAGTTAACGGCACCGTGTCCACTTGAAATGCTTGTTATGATTTCAAAGGTGAACAGGGTTCAGTGCAACATCATGGTTTCCACTGCGTGCAAAAGCCAATCTTCATTTCATATACAAAAATTTCCCATACCTTACATTACATATTCCTCTATTTGTAGCAAATATGACTATTGGAGAGAGCGAACTCTCTAGTGCACGATTCAGGTATGAGAAGCATTCCATATCCAGCATATGAACCTGCCAAAATACATGTAAGAAACATAAAAGGGATATGGAGCACAGAAAACACAAGTAAATGGATAAAAGAGAGATGGACCTCATCAATAAAAAGAACTCCAGGGACAAGCTCTGTGATACCTTCATCAATGTACCGATTAACAACCTATTATTGGAGAGGAGAAAAAAATTCTCACTCAATCAATGGATCACATTTTGGGTACAAAAGATCAAAATGTTATCATGGGGAATATATGACAAGATGCGACCATTTTGTAGAAGTGAATGGATCAGGCGAAGAAGCAAGGTGAATATGGAGGACTAATAAAAGAAGTAGCACCTTATTTATTTCCTGTCTAAGCTTGTCAGTGATTTCTGTCTTTCTAGGCTTCATCATTTGACCCATTAGAGACAGTATATCTTGACCACCTTCAGGCCTTGCATTTGCAGCATCTAGATCATGCAGTGTTACATCCTGATGGTGTGAATACAAAAATGTAAGAGCAATAAAAATAACTTCTTTATGAGAGCAAAGCCAACTGCTTCATGATAACCAAGGCATTAGCAAAGCCAACCCTGAGTAAGAGATTTTAAATCAGACGATAAAGATGACAAACTGGTTGCACCTCAAAAGCATTAAATCCCAAGCTACGTCAATTAAGAAGCTAACAGATCCACAAATATTTGGAAGAAGGTAATCAGAAGCATCATTCTTCAAAATAAGTAAGCATATTTCCCATCTGATTTCATTTTACATTAGAAGGTATATGCTCACAAAGCATTGTTGGCTGAATTCAGACATATGATTGCAATGCAAACAAAATCCAATTAACTTGAATTGTCCACCAGATTAAGGGTACAACACCTTCAATCTCAGCATTAGAAAAAATGGCATGCCAAATGAATATCCTGACAAAAAGAAAAGAAAGGAAAGGAGAATCTACAATCAGAGGCTCATAGAAGATGCACCTGAACTATCTCTTTCTTTTTGTGAACCTCGCCCTTAGGAAGCGGGACGTACTCTTCTGCTTCAAGGTCAAATTCTGTAGCGAAAGCATCACTTCTACCCACTCTTTTGACTGCTCCACTATTCGCTTCAATATATATAACATCTCCAACAGCAACCTTCAGTGTAACAAAAATAATATGTTACATCATAGATACAACTGCTAATAATACATCTTACAAGAATGCAAATGATGAAATGAGTAACAACTCATGTTTAATTTCTCTTTCACAATAGGATATTGTAATAAGTAACCTTTCCACTGCAGTTGGTTCTAAACCTATTGCAAACTGAAAAGCACAATTGAAGTAAATTAATGAGCAAAAAGATTTCACAACCTTACCTTCTCTTTAATCAAGGCATCATAAATAGTGGGATCCAACTTCAGTTGCTTGGTTCCTTTGACAGTTTTTAGTCCAATAATAACATGGCTAATGCTTTTACCATACCCACCTGTCACACTTTCAGCTTCTTCTGGGGAAAGTTCAGTGACCTGAAAGAGTACTAGCAAGAAATCAAGAACTACGGCCAAGCAAAGATTGGAAATTATTGAAAGTCAGAATGAGACTTTAAAAACAAAGAACCATAGTGAACAAAACTTGCCTCTCCCTCATAAACCTCTTTATTTTCCTTGATACGTAGACCAATTGCCCTTCGAAAATTTTCCATCAAAACCTCAGTTTTCTTGACTTCGGATGAGTATACTTCTGAACCCACCATTGGGCAGAATGGAACCTGCAAATGAACAAAGAATAAAAATATGTGTGCTATCTACATGAAAACAAACAAAACATTCAAGATCAAAAATTTAAATAAAGCAATAAAAAAGATCTGCACAATTACAGCTAAAAAGGATTGAATTTCATGCCAGACAGAAGAAATTAATGAACAAATGAACAAAGAACAAAAATATGTGTATGCTATCAACATGAAGACCAACCAAGATTCAAGACCAAAAATTTAAATAAAACCATAAAAGATCTGCAAAATGACAACTAGAAAGAGTTGAATTTCATGCAAGGCACAATAAATTTAATGACCCGCAAGCAGTACCTTGCTCCCAAGTTCCTGGGATATCCCAAGGGCCAAAGCTGTCTTTCCAGTACCAGGAGGTCCAGCAAGAAGAAGAGCCCTGCCAGCCATTTTCTTCTGCTTGATCATATCAACCACAAGACCAGCGGCTTCTCTAGCCTCCGCCTGACCCACAAAGCCAGCAGCCAGAGGTATCGCCGTTCCAGTTGGCTGAAACCCAACAATGAAATTATAAAAAAAAAAAGAAAAAAAAGAAAAAAAAAAGAAAATTTCAGGCATACCTCAAGGCCAAGGCCTTTGATATGAGAGTGAGTGGCGATTCTCTGCTTCTTGGCAGTTGATTGCACCTCTTCTATCTTCATTCTCTCCATCCTCTAGCTCTCTTTTCTCCGCTTTAGGTTTTTTAGGGGCTCACCGAGACTCTCCGCCGTTGCCTACCTTATCGGTCGCCGGCGGCTTCCACAGAAATATTGGGTAATTCGGAGAGTCTCAAGAGTTCGGGACTTTTTGTTTGTAGCTGTTACGGTTGTACGACGAGTCGTTTACTTCCATTTCCTTTCCATTCCTATCTAACAAAAATACGCAAGGCTTACTAATAAAAAACATACTTCAATAATAAGGAGAAAAAAAAAAGTTATTATGAATATTGTTTATTTTTATCAATTAAAAAAATATGATTCTAATAAATAAATATTAAAATATCATTAGAATTTCAGATAATATTGCATTTCGTGGAATCTTGTAGGTAAGGAATAGAAATGTTTTTAATGTCATCCTTTTTTTTATTTATTTAAATAAAAAAATTTAATGATCAAAATGATATTTTTTAATTTAAATATATTCTAATTTAAAATATTGAGAAGAAATATTTATGTAAATATAATAAGAGTAAAATAAAATTATGATGTGAATATAATTGATGAAGATAAATTTGATTTAGATTGAATTTTTATTTTAAATTTGTAATTAATTTGATAATTAAAATTTATTTAATATTTAATTTAAGTTCAAGTCTTAAATAATTATTTTATAATACTATAAAATTAAATTTTTATATCATACTATTTTTTATCCACATTCTATTTTTAATTATCTTTTTTTTTTTCTTATATGTTAGTAAAAGAGATATTTATTTAGGCTTTTTGTTCGGAATCTTGAAGGAAAAATAAGGAAAAGGAAAGGGGAAAAAGGAAGCCCGTAATTTTTTCACACATATTTGGATTTGATAAAAACAAAAAGGAAAGAAAGTCTAAGAAAGTCATTTTTTGTTTTACTTAAAAAATACAAAAAATAGATTAAAAAAAAAGAGTGAGAGAAAGCATACAGATTCAAATTGCTGCTATTATCTTTGTAATCTATATTAAATATTTTAAATAAGAGGGAATCATTATGTACAGTAATTGAGATCTGCTAAACTCTTACTATTCATCATTTGTGATTTATTAATCTCACATGTTGGGGCCAACCATTTGATTTAATGTTAAGTAATCATTAATAGTACTCAAGGAAAAATAAAAACGAAAAAAAAGGATAAAAAAAATATGGCTAATGCTGCTAAACGTATTGAAAAGAAAAATTAATAGCTTGTTTGGAATAATTTTTTTTTTTTGAAATTTAATTAAACTCTACTAATCTTTGTTTATTTAATATTATAATTTTTTAAAATATTAGAATTTAATGAATTTTAATGTTATTAGAAATATAAACTAATGAGATGAAATTGAAAAATTTTAATTCAATTTATTTATAAATATATGTCGAACAAAAGATTAAAATATAATTTAATTATTAAATTAAAATTTATGACTAAAATTAAATTAAATTAAATTTTATTAAAAAAAAAAATAAAGGGTGAATAATAATAATAATCACTGGCAGGCGCAAGCTCGCCCATTAAGTGAGCAAGTTTATTTGACTGTGGATTATGCTTCAATCATCCACTCGTTAATATTCATAACAAATTCATAAATTTGTTCAGATCAGCAACGGCCCCGAAACCCTAGATCCTATCCCAAAAACAGGAATGTCGCCGAGGAAGCCGCCGCGCCAGGGCGAGGTGTTGGAGTCCATGTACTCGATGATCGCGCTCGTCTTCATCCTGGTGGCCTGCGTCGAGCTCTGCGACGCTGCCACCGTCGTCGACGTCTACCGCCTCATACAGTACGACATCTCCGGCGTCCCCTTCGGATCTCGCCTCGCTAGCCTCAACAACCACGCCGCCTCCTTGCACTTCGCTCCCGGAGCGGATGTCTCTCGCGCCGTCCTCATGATCCCCGTCCGCGAAATGAACATCACTTTTGTTAGAGGTAACTCTTAAAAAAATCTGTCTGCCTACAGTTCAATTTCAGGCGAGATGTAAATCATATGCAAAGATTGCCTTGCAACATTGAAAAAAAAAATGTAGCAGGACAAATTGTTCTTTTGTTTGTCTGTGCGTGCGCGTGACTGTTGACCACTTATTTACTGATGCGGAGTGCCTACTGGGATGAGCTTGCATATCATTATTGCTTTCTGCAAAACTTTGCCAAAAAGTTGGGAGAGGAGAGAGTAAGGAATAGTAGCAATAGTGACAGGCCGATGGATGATTAATCTATCCTGTTACGCCAACCAAGTAGAGTTTCATTTCATTCAAAAACACATGTCCCAGGTTATTTAAACTAGTATAGGCTTGTGGCACCTTATTTTTGATAGGAAAACTTTTTGAACATCCATATATGCCAATGAAAAAAATGAAAAATGAGGTCATTAGTTAATATCTTTCTATGCAACGCTGCATGTTTATTCTGCAGTGAAATTTCATGATATTGGAAGGAGGCTTCCTATCTTTGAATTTTTTTCCCACCCTAGTTTAAATCCTTTTCCTAGACTCCACCTACTGAAGGAAATAATTGGAAGTGAAATTCTATGTGGCTTCATTCTTTTTGGACTCTATATGGTTAATAGATCCTTTCTACAGTTGCTTTTTCTTTTTATTTTTTTTAAAAAATCTGCGTTCCTACAATTGCTTTATTACAAGCCTCTTTATTGATTGAATGTTATACTTTGCTGGTGACCGAATTGCAGAATTTATTACGCAGGGTAGGCCTCTAGGGGGCTTACTGTTTTTGCTCCCTCAAATGTTTAATTTCAAAAATGGAGATGGAGATGGCATGAGGAGTAAGTATCAAGTGCATGACAAGGAAATGATGAAGATTGTACTAGCAGAACTTGAACAAATACTCATACATGCCAAAATTCCTGTAAGTGAAAAAGACGCATGGTTTCCTTTTTCTTCTTCATCTTTTTCTGCTTTCTGGTCTGTTCTCACTGATCCCCTTTGCCACTTCACTATGGCCATAATTTTCAATTATGATATGTGCTGCACATTAGCTAGGGTAAAGTAGTAATTAAACAAGTTGGAACCGGCCTTAAATGAAAGGTTCAATGTGGTTGTGTCCTATATTGAAGTACATGGTGCAAGTTGCCAAAATCAATGACCAAGCTCAGCTAATCAAAGTCCAAGGGAACTCGAGAGACAGAGAGAGAGGCTTCATTATATGGTTTACCAGCAATAGAAATGCTTGAAATTAACATAAAGATAATTTAAATCCCAGTGTTCTAAGATGTCATCATTACACTGTTCCCCCAGGTTTTTTTTCCTTTATTTTTTTAGGAGGGGGCGATGATGAGATCCTTTTTCTCCTCCAGGGGAGTTCGGGGTGGGGTGGGGTGGGGTGGGGGGTTTATGTGGGGGATGGCATTAGGAAGGATAACCACCATTTATTTTATGTGTAAAACCGAATTGGTAGAACTTGTTAAAGGAGCTGATCTCTAAATATGGGAGGAGTGTTGGCAATAAAAATAAAAAATGTGATATTTCAGTTTCTGAATGTCATTGCCATAATCCTCTTTCTCTTTCTTCTGGGAACCAGGATTTAAATTGGAAAAGGGCATCTGTATATTGTATTTGTGCACTATTTAACTGACTAATCAAAGGAGTGGACCTGGTATGTTAGTTTTGCAACATATTAATTAAAATACTGGTCATATATCATGAAGAAGAATGAGGCTTATTGACAAAATGCGCTACAAAATCTATTACCTGGTGTTCAGTGCTTCATTTTGTTTATTATTGACTTGGCCTTGTGAAATATTTTTAATAACCAGTGCCTCTCTGTGAGAAATATTACCATGTTTCTTAAATAAGAAGCTTTTGCACTACCTTATTGGCTTTGTGTACTATGTTAAACTATAATACAGTTGCCAGTTATTTATGGAAGAAATAGTTACAAAAAATAGAAGAGGCCTGTGTATATTGGAATTGATATATTGACAAAGTTGCGATGATTCGGGCATGTGTTGCTTAAAGGTGCTTCAATTTGGAATTGATGTATTAACAAAGTTGTACACTTGTAGTTTTATACCTGTGGCTTCACCTTTGAATGGCATTTCTCTTCATTTCTTGTATGTGATTTAATACACAACCTTGATTACTTGCTTATATTCATTGTGGTATTTTCTTGCAGTATCCTGTGTATTTTGCTTTTGAGAATGATAACATTGATGCTGTGTTGGCTGATGTCAAGAGGAGTGATGCCATTGGTCAGCCTGCTACAGCAACTACTGGCGGGTTAGTTAATAATTATATGTGGAATTTAGGAGCACTACTTCATTTTATGCTTGGTGCAGAATATAACTTGGTTATTCCAATGAAACTAGTTTGGATGTCTGTATTATAGGCTGATTAACTCTGTATTAATGCAAATTCACATCAAAGGAAACTTGCAACTTGCATCTGCATCTCCTTATTATATGTTGTGATTTTATTAGCCCTAATTCCAGTATAACCCTCTTTTCTCCACGATTTCTTTTTTGAGGGGGAATGAATGAAGAAAATACTGACTAGATATGCAGAATATGGAAACAGGCACAATTACAGTTGGTTGTTCCTTGTAGATAGCTGCTTTCAGTATTTAATGCAAAGGAGATAGCCTAAATCCTTACTAGAACTCTCCAAAAAAGGAAGGAGATGGGCTGCCCCATCTTGTTTATGGGTGTTTCGTGCATATTGGAATGGATGGGATTTTTGATCCCTCTTGTAAGAGCTACTGTTAAAATGGTGATGGGCGTGGGATTGGAAAAAGTTTGCTGCAATATTTCTCATTAATGTTATCTTGTGGCTAAGGTTTATGCGACTAGCTCTTTGTTTTGTGTTTGATTCTTGTTGTACCCTAATCTTGTAAAAGTTTTCCTTTTGTCAATCTTAATGTGCCTTTTAGTATCTGTCATAAATAAGGAGCAACTGTTGTTTTTATCCTTTTGTATTTGTTTGGATCCACAATTTTAGATCTCAAATATTGTTTCTTCATCCTGATTGGTGTCCTTAATGGTCTATAGAGCAATGCTTTCTTCAGTTCAGATTGCTATAGTGATTTTTACTGTAATTGAGAATGTGATCTTTCCATGGAAATATTGCAGATACAAGCTTGTTGTGGCAGCACTGGAGCCCAGGAGAATAGCTTCTCCTGTTATCACAAATATTCAGGTCTCTTTTCATTTTCCTTTTTCATTTCATTGGGAAGGACTAGCCATCCCCAATTAAATTTGGGATTAAGGCTTTGTTGTTGTTGGGAAGGACTAGCCATATGAAATGGCACTTAGGATAAACATCTTTCATTTTCACTCAAAAATGGGCTACTGGGTTCTTCAGATTGACGATAGTTCTAGTGTTGCCACTAAAAGCATACTCTTCTTTGAAGGGACTCATAGGTATTTCTTTTTTTCCTATTTCTTCTTCCTTTTTTTGTTGTAATATTCCATAATTGTATCTGTGTTGGCAGGATTTCTCCTACTAACTTTTTAGAATGCTCTGCATTATGATAATACCTGAATTGCTTCACCTAGCTTTGAGACTACTGGTCAACTCATGGTACCCCGCATCTAAGACATGGTAGTATTTGGAGCTTCATAGGTCCTCAGGCAAAAGCAATGATAATGGAATTTAAAGGTGTACATTATGTAATTTGTGGTGTTCTGATTTTAATGACACGACCATGAGAATTTACATTCTGTCATGTGACATTATGTAAAAAATTACTGGTTATTCAGATGTCAAAAAAATGTTTTTAATTCATATCACATTTAGATTCTTGATTAAATAAGACGTAATCTGTACTCAGATGAAGGGACTCCATATAATTGAAATGACAGTTTATAGCATTAATTATAGTGTTTGCTAACTTCCTAAGTTTAGTGCACATGAGCTACATAATCTTAATGAAGTGGATAAGCTTTCTGATCATTGTAATAACAGTTGCTTTTGAACTAAATTATTGTTCTGAAATGTTATAGGGATGGTTGCAAGGACTGAAAGCAGATGGAGACCCAAGTCAACTTCCGACTATTGCTATTGTAGCATCATACGATACATTTGGGAGTGCGCCAGTATGTGTTTTTGTGAATTTCATAGACTATATGAATTCCATTGTGGACGTATTGATGTGGAAGTAGTCAAATTTGTAGGCACTATCAGTCGGAAGTGACAGCAATGGAAGTGGCATTGTGGCACTTCTTGAGATAGCAAGGTTGTTTTCTCTGCTTTATTCAAATCCAAGGACAAGAGGAAGGTATAATTTACTCTTTGGGCTAACATCGGGAGGACCATATAACTACAATGGAACTCACAAGGTATCACAATCGCATTGATGGAATTAATTCTCTTATTGAAAAAAAAAATGTCAACTGATCTTTATCTTTCTTCCATCTGATCAGTGGCTTCGGAGCTTTGACCAACGTTTACGTGAGAGCATTGACTATGCTGTTTGCTTAAATAGTATTGGCTCATGGGATAGGAATTTGTGGATTCACGTGTCTAAACCTGCTGAAAATGTGTATATCAAGCAAATTTTTGAAGTAAGCCCACAAAGTCTTTTACTAGATTGTAGTTGCTGTCCACTCACTTATTAGAGCTTCTTTGTTTTGTGGCTCAATACATGGACTAGGGTTTTTCCAATGTAGCAGAAGAGCTAGGCCTTGAAGTTGGTCTGAAGCACAAGAAAATTAACATTTCAAATCCTCGAGTAAGTCGATCTTCTAGAAAGTTTGAATTTTGAATCTTACAAATAATGAAAAATGTAAACATTCAGTTTTTCCAGTTGAATCATTGCTGTAGTGTATTGACTCAACAAAATTACTTTTCTCAGTTGTGGCACATAAAAGTTGGACAAGGTGTTGGACATGATTTTGATTTCAAATAATGAAATCATGATTTTGATTTTAATTCCTCGCCATCACTCTCTCTGGGAAATCATGAATTTGATCTAGCCTAAGGGCATGGTTGGTACTTTGTAGATAATTTGGGTGGGTTTTAAACCTGGAACTGCAAAAAGAGGTTGTAAAGTTGCCTCCCAACTAGATGCATGTATTATGAGATCTTGGCTAAACAACCAGGGTCAAAGCAATCCAACATTATGGACTTGTCTACAATTTGAAATCAAAACTCTTATAGGGTTACTTAACCCATTTTTTCAGGTTGTGCTGCTGAGCCCTCTCTTGGAAAAGCTTTCATTCATGCACTTGACTAGAGATTATTAACTTGCTGTCTGAATATTATCAGAATGATGGTTGAATACATACACACATGCTGTCTTTTGTTTTTTATTTTGTCCGGGTGATGTATTTATTGGCCTGTTGTAGGTAGCTTGGGAGCATGAACAATTCTCCAGACTGAGGATCACTGCTGCCACCCTGTCTGAACTCTCAGTTGCACCTGAACTGCTGGAAAACACTGGAGGTCTTTCTGATAGCAGGTTGTGACTTTTTAACCTGAACATATTTCTCTTGGCTGTGAGATATTTATTTGCTTTTGTATTTTGCTGACTTGTTTGTTTGTGTGCAGACTCTTTGTAAATGAAACTGCAGTTATCAAGGGTATTAAATTGGTTGCTGAGAGTGTTGCGGTAAGATGGCATGCTTTTGACTCTGGTTAATTTTTGATTAGTTTTGTATAAAGGCATTTTAGTTGGAAGTACAATGTTTTCTATTAACATTTCTTTTTCCAACTGCCCAGAGGCACATCTATGGTCACGAAGGGAAGGACATTGAAATCTTTGCAGATGACACTAGTTTGGCTGTCAACCCTTCTTACATACGCTCATGGTTGGATCTTTTGTCACAGATGCCTCGAGTAGCACCATTTCTTTCAAAGAATGACCCATTAGTTATGGAATTAAAAAAGGTTGATGTTTACACATTGCTTAGGAGTTCTATTGTTCTGTGGGCTTCATTTTTGTAGTCAATGGTACCAATGTGAAAAAGATTTCCCAGCAAACTGAACTGCTGACTGCAGTCATAATATTTATTCCTTATAGATTCATCAAAGCTTTTTGATTGGAATAGATATTGAGTCCAAATTCCGTTGGTCAGGGAGCTATGATTTAATTCCTTTTTACCTGGAATTCATCATTTGAGAGGGGATTATTTGTTCTTTTACGTGCCAAGACTATGATGGACAAGAGGTAGGAATTAAGCTTCCATTCCCCCATTTCTTGGGATGGGCATGAGAGGCCTGGAGCCTGGAGGGAATGAAGGGCCGTGACCTTTGCTAATCCTAATTCTTTGATTTTGCAACAAAGCCATACCCTTCTGTTTTATCTTCTAGTTATATAATCCTTGAGACTTTACTGTTTACTCTTTTATGTTGAGTGTCCAGTCTTCATATCTTGTGGAAGAGCTGGTTGTGGTCCCATACCAAATAACAGGACAAAACCTTTTATGTTTATATCTGCCTGGGTCATTGACTGGCTGTCTTGGGCTTCACTCATTTGCAGGAATTAGCAGATCATACCCATGAAGCAAATGTCCACTATGAGGTGCTTGATGGGATGTTTACATTCTATGATTCAACTAAGGCTAAGCTAAACATTTATCAGGTGCCTGCTGTTATTTCTTCTGTCATTTCTTTGGATGAATTTGGGGTTATTTGCTCTCTCTCTCTCTCTCTCTCTCTCTCCCCCCCCCCAAAAAAAAAGAAAAAACATTCTTTTCATGTGAATCAGGTATTTGTGTCTTAGATGGCATGATAGTACCAGAGCAATATTTTGAAATGCCTCCAGGTCCTATCTAAATCATGGATGAGACTTTTACTTGTGTCTGTGGGATGGATATCTTAATTATTGATGTAGTACAAGAATGAAGAGAAATTCTCGGGTGATTGAAAACTGGGGTTACAATTGATGAGAACTTCTGAATTCCTAGTCACAATGTGCATGTATATCATGTTAAATCTCCCCACCTCACCCTAAATTTCTGCTGATAAAAAGTAATTCTCTTTGAGTACTATACTTTTGTATGATGCTGGTTCAGTCCACCACTACCGTGCAGATTGTGTAGAGAAGAGAGGATGAGTGAGGAATTTTTGAGGTATCCTTGCTTTATTACCTCCTTTGCCTTGGAATTTGATCAGCTTGAATGTGCTTAACAGGTTGCTAGCGTAACATTCGACTTGCTGTTGCTTCTGGCGCTGGGATCATATTTGATAGTGCTTTTCAGTTTTCTTGTAATCACAACTAGGGTATCTTCTACTCTTCCTTCTGACATCAATCACAGAACTCAGAATTTTTTGGCCTCTTATTGCTATTTTTACTGTCTTAATATGCTACTTGAAATAGAGCCAGAATTTCAAGATAACCAACCGCTGATCTTAATGGTCAACAGGGGCTTGATGATCTGATCAGCTTATTTCGACGTCCCCCATCACGGAAGGTGAAAACGGCTTGATGATTGAAGCGAGATTGGTGCACCATAGTTTTTTGGCATTTATGGAGTTTTATCTCATGTAGCTGAGATCCAACTCCCAACATGAAGGCGTCTGTTGGTCTTAATAGCACTTCGTTTTTGCGTGGTAGATAATTATGGGGGATAATTTGAATTTTTGGCCCAAGGAAAATATCTTCATGACAGCATGAGAGCCATTAGGATAGACTGCAAGAAAAATTTTGTTCAAATGCTTCTGCCATCTCTTTTTCTTGAATTTTCTTCTTTTCATATTTTTATTTTATGTCTGCGCGATTTCCATCTTGTAACATGAAATGGTGTTTTTTTCGCCGCTATACACATTATATTTGCTTAACCAGTTTAGTTAAAAGAAATAAATATTGCTGTGTAGAGGTCAAAAAACTAGCTGAATGTTTTGACAATTGGCTGAGAATGCCTTCAATTGTAAGGTATGGCTGCAGTCGTTGGTAAAGGTGGATCGAAGGCAATATGGCACGTTTAGAAGCATTGGAAGAGGTACATTTAGTTCCAGGCCTGACAACAAGCTAAAGAATAAGTGTCACTTGATATTTAACGAAATGCAGCTACAAGTATAGTCTTCTGTTGCCTTCTTGAACCCTTCCCGTCAATATAATTCTAATTTCCCCTTTTGCCTTTTCGTTTAAGGTATATCAAAAATATTCACACCACACAGGCGTTGGCATCTTCCCAGGTTAGCAACTTCAAAGAATAGCATATGCTGTGCGAACGAGCAAAAGTTCAACCATTTTAGGAATTAGCCATACATGGATTAGTGACACGTATACTTGAGAAGATTAATCCACCATTCTTCTCATTTGAAAGCCACTAAGCAGTGTGAAAATGCTATACAGATGGGTTCTTACAAACACTTGTCTGGGAAAATAAGAAAAAAAAAACATGAACAAAAATTCCAGCAAGCTGATTATAATTAGCCCACTCCAATTGCTCAAGAATGATGGGCATTGAGCAGTGCTCGATAAACCATGTCAATAAATTGATTGTCCTGCCACACATTTGCAGAGCTGGTCAGATACGGGGCCAAAATTTAGTAGTAAAAACTGAAGGAAGCACGACAAAAGAAGTAAGGTTTGGAATTCATAGTGGGCTGAGCAAAGGTAAATAGATAGAAGCTTTGTAACTACAAAATGACCAACAGTATTACTTAAACCAATTACGAGTCAGAAGCAACGGTTCTGGAGAAAACCTACCTGAATCTTTTTTTCCCCCTTTTTTGGGGTTCATTTTCCCCTAAGAGTTATGTGTGACACACTAAAGTAAATGGAAACAAGAAAATCATTTGCAGAAGTGTGTTAAACTGGTAATGACAATGAAATTCACTTCGATGGGCACTTTTGTTTGTAAGTCAAAAGCTTTTTTGGAACAAATTTTATGTCCTAGAGACAGTTAATTATTTAATTTGCAACAAGTTAGCCAATTACAGGATCTTTACTAAATGCTTTTTCTTTGACAGCTGATAAGTACAGATGCAAGAGGATCACTCTGAACTATAAATAAACAAAATGCTCAAGCACAAAAAATTGAATAAAGCTCAATCCATAGTGACTAATTGTGAGGCCCGAATAGAACTACTCCTGACGGGCAAGGGTTGGGCCTAGATATTATAGGCCTGGCCTGTTTCCTACACAAGTATGTGACATTCTATAAGCTTTTGATCAGCTTTCATTATGTTCTAAGTGATCTGTTGTGAGAAAATAGTTCAGGGGTCATGCAAGTATGAGAATTCTATTATAAAGTATCACACCTCAACCTACATACTCAAGAATGTCATCACTTTGACCCTTGACAAAGATATGCCTTTGTTAGAACATATAAAGATACTAACCTGAACAAGCACCAGAAGTGCATCTTGAACTTTCTCCCTGCTGATGACTGGCCCATAATTTTGAGTGGGAACAGAAGCAGGAGTCAGAGACGGTGGAGGAGTTGGTGGTGGAAACGGTTGAAGCAATGGAGCACCATATGAGCGTTGTAGATTCACAGGTGTATTAAGTGGAGGAGCAGTAGGAATAGATGAGGAGACAGATGACATCATCCAAGCAGAAGATGATGGAGGACCAAAAAATGAAGAGGGCTTTACAAGATTAGTTGCCAGGTTGCTGCTGATACTGACATCAGAGGCATCAAGAGGTGTCATTAAAGGAACAGATGCTGACAAAGGAGCTGGAGGTTGCAGGGTAGGCATTGTAGTAGAAGGAATACTAGTAGGCTGGGAAGGTAAAGGGATAGGAATTGAAGATTGGTAAGGTTGACCAGCAACTGTTGTGATTGAACTGCTCCCAATGGTCATAGCTGTCTGCAATCATCAAGCACATGAAACTAGTTGCTATCATATATTCTGATTTTATACAACATAAATTTCAGAAATAAAACTATTTAGTTCGTAATTTTAAACAATGCTGCATAAACCAAACACTGCAGTGTACACTGTAATCTCACCTTCTAAAATTCATTCCAAATACACTAATCTTGCATTACAATTTACATTCTCCATAATCTTACATTATGATAATACTGTAAATTCACCAAAATCTTAACCTTCCTGCACCAATTGCCCCCTAAGCATGATGAACAATAGCAACAAGTACATAAATGACAAGGCAATGAAACACAAAACAGCTTGTGATAAACCACACAGAAAGAATGAACATGCTTCAGTGGACATACATAATAGTCCAGTCCTAAGATTCTTTATTATGAAGTCCTCCAAATTCACAACTGAAAGTGTCAAGTCTTTTTGGAGGACATTCAGCCAAAATCTATCACATGGAGCTGATCTTGTACAACTATTATTAGGATGTCTAAAAAATACTGTTAATGTGTCTTTAAAATAGTGACAAAGAAATCCTGCAGGCACAAGAACATTTCAAATGTCATGAGAAATGAATCTTTGTGCATGAGATGCATCACAATTGACAAACTACCCACAACAACAGTGTGGTCAACAGGTGCTGTGAAAGGATACCATATGAAAGAATTGTTAGATCCAAGTGGTAAACAGAGGAGCACTTACGCTAAAGAAATTTATGAAGGCAGAATCATCAGGCACATCAGTGACATTGGAAGTAGTTGAAGATGATGGCTCCAGAGGACCATCCATGACAGCCATGGTTGGTACAGCTTCCAGTTCCTCAAACTCACTGTACTCAGACAGATTGTTATTTGAATTTAAAAAAGGAGTGATCACAAAATGCACCCAAAGCATATAAATTCTTAGGGATAAGCTAAAACAATGCAAACATGAATTAGGATTCCCCGACATTAAATAGAAAAAGGGTATGAAGAAGGAGATGCAAACATTCATGTAAACAATGAAAAAACTCAATGAAATCTTCGATCAATTATCCAGGGTTTTTAACAGAAATTTTGAGATTTTTTAAAAATATTACAAAACTGAAAATAAAAGGAAGAATTTTAACCATGTAAATAACCCTCGAGTTAATTTTAGAGCCTGCTTACCATGGGAGGCAGCAAAGAACAAAGCAAAACCTTCAAACCCATAGGATCATCTATTTTGGCATAAGTCCTATGTGAAATGCAAAAGTATTCAATATGCAGCTCAGCTTTGGACATGACTTGCCCATCCCATCATGGTTAAATCTCAGCAGCCCACACAATATTATAGTTTCCATTTTGGCCTCAGATTTCATATCCAACCCAACAAACATGAGCATGATCCAATAGTAAACCAATCCAGAAACTAGTAAGCTACCGCAGCAAAACAAGAGTTATCTAGGGAAGGGGGAAAAAAAAAAGAAGGAATTTTCTAAAGGAAAAACCTTTCAAGTATTGCCCAAAAAGTAAAAAAGTGATCACAAATAAAATAAAGTTTAAATGTTGTTGCTTGTTTAGTAGAGTAAATGTCAATCCTCTATATTGGAATGGAAAATTTATTACCTTTTAGTGGGTGGCACCTTTGGTTTTTGAGGCACCTTGGAGTATGCACTGAGTATCCTGAACATATCCAAAAAAATCATATGAAATAACCAACATTCAAAAGAGACTTGAGCTGAAAAAAATTATTTTATGGCCACTATGCTTCTAAGAATTAAGTTCCAGATGGATAACAACATACATGTAGAAATCAATCAAGGATCTAAGACTTAATATAAGAAATCTGTTACTAGTTCCTGGAGCAGATTTTGCTGAAATCCAGATGATGCTGACTTTATCACAAAGAGAATTTCTTAAGCATAGGAAAATAGCAAGATTCAGCTAAGATCTATTCATTCCCTACCCCTACCCCCCCAAGTCATGGCGACTACATGACAGCAGGCAGCCTAATTTCCAAAAGTGGACAACTCAATGCTCAAAGCTCCAAAAACAGAAAACATTTTATTCATACAGTGGGGACCTTTTAACAGTGTGCAGTGAAAAATCAGAAAGCTTGAACTTCAAGTGAAGCTTTGGGCAACAATATGCGGTGTTTTTAATACTGAACTTTGCACTGAAGCAATTATAACCATTATGATGCAGTAAGATGCAACTTTGATCTCTACGATGCCCTAGTCATTCAACATTGTAGTTTTCCTACCAAACCTAAAAACTAGGAAACTATATTTCTAACCATAAAGGTGATAATTCCAATACCCCTTCCTATCACAAAGGATGACAAATTAACAGTTAATATCCAGTGTAAAAGAGGTGTCACTTGATGACCATGACCTAAAGGGTCACATAATCAATTATCTATAAACTGCCACTGCAGTAGACAACAAAGTAACAGTTTGTATCCAGTGTAAAGAGGTGTTGCTGGATGACCATGACTAAAAGAGTCACATAATTAATTATCTATAAACTGCCACTGTCAGCAGACAACAATTACCTGCTAAAAAGATTTGCAACCTCTTCACATTCACGTGCATTGTAGAACCAAATACCATTCACTTCTTGGGAAGCATTCCGATATAACAGATAGGGAACCTGAATCTCAAACTCAAAATCTCCCAAAAGATCTTCCACCAAGTTATCTGAGTGTACAGAATAATTAGGCTTCTTAATACAACCAAAGTCACAAGCACATGTGCCAACTGCTAAATGACATGAACAATAACTTTCCATCAAATCACTAGAACATTCTTGCAGACAAAATGCTATTCACAAACAAGGACAAAAGGCTGTGTTATAATGTCTAATTGTTTAATAAACTAAATATTCTTGTTACTTGCAGCAGCATTCAATATTGTCTCCCATATGTTCACAGGTAACCGATCTATTTGACCCATCCCTCTGAAAATTATGCTTTTATTCAGGCTTAAAATTAGATTATTTGACTTTTGTTTTCAGTCGTGCACTCCCCAAATTCCATAAAGTAATACATCATCCTTTTTTCCTTTCTTTTTCCTCTTTGGATCTCTTTTCCTTTCTGTAAGTTGTTGTTTCTTGTTTAAAAATTAAACTAATAACCATGATTACAAAAATTCCTTGTTTGGGGTTTGAATTCAGCAAATTCCAGCTATATTTTATACAGTGTTTTCTTCAAGAGGGTAATTTTTGGGTCTTCCTGCTTCTAATTTTAAACTGGGATCCATATCCCTACATATAATGCATGAATAAGCATGTTTGGCACACAAGGATTCCTAAAAATAAAGCAAAAACATACATCCCACCTTTGGGTTTCTCTACAGTGTACATATTGCTGATAGAATGACACAGAGTTCAAATGACAAACAGATCTCAAATTGGAGTTTAGCAGATTCTTGAGAAGAGGGTGGGGTAAGGTGGGGGAGGAATTGTTGAGAACCCTGAACACCGTGCAAAATGCCCCCCCCCCCAAACTTCTTCTAATGCAACCCACAATCCACAAATAACATACACTATTGATCTCAAGTGTAAACTTTCAAAACTGCACCCTATAGGCACTTGTTTTACACATAACTAAATTCTACAGGCATTTGGTCTTCTCCTTTGTTTCCGAAACTATGCTACTATTACAACCCCATTGTTTCAGCGGCATACCCAAAAATCAGTATCTGATAACTCATAAATCAAAATAACAGAAACTTTCTTGCTCCACTATAATTAACAGCAAAAAGTGAAGAAGATAATGCCCTAAACTAACCGGTATTCCGCCGATTCATAACAATAAACTGAAACCGAGGCTGTGCATTCCTGTAAAATAACACCAAAAAGCACTCACAAACATCAAGAGCTTGCAACTAACCAAATGAATTTACAGTTAGCCAAACGCATAATAAGCAAAAAAAAAAATTTCTTTAAAAAAAAAAAAAAAAGAAAGAAAAGGGCAGGCAACTTTTAGGCATGTGCAATCTGACCTCTTGACCACGAAAAGAGATCCTTCCACGTCCTTGCGACTCTGCCACGTAAAGTCCACACACAGACACACACAAAAAAATTCAATATCTACCTCACTCTGTCTCTGTCTGTGCGTGTGTGTGTGAGGGAGAGAGAGTCAGAGAGAGAGAGAGAGACAGAGAGAAAGAAGGAAAAAGATGGAATTACCCATTGGCTGAGGTCGATGTTGAACTCGTAGAAGGTGACATGAGCGGCAGTGATGAGAATCTCCTCGACGAAAGGATCTATTCGTTGAAGAACCGTTAAATTAAGCACCTTTGTGCTCTGCTGGTCCAGATTCGGCATTAATTTCCCGTTTTGCGTCATTCTCTTCCTTCCTTCCTTCCTGCCTTCCTTCCTTCCTTCCTTCTCGCTGCCCTTTATATTACATATAAACAATTAAACAAATGTTTGGGCTTCAGAGTTTTTATTTACCCAAACCCTAGCCCTTTGCGGCCCGTTTTGGTTCTTAGGCTTACTGTGCTTGTATGATATACAGTTTTTCTTTTCTTTTTCTTTTTCTTTTTTTTTTTCTTTTTTTCATTTTTTATTTTTTAATGATAAATGATGGATAATGGTATTGACAAAGACACAAGAGCTTCTCGGCTTGTGCTTTTGCTTGTATTGGGTTTTTAATTAGTGGGGCTCTATGCGCAGCGCACACTCCAACATATACATATATATTTCCTCTGTACACTCTCTCTCTCACTCAACACCTGTTTTTTCAAAAGTCCCCATCTAGCTAGAATGGTTGTTGTTGTTGTTGTTATTATGATATCAACCCCCTTTAGTAGGAAAATGTGCAATGTCATTGTTGCCTCAGCCACAAGCAGAAGAACATCTACAAATTGACATGCAGTTTGAGTATACATACCATCCATCCAAATGCATCAAGCAGTTTTGATACCATTAATCCAAAGCAATAATCTGCTCTAAACCATTAACTACCACATCCGTCTTTATTATTAATAGAACTTGATCTCAGCCACATAGGGGAGAAAGTTTAGGCAGGCATCTGGTGAATTGGACCAGACCCTTTTTCTTTCTACATATATATACCTTTTTTTTTTTTCTCTCTTCCTTTCTTTCTTCCCGTTTCAAACTGAAAGTTACAATGTCTACATCAAGGTGCCGATTAAATCTCAGGAACACTTTCAATCCCTACCAGTATACCCTTGCCTTAGCTTTTATTCAGTTGCCTTGCCTTTGCGTCTGCTGCTATTCCCGGTTTCCAAGAGATAACAGACCATTGAATCAACGTCATCACCAAATATGCTGTATGCCTCAATCACCTGCAGATAGCTGAATCCCATTGAAAGCACCATTTGCATGCTACTGCTGAGGACGCTATCCCGCAAACCATGTTCTCTTGCGCCTTCCAGCTTGGTATCACTAGCCGACGATCCTGTTTCCAACATCCACAGTAGGGTCAAAAACCACCCGTATACAACAGCAATCCAGACCTAGACAGGTTAAAAATAACAGGACATTTCTCACATGGCTAACACATTTCAGAAAGACACCATAGATGAAAGCATAAACCAAAGTGGACTGTAAAAGCCAGACTCATCCCATAGTTGATCAGAACAGTTCCACAACCTTTAGAATCCATTCACTTAGTGGAACAATATCCCCACTAATGAAAAGCTAGGGGGTGCTTACTAGCTCCAGAAGATGATGGTTCAGCTCCCGAGGTATAAGATTCTTTATGACCAAGCTGCTGCTTGAACTTGTCATTGGCAAGATACTCTGCCCGAGAAGCTTCCATCACCATACGTTCCATCTCCTTCTCAGTAAGCTCGAGATCAGAGTAAAATCGTCCCTCAGCAAGAAGTGCCTGTCAATGTACAGTGGATTGAAGAATACATTATGTTAGCAACCAAGTAAAGCTAGCCAAACATAGAAAGAAAATGCAGATGCTATTAGATACTTGCATTATCTAGCTGCTGATCTTGTTGAGCTTTCATAGCAGCTTTGATCTGATCCTTGTCCACATTTCTCTGCAAAAGAAACAAAATTGTTGCAACTATCAGGAATGCCTATTCTTCTTCACAAATTCACCAAGAAAAACTTTTGTTGTCTTGAAAACTTTCCGACCAAATGCATGCCATGCGAGTTGAGGTTTTCCCCACCTTAAATGAAGAATTCACTTCAGATTAAAAGCACAAGAGGAAAGAGTGATCATACCCAAAGTGCCATGAAACATAACAACTTGAAAATGGACCATTTCTATGAGACTATTTGCAAGCAGGCCATTACCATAAAAATCAATTACCAACTCAAGAAGTAAATCTAACAATTTTATTCAAGCCTTGCAATACAACCACCAAAATGATTCTTGTCACAGCAGAAAGCATGGAGACTCACCCCTTGAAGACAGCTGAAACCAAGTCCTGCTCCAATTGTCAGTCGACGAGGATCAACAAGGGAGTTATAATGATTTCCATGATGGTAACTTAGTCGTATGGGTGGCATGTCAGTATTATAGCTCCCATGAAATATGTTGATGGGTTCTGCATCATTAACTACTATCAGAAAGACGTGTGTATGGAAAATAATAGTGCAAACTTGATAACAAAAGGCCATGAATTCATCCTTGGCAGGACAGACCTGTGCTGTAGGAATAGATGTGGATTGGTCGATTATACATTTCAGAGAATGCCTGGATTTCCATATTGTTACCATAAACCTGCAATCCAAGATGAAAATTTAAATGCATATTACCTAAATGGGTTCAAGTCACATAAAGGTTACACCCTTTGAAGGGAGAGTTTTAATATAATGCATTATCAATTCCCTATTTTCCTCTTTCCCAGCAAGATTTAAACTACCAACCCCAGTGACATAAGAAATAAAGTTAAGCAACAATCCTCTAACCATATAGTTCAGTTCAATTCAATGCAACAGCAGGTCTTCTTCAAGAGAAGCTAGACAAACAAAAAGGCTTTAAAAATGAAATAACAAGACATGAAAGATGAAACATTCCACTTCCAGTATACTGTATAATGTACCAGATATTGAAATGAGAAAAGTGTTACAGTATTCAAACCTTGTCTCTTCTCTTCCTCTTACAGTAAGATGTAAATCCTTCAGTTATGAATTGAGAGAAGTGATCCCTTTCTCGTTCCTGAATTAACATGCACATATGAGATTTTCTTACACCTTATCATCGACAGAGCCATTCACACAAATGCTTCTGTAAGGTTTACTTGGGGGGAGTATGGAATATAAAATATACAAAACCTAGTCCTACAATAATAGTTCCATTGACATGGTGGACAACAAAGGCAAATATAGCAATGAAACTCAATGTATTCCATATCCATCTATCCTTTAGTCATCAATAACCACAAAAAATGGTAGAAAAAAACTGCTAGGCCCTGTTATAACTCTGTAAAGGAGATTCTCTGCAGGCCGCAGCTTCTATATCAACAATCATTGGCCCAACAAAGATGTGGAAAAGGGGAGAAATGAAGCACATTCTTTTTGACCAACTATTTGCACTTCAAAGAATCAGATTTGGTTGACAGAAGAGGTTATCTGCACACTAGCAATAAAAGTCTTGCATTCCAAGCAAGAGAATGCATGTGTGTGTGCCTGAGAGAGAGAGAGAGAGAGAGAGGACACACTTTGCACATCAATCGTCAAAACAAGGTGACCGAAGTTACTATTATAAGCCTCAAACAGTCAAATTGTGCAAAAAGTTCTAGGGTGCACATACAAGCCAAACTAGAAATGGAGGAAGAAGGGACACACAGCACATAAGCCACAAATCATTCCATGAGTGGTCTGTCACTCCTGACTTTCACCAATACAATAATTTCATGAGTTTTCTTTTGCCTTAGAAGTCCTCCACAGATACCAAAAAGCACCAATGAATATGAGTAGTTTCATAAGGTCTCTTATCCCACATTTGAATCTGAGAAAGAAAGAGAGTCTCTCCCCTCCAAACTGCTTTATGTTACCTATTCATTGCAAGACAGACATGTAATTCCAAATTCTGCACACTGCATTTAATGTTTGAAAACATATTAAGGTCAAAGGATCATAGAACATAGTGGAAGATACCACTCATTGAATTTGTAACCCATTAGTTTCCAATGATGGACAAGTTAACACCTCTGATTTGAAATATTTGAAGAAGCAAAAGATAGAAACCATAGCAAGTATATTACATACATTTACTATACTTGGGTTGATTCCACTTACCTGCAAGATCAATAGTCCTTGTCATTTTCATTAAAGAAGTATTTTGGAAGTCTAGTATAGTTGCATTTATGAAAGATTGATAGCAAAAGATAATAGAAAGGGTAATTACAGTATTTACTTCTCTTTTAGGTTTAAAGAGAAACATTAAGAGTCTCCATCTTACCAAAACAATTTTTCTATTGATAAACATCCCAAAACTGTAACATTATACAATAGTTTTCCTATTCCCTTCACTCAAGGCAACTATAAGCACTTTACAGAATCATACACTTTTTTTCTTCTTCCATTTAGACAATATGGAATACTTTTTCCACAAATCTCTTGCAATTTTATAAAGCATATCAGGAAATTTTTTAACCAGCTATGCAATTCTCATTTGATAAAAAACAAACCAACATCAAATTTTGTCCATGATGCCACAAACTTAAATAACAAATTCTGGAGAGCATGAAAATAGTAGTAAAAGACTTACCATGTAATCTATGCACAATTGTCTGGCCAAATCATACAACTCAGAATCCCCATACACTTGATCTGCCACAGCACGGAAGAGACAATTGCCATCCTCTAGCATTTTTTTCACTTCTAACCCTTTAGACCGCCTTATGTCAATCTCAAATTGCCGTTCTCTTTCCTGAAATAGATGTAAGTTGTCACATTTTAAATAGAGCAGTTGTTATAAACACTTAACTACTAGATCACATCATTAATTGAGGTCCCAACTTTCAGAAACATAGCAGCTATAAGGCTAAACATTAAAAGAGATCCAGTATATCAGCAACAAATATACAGTTGATGTAGATGAATGGCCTTCTTTTTCCAAGACATAATGATCCCCAAGGGGAAAAATAGGACTTCTACCATATACCAGACTAAAAGGAAAAACTCACATTCAACCAAGCCATGGTATTTCTCAGACTGGCAGTGTCCAGACCATAACTCTAAGTCCCTCACCACAACCAAGTTCATTGTTTGCAAATTTAATATCCAGTGCAAGGAACATACCTTGATAGGGAAACTAACAAGTATATCACATGTTATGTGATTGCTGATGTATCAAGCTAGATAAGACTTACTCCACAATGCAATGACCTTTCACATCTCAAACATCTACTTGGGTCCTGTTATTGAGAAAATTCATACATGGATAGTAGCAGAAACTTACTGCATCATCATAGGAGGAAACATAGCAAGGGTTATGCTCATCTGCACTGTTATAGCCCTCACTTTCACCGTGAGACCTAGGGGAAGATGGACGTGATCCAGATGGTGAAGTTCTTGTAGAAACAATAGGCCAAGCAACTGCTCTTCTAGATGGTCCTATTCGCACAGAATTTGAAGCTCCTGAAACAGACCTCCTTGGGTTTGAGTTAGTTGCTGAAATTTTTGGAGGTGGCACAGGAGGTGGTGGGGGTTGTGGACTTCCACCGCCAACCTCAGGAGATTTGCCGCTTGAATTTTTACTGTCAACAGAAGCCCTCTCCAATATCCTTGAGCCGCCCCCAAACCCTTTTGGCAATTCCCCTGAACCTACAATCTCATCATTCCCTGGTTTGTCATTATCACCAATCTCATCACCTGAATTCTCAATCCAGTCCCCATGTATGTTTTCTGTCAGAAGGTCATCACATTTTGCAGCTTTGCTCTCAGTAGTGCTACAACATTCCAAAAACTCATCAGAAACAATCTGTTCCTGCACCTCTTCACTTAATTCTTCATCTTTCAGAGCTGAAAGAACCTGAGAAGTAGCAGTAACCTGTCCCTCCGGCCGGCTAGCAGCAGATGATGATCCTGCACGGCTCTGGTTTGAAGAAGAACCACTGCCTCGCTGGACTAAAATCCGAGTCATTGGTTCCTGTGCCTCCTGACCTTATATACCAAAATCTGATTGCCAATTCTCCTCCTCAAATGACCGAAATTTACAGACAAGAAAAGAACCTAGGGATCATGGGTTTATTGCGTGTTCTTGCCTTGGGCACAGCAACACCAATGCCTTGGCTGAAGGATTTCTTCCAGCCCAATGCGTCCAGCTCCTCGTGGTGGCAGCAAAAGGATCTCTGCATTCCCCTAACAATTCTCATGAGACCCAGACCTTCAACTTTTAAACAATAATAACCTTCTCTAAGTAGTCGAATTTTACCCGGAAAAGGATTATCCCAAAGTCCACGTTCACAAGGTCTAGCTGCAATGAACAAAACCCATTCCCACACACAAATCAACAAATAAAGATCACAGCTTTCTTCATTAAAACACAATACAAAAGCAAAGGAAAAAATTTTCATCCGATAATAAAACGTGTATTCCAAAAGCAAATGCAAGAAAACAAAAGTAAATCAGTACAAATGCGCACAAACAGACCCACATCCCAAATCCTAAACATCGATTAAAACAGAGCTTTTGCCACTAATTTAATCCAATCAATTCTTCCCAGTGAATTGAAAAAGGAGCCAAATGAATAAAAATTCAAAATCCACCCTCATAAAAAAAAAGTACTTACTTTAATAAACAACACTAATAAACAAAAGTTGACTCAAATTAGGTAACTCTATGTGACTTCCTTAACTATATTAGAAGACAACCAAACAACAAATCCCGAGACAAAATTTCAGATATTTCCCTCACAGTTTTTATACCTCTGTTTTGTTTTCTTTGCAATATTCCACCATTTTCTAAACAAAGACCCAAGAAAGATCAAGAGAACCCATATCCTCAAAAACCCTAGAGTTGACTCAGAACGAGTTGCAACAAAGACTCACCTATTAGAGAGAGACAGCTTATTTGAGATCTGAGCCCGAAGCCACTAAGAAAGATTGGTTCTTTATAGGTTTTTTATTAAGGAAAAAAGAGAAAGAGAGAGAGAGAATCTGAATGGAAAAGACAAACAAAATGACAATAAAGCAGATAACTTGGTGGCGAAGGAGAATACTTTTTGGGCTTAAGAGAGAAAGGTGGAGGACAAAAAAGTAAAGAAAAGAAGGCCTTTTGCTTTCGGCGTTTAGAGAGAGACAGAATTGAGAAAGAGAGAGAGAGTAGGGGGGAAGGGACAGAAACGGGAGGCTAGTAAATTTAAGGAGGAAAACTAATTTTATTCCTTAAGAGAATTTTTACAATTATTTTTTAAAATTTTATTTAATAATTAAATTTATTTATTTTAAATATTTTAAATATAATTATTTAATAATCATTTATACATCACATTATTTAATTTAATATAAATTTTAACTTTTTAAAATATTATAATTATTTTTTATAATATTTATAAAAAATTTAAATTTATTTAATATTAATAAATTTATTGATATGTATTTATTATGTATAAATAAAAATATTTAATATAAATTAAATTTAATTAATAAAATATTTTTATTTAATAAATTAAAAAAATTAAAGATATATAATTAAAACATCTTTGAAAGGAAATGGATAAACTTTTATATATATATATTTGTTTTCATAAATGGAACGGATTGTGAGACTGGGGAGAGCCGGCGAGACGATGATGGGATGACACGTGGCCAATCGAAAAACATGTTTTCGCAAGTGTTGTTCTGCACGTGTTAACCTCTTTGTTTGTCAGAAAAAACCCTACTTCCCAGAAGCCCCGGACTGACTCCCCTACTTCAGTCAAGTCAGCTTTAACTCAATGCAAATTTACATTATTATCCTTCTCTGTTTTTTTTTGCTCTTTCGAGTAAAATAATTTGTTATTCTCGAAATTCATACAAAATTTTAATTTTAATATTTTTTAGGGAATGGTAATAAAAGTATTATTTTATAAAATTTTAGGATAATTTTATTCTTGCATTTTTTTGTGTGTTTAGACTAAAATAAATATAAAGAACTAACAAACATATTTCATACTTAATTATATATATATATATATATATATAATTGATTGAAATTTTGTTGTAATGATATGCATATTTTATAATTTATTTAATTTTTTATAAATATAATAATTATTATATTAATATTATATAATTATCTGTTAATTTTAAATATTTCTATTAAATATTATTGCATCAAAAAAAATTTTGATATTTTTATTCAATATTTTTAATTTTTTTTTCTTTGTGATATGTAAATAAAGAAAATTCTTGACAATAAAATTTGGATTATGATATTTTGATTTGTACACCAAAAATGATATATTTTTTTTTTAATGTACTAAAATTAATTGATATAGTTTTTTTTAGCAATTTTAAATTCTTTTTTCTTACTCTTTTATTTCAAAGAAGTTATAAGGATAATTGAAAAATAATAATATAAAAATTAAATAAATTTTTTAGATAAGATAGAAATAAAAGGAAAAAAGATGAAGGTGTAAAATTACTAATTACCCTAGACTTAACAATGTGTTTGGCTTGTTAGAAAATGATAAGAAAAAAATAATATGTAAGAAAGAATATTCCTATGATGGGGGAATAGAAAAAAGGAAAGTGATTAAAAAAAAAAAAGTAAAATTCATATCAGACCCACCAAAAGTTTTTCTTATCAAATTGGTGAAAAAATATAAGAAAATGGACACAAATAATAAATTTGGATAGAAAATTATGGAATCGTCCTCAAACTTTATCAATTCATTATTTTCGTGATTTTTTATATGTGAATATAAGTGTCATTTTATAAATATTAATTTTTTTCTTCCAATATAAAAGAAATATTTTTTATGCAATCTTTTTTTCTTATACACTTCTAATTTATTTTAAATAACTAATAAAAATTTTATTTTCTTACATTCCAATTTCTTTCACACAATATATATATATATATATATATTTTTTTTTTTTTTTTGTTCTAATATCTCAATTCAAGTCCAAACAAAGTATACAAATTCTGGGCTGATTAGTCTTTTCCGTCTCTAAATTTGGCGTTGGTGGGTGCTATTCATTTTAGATCCCAAGCATTTTATTGAGTTCTGGCACAGTTAATACAAGCACATGCACATTTTTAATCAGTTAACCATATGCACTCGAAAAGAAGTATACAAATCATTTTTCTGTCAATCACATACACAAAGCCAGAAGAACACAACAGCCCAATTTAAAGCACATAGCTGCCTGCAACTTATATACAAATTCCCACAGGCATGTGTTTGCAGCCCCACACACATTTCCCACATTACTGGCTTTCCATTCCTCCGGAAGTAGCAAGTATAAAGGCAGGAAGTGAAGGCGAGCAGCTTCAGGGATTAAAAGAGTAGAGAGCATGTGATAAAGCTCCTCATCAGTTCCTTTTAAGAGCGACAGCAGACAGTAGTATGAGAAGAATGAACATGAACGAAGCTACGAAGGAAGCCACCACAGCAGAGCTGGCTTGCTGGCAGTATTCTTTGAACTGTTGACAAATTGGAATCCAGTTTGCACTTGGGTTCCCGTTATGAGCCAAGTCCAGGATGGCAGTAGCAGCAGAAGCAGCTGCTATCGTGAGAGC
The DNA here is from genome assembly GCA_021464305.1 of Kandelia obovata. Classification (NCBI taxonomy): domain Eukaryota; kingdom Viridiplantae; phylum Streptophyta; class Magnoliopsida; order Malpighiales; family Rhizophoraceae; genus Kandelia; species Kandelia obovata. The sequence continues at coordinate 5,815,957 of CM038487.1, forward strand.
CATTACAATCTGCAGTATACAAGCAATTTAATACCCCAATGGCTGCTTCAGCATTGTTTCCGAAAAAGCAAAGGTATATGTACTGTTCATAACTTGATATATATATATATATATATATATATATATATATAATCGAACTGACCGTATCAAACATGATGAGAAGCAGCCTTGGTCCTCTGGATTGAGGCCGAACCATGCAGATTATAGAGAATGGCAAGGAAAGGACAAGATATCCACTAGCTACCGCATTTGAGATCACAAACAACCTGCCTCGTACACAGACGTATTAATTTAAGAAGATGTATTATAAAACCTTATATGAAACAAAATTTTGGCCTTTTTTAAGTTGGTTGAAATTGGTTTTCTTTGCTTAAACAAAGGAAGAGATTTCTAAGTGGATTTCTAAGTAACAAGTTCAAAGATAATAAAAAATACCTCCACATTCTAAACTTAAGAAAAAAAAAATTAAAAGTACATAGTATTGGTCTCTATTTTTAGACACAGATTTTTTATGCCATCCCAACCTTTTAAGTCAACTTTCGAGTTGCAAAGTTATTAACCGAGTTTATTTTCTCTAAATCACGTTTCATGATAATAAACATTATTGAAAATTCTAGATCAAGAACTAGGCTTTATGTGGATGAAAATGTGCGGTTTCATGCACAGTGCTTACCTTAAAGTTGGAATATCGTTGTACTCAGCATGGAACTGGAAAAACTGAGTGAAGAAGGGAAGAGTCTGTTCAGTAGTCCCCATGATAGCAGTGGCAGCAAAACCAGCTGTAATGGCACTCAGCCTTAGAGTGAAGTCGAAAATGGCTAAGCCTTTTCCCCGTCCTCCTCGCCGGGTTGCCTTTGTAGCCAAGTTAATGACGGGTGCAGCAGCATCTGTAGCGACTGCTTTTCCTTTAGTATCATACTTTGGTTCTTGAATACTGATTGCTGTAGCTTCGCCGCGCTTCCCTGACTCCATATAGCAGAAATATGCAATTCAGCAAGCTGTATAAGCTTTGATATGAGAAAGGCTTTCTCGGAACAAGAAAAGAACAAAACCAAGAATTTGGTCTGATTTGTAATTCAAAGGAGTGATTTATAGAGAAAGATAGTACAGAGAAGAGGCCTCGTACATGATGGGTTAGTTCGATGTATTACATTGAGAATTTGAATGCTTGTATAACGCAAGCGTGGAGTGGTTGCCTAGAGCTAACTTGCTCCACTTCCTGATAACATCGCAACCAGTGAATGACACACAACTAGAGTGACTATCTTCACATGCTATTTTATTTTATTTTTATTTTTTATTTCCAACACGACAATAAAATTAGCAGCAAGCATTGGCAACGACAGACATAAGAAGTTGCTATATTGATTTTGACAACTTCAATTGGCAGATATTGAGCATATGCTACTTTGCTGACTACTAGTATTGCATGGTGTCGATTGGACTGGAAGGTTAAATTTTAATCGAATTATTGTCACATAATTCAGTTTCAGTCCCAGTTTTTGGCCGGTTCTAATATAAGGTTTTCAATTATTATTATTATTTTTAAAAATAAATAAATCATTTTAGAAGTTTCATGGAAAAAAAATTAATTTGGATGTAATTTAATGCTATGATCACATAAAATTTATAGTCAAAGATACGAAGGTAAGAAAAATTTTAAATAAATAAAATTGCTTGAAATATATTTTCACTTAATTAAAAAAGAAAAACCTTTTGTTTGATTGTTGTATGTTATTATTATTATTATTTTTTCTGATTTTATGGTCTGGTAGGGTTCTAATTCAGTTTTGAAGAAGTAAATTACAGTCGGATTTTCTCCTTCCTTGGTTTCTATTCTTAGTCTAGATCCTGGTTGGTCCAATTTCAACCATTCTAATTCTATGAAGTACAGACACTTCTAAAATACTATATTTCCATGTTAAACACGTGTCACCTAAGATACCTATTGGGCATGCGTTAAACACGCTGCACCGTGTATAGCCAAAACAATAAAAATAAAAAATTACATATCAAACACTGATAAAAATAATTTCAAGACCTTTAAAATTCATATGGGTATTATTTTGTTCGCATGAAACATATTAATAAATAGTTAATAGTAAAAAATAATAGGATTAATTTACAAAAATGACTTTTATTTTTCATTTGTAACTAATCCACAACAACCATTAAAAAGTTACAATGCTTCATAAATTTCTTTCTTTGTTTTTTTTTTTTTTTTTTGAAACAAAAACAACACAGTGAATTTTACATGACAGAGCCTATTAGTGGAGATGATGGAGTGTATCCAACTGGACAATTTAACTCCCAATGGCATGACATCTTGTGCCTTTAACAAAGTTTGGTCTAGAAGCCCATGCATTACCCCAAACTGATAACATTTCAGAAGATTCGAGAAAAAGAATGCCTGCCCCTCAGCTTATTTTACACGCCGCACTAACAAATCCAAGCCCTTATTGTACACGCATCTTTTGTCTGAACCCCGCTAAGGGGGAAGTGAATAGACTAGAATTTCTCGTATGCTCTACTGGCATTCCTATCCGCTATTGAAAGACCTATTCTTTTTTTTTTTCCTTTCCTTTTCAATTGCAGCACAAGGATATTCTTACATCAACTATAGACGGTTCTACGGCCGAAGTATCAATCCACGTTCAGCTAATGCTTCGTGAAGCCGGCGAGCAACTTCTGCAGTGTCATTAAGAGGTGCGTAGCTCCAGCTTTCTGAGATCTGCCAGAAAAACGTAACATTCATGTCAATCAATAAAGAAACTTCACCAATATATCTGGCTATGAAGTTAAGAGAAGGCTAGGAGATCAAGTCTTCATTCCACCTTTCCACCAAAGAGACAATGAAGAAAAGGGATTGAGAGGATATAATAGAAGGAGATCGAGCACAATCCATGGCAGAATGATACATGTAGAAATCCAAATATTCTCCAAAAAAATTAAGATACAGGAGGATGCTAACAACTTTGATGTAGCACAAAACAGAGTCCTTGAGCGATGGAGGCTTGTACATATCAAAAGGTTGATCATAAGAATGTTGTGAAATGTAATGTATTTTCTCACAAATATTTGAACCCTCAGCTAGCCCCTTCTATGATTGTCTCACATAAGTTTTGATATAGCAGATTGAAAATGCTTTACTAATTCCTTACATATCCACAACTCTCAAACAGAACATTACAGAATAGAAATAAGTAGTAATCGTTATGACTGACTCTCCAAGGATTTGAGGGAATTGAAATAACAATGCTTCCAAAGATGGGACAGATATATAACCCTCCATTCATGAGACATTTTGCATCCACATTAAATTTATTAGAGTTAAATAATAGAGTACATGCTTGTAAAAACTAATTTACCACGAAAAGAGTGTAAAAGAGCAATGAAATATTTACTTACATCCTCAGAACCTGTAAATGGCCGAACAACCCCCCGCTCCCTCAGAGATTTATGGAAGTCAGACAGCTTCCATTTACAACGATCAGATCCCATAACATAGACAGGTTTCCTGCAATAATTGTTTTTAATCCCTTTTCAGAATTCGCTAAAAAATTTTGCCAACTCAGAATCTAGAATCTGCTCTATATATACTCGGATGATGGATGAAAAACTTTTAGGCATACCCAGTGCTGCAAGCCTCGCTTATCATGCTGACTGAATCTGCTGTAATGACAAATGCATCTGCCCAGGCTAAATGCCCCATATATGGGTTTGGCTCTGTAGATTAATATTTTAATGTTTAAAATTTGTAGAAAGGTGTCATGCTTCAATTAAACTTATTTATGAAGTTCCCAAAAAAAAAAAATAGGCTGGTACCTTGACCATCCCAGATGTGAACTTTTGGATTATCTGCAAGTTCCTTGATTACAATGCGTGAAACCTGTAGGTCAAAAATCAAAAGAAGAAAAAATGAAAAAGGCAAAAAAAAAAATGTAATTACCACTGGGTGATTTATATGAGTTACTACATAAGACCAAAATACCTTTTCTGGAGTCCTATTTGAGAAAGTTATTCTGACACTCCCACAGCTCGCAAGCACACTCAGCAGATAGGTAGTTAATTGCTTGGCAAGGTCTGCTCCATAATGACAGCGTCCTATTGGACAAGACATGATATAAGCAGATGCTATGCACTAGGAACATGACAAACAGGAAGAACATAGAAAGAAACCTAATGTTCTGTTCAAAATATTATCAACCATTGGGAGAGAAAAAAAAAAAAAGCAAAAAAGGAGAAAAGTATTGGAGCTGTAATTTGGCTTCTGGTTCCCAGTTTCACAAAAATTCTACCTGTCGCAATGCTTCATTCAAGCTTTCAACTAATTTCCTATTGTGAATAATGTGTGAGAGAATATAAAGATTAGAAAATGATGATACTTTTTTGCCAGTTCATTGCCGGCCAACAAAGCTAAGGGTGCTTATCTCCATACTTACAGTATATGCATACACAAGACAGCTTTTTGCAATTCCAACAACTGCAAAAAACCTGTTTTCCATGAGACTCTTAACTGGTTTTTTGGCAACAACCAATTTGGTTGACCTAGTAGCAGACAAGGAAAACAAATTTGTGTATAATTGTAACATATTTCTTACAAATAAAATTGCCACAGAGATGGAACCAACTTAGAATTTCCTGAACAGCATCAGAAATGCACAACTATTCCCCCCCCCTCCATCATGCAACATTTTCTGCAATGCACAACACTGGTAAAAGCTAGTGATTGGAAAGCAAACATATTGACAGGGAAAATGTATACAACAAAGACATAAGGGACACACCAAGAATTTAATGTAGTTTGACATTTATGAAATGTTCACAGGTGAAGATGATAAAAGGAAGTTCCACTCTGGGAAAACAAGGGGGTAACATTGAGATTTCCCACAAATTTCTTGCACGCCAAAGTCCAAATACACCTACAAAGTTTTTCTTATGGATTCCCACCACTTTCCTACATGTCCCTCTCATCTTTCTCTCTTGTTCAAGGTGGACATCATGATCAGGCTTGTTAAAAACAATGGTCAGGCTTGTTAAAAACAATGGCATCCCAATGCATAAGGCACCCACACTGTGAGATCTGGGGAAGGGTTGAATGTATACAACCTTACCCCATATTTTTACAGCAATTTGAACCTATGATCTCTAGGTATTTCCAACATGTCCCTCTCATCTCTCTCTTCTGTTCATGGTGGTCTCTTGCTCATGGTGGATGTTGTGAGCAGGCTTGTAAAAAAAATGGCATCCCAGTGAACAAGGCACCCACACTGTGAGATCTGGGAAAGGATCAAATGTGTCATGTGACTTGAATAGCCACCAATAAAAGCAAAGTTCTTTGAGAAGCTTTCGTTTGGCCAATGGTAGAATAAGGTGTGTGCAAAGTTTGTGTAACTCAACAATGCGAGACACCTTTGCAGCACTTTCTGATCCAAAATAACAACATGAATTTTTTACCCTATGGGAAAGAAGTAGTTCTGGAATTCACCTAGTGCAATTACATGACGAACAAAATCTAGTGCAACTACTAGGTCTCATTGCCTTCCATTCTCCCCACCACTAAAAATGTAATGACATCTTCCTATTTCCTTATCAATCCCAAGACCAAAAACACTGCACCATCTTAGTTCATGGACTTCATTCCAATTTTTATTTCCATTTGATCCTCAAATATGTGTTTATTTTTTTTTGACATTGTAAAGAACAACAGATCATTTAGCACCACATTTTTATACATCAAAAGAAATATCCAGCCTGTTTTCTTAATGTCCTTTTAAAGCTCTTACACCTCATGCCAGAAGAATATGTTTCAAAACACACCAATGGAGTAAAATACACCATAGTACTTGACTGCAGTATTTGAAGGGTTCCTAAATGCAAATTAGCCTATTTAGACCCAAGTTACTTCTCGGGGTTCAACCCCAAAAACTAGATACAAAATAAAAGTGAGTCTTCAAAAGGACCCCTTCCCATTTTAACCAAGTCAAAATGGTGAGAATCATAACTCATGATTTTATGGATAAAGAACAGTCAGAGATTGAATGAGAAACACCTCGTTTAGTCATTAATTACAAATGCCTCAACAAAACACTTTGTTGGATTAGGTATCTCATACCTAATAAGCGAAACTTACACATCCTTATTCTAAAACTTCTACTTTCCTTTTCTGATCCAAATAAAATGAGATTGGATATATGATGCATCATGCATCTAGGAATACAATCCCATCCTAGGAAAATCCTAAAGGCAACGAAAAACAATGACAGCAATATAAGCATAACATGTCAAAAGGTAAATTTGAAAAAGGCAAATTCAACAAGAAAACCCCAGAGAAGAACATTGCCAAAAAGTGGGGCAAGAGCACCCAAATAAAAGTAAATATGGACAATTTAGGGGATAACCCTTTAAGTTACGTAACACATGAGGAGATCAAAGTATAATGGGCAAGGCAATTACTTGTAGGTCCTCCAATGTTAACAACCAGTATAGGCTTGGGGAGAGGTGCAAGCTCATCATGCCATACACTAGCTGCACTACGAAGTGCAGCAAAATCGATTTGATGCAAAGATCCCAAAGTAAGAACCTGAATTGTAAAATACACAGCATAAACTAGAAGTTCCAATCTCTGACCAAAACTAATGTACAAATAAAGGAGGTAAAAGCTTCAGGAAAAGAGCAAAGGAATGAACATATAATCTATGATGCATACCACGTGCCCATCAGGAGGTTCACGTGGAGTTATCCATCTCTGAAGAAACCAAGGAACCTGCTCCTGTGCTTTAAGAGTCAAAGGATAATAATCATGATGAGGAGTGATCACCATGTCAAACCTATTCAAATTAGACCTTGGATGCTGTATCTGCAAAATCCAAGTGAAAGCAAATGCAAGACAAAGAATTTAAATTTTGGATAGGAAAGATGACCAAAAATGGTACAACAAAGACTTGTATGGAAAGTGCTTCAAGAAAAGGTTTGGCATATGGACAATGGGTGCATGTAAGAAAACATAAATCTAATTTTCAATTGCAGACATAGCATTTTAGTTGAATGTCATAAAGTCAGCTCACTTTTTCTGTGAAATGGTGGAAATACCAGACAACTGGGACATGTATTTGAAACATTGGATTACTTGGAAGAAAATATGGGACAAAGAAACAAAGCTGCTTATTAACAAAAGAAAAACCCCCCAACCAAATGGCCACTTTGCTCTAGCAAAGAAACAATGCTGACTAGAATATATTGGAAAAATGGGTTATTTATACCATGCCAAGGCTTCACAGCCATAAATCTAGAAAAAAAAAAAAGGGATTTCAAAAAATCTAGAGAAATGATGTAGCTCTGACGGCACCAAATAAACCAGAAAGAACTTGAACCTAAGGCATCAGCTAGAAAAAATATCAATACCAAGATTCTGTCACTGAACACAGGTGTAATCATTGCACAATCAGCAAACTAGATGATACATATGTGGCTTTGGAAACTTATTAATCAAGAAAAAGCATGATTTTTTCCTATGCTCAAACAAAACATGGAAGCTTCGGCTACCTTTAGCACTCTGTGAATTCATTATCGGAAAGTGCAAATTTAATCACCATTTATTTAATTAAATGACCACAGTTACATGTTTATGATCAATTGTAAAATGTAACATGTAATATGATCCAAATGCAACCCAATACAAAGGAAAAGGCTCAACTACAAACCTGAACAACGAAAGCCTTCTCAGAAGCTAATCTTTTTATAGAGCTTGAAATAGAAATGGTGTCTCTGCCAGATGCAACCACCAATAAAGGGCCATCCCTGGATATATTCATGTTTCTATTTGCATAAGAAGGCAAACAAATATACTATAGAAAAGGTGATTGAATAAAAGCAGCAGCATAACAGCAAATGCAGCAACATAACTTTGCACCAAAAACAGAAAGATTTAGAATGAACATCAACTAACAGACATTCCATCCCATCCCATCACATGGGTTTAAACAATACTCTGTGGTAAAAACTCTAGTGAAGCCTAAAGAGGAATATATAAGCCACAAGCTTTGCTTAACAATGTCCAAGAAATTGTCTATGCATACAATTCCAAAACCAGAACAGTATGTTCCAAGCTTCAAAGATTGATCAAAAGAAAAGTTTTTACATTTAATGCTTCCAATGCAGAAACCATAAAGTAATGGAGAATAGATTGACCTCTCCAAAGCCTTTAAATATAACAATCCCATTATAAGAACTAGACAAGTCAAGCTATTCTAGCACAGACATTAGTCAATGTTCATATCTGAACAATATTCAAGTAATCAAGCTGCAGTTCTCATTCCCTGTCATTGGACCCTAAATGAGTTAGATGCTTGAGCAGAGTATTCGTATCGCTCTTAAAAGGTAGGCCCTTTAAATCTGCCCAATCACTAGATCCTGTCATATACAGACTTACAGAAGGATCTAAGCAAGGCATGCAGTTAAATGAGCCAAAGAAAAAAACAAAAACTAGGGCATCTAAATTAATTAAAAGGATCCAGAGAAGAACAAAATAAACTGGAAGAGGACAGCATGGTCCAGAAAGAGAGAGAGAGAGAAATTACACCAAAGAAACATAAGTAATACAAGCTTTAAAATTTTGTACGCAAGTATCCATGTTCAGGGTTGGTTATCCAATTTTTCTCTTTGTCAAAATAGATTCAGCAGTTTCATATAAAATGGCAGCATTAATCATTAATACCATTGTCGCTTCATTCATTCTTCCCCCTCCCAGCAAGTTCGCAATTCATAAGGTTTTTCACCATGGTTCACCAATTTTTATGAATTTCTCATCTCCAATACCAAGCAAAAACAATTTACAAGGCTTACCTCTCTCTCTCTCTCAAAAAAAAAAAAAAAAAAAGAAAAAAAAGAAGAAGAAAAAGAAAGGAAAAACACAATTCAAAGCATGTCAAACCATCCAAATAAGCAGACATGGAACAAAGGAGAGATACTTTTCATAGGCCTCCCGAGCCATGTTCACGATTTGTTTCACATCAGCTTCCAAAACCAAAGACAAACCTACACTAGCACCATTTTCGTAAGGCGAAGCCGCAGGCTTCTTCCCTCTTCCGGCAATCATTATCCGTGAGTAACTACATATCTGCCTAACAACACAATATACAAATTTGTGAAGATACACCGGCATCCAGTGGAGCCACTCGTTTATTCCTCCTCTAGGTCTTGTAACCCTCTGCGTATACATAAATGCCACCAACAATTAAAAGTATATTCACAACTTTACAAACAACACGAACAAAGCAAACCGCACACGCACACAGATATTTCGCGAATTTAAGCAAAGATATTTAACTGATTTTAAGCAATTAGTCGATTGGAGTGGAGAAAACGGAACTTACATATAAGACGTGCTTATCGGAGAGGCCGAGAGCGCGAACCAAGCCGAGGCTCTGGTTCTCGGAAGCAGGAGAGCCGTTTCCGATGACGACAGCACGCCGGACGACGCCGTAAGTACCGCCCTCGAATATCTCCGGGACGCCCATGTTGGCGCTGGGCGGCTCCGGGAGCCTTATCGGCCTCATGGAACTCCAATTCAGTTCAGCTGAGTCAGCTTGCCGAAGAGATCAAAAAAACATACAGAGACGGAATTGGACTTTAGAAGACAGAAGTTAAAATTAAAAGGCTTGTTTCAGTTCCTGACTTTCACTTATTGGGCCCAAAAATGGCAAGAGAGTAGAAAAAGCCCACACACTGTGAAAGCCCAATAACAAGCCTAAACCAAAAAATTTAGTCTTGAAATGTGTTGTTCCCTAATTCTATTTTTTTGTTATTCTTCAGTCAGCATTTATCAGTTATCACCTTTTTTTAATTAAATTTTTATTTTTATTTTTATTTTTATTTTTATTTTTAGCTGTTATTTAAGGGCTATTTGATTACACTATTGGGTATCTATATTCTCTCTCAAGGGATACAAACCTAGATTCTTGCTATTAGATGAACCTTTAATATGTATATATATATATTCTCTCCCAAGGTTTTGGTGCTTGAGAAGGGAACTAGGGAATTGGATTTTGCATTGTTGATATCGAAAAATGTGAGTTTTGTTGGATATAAGAAAAATATATTTTTTAATTATTATCTTTTTTTTTTATTTTTTCAATTTTGCTCTAAATGTCATGTTTATGGTCAATTTTAAACACCTAGATGTGTCATATTTGCAAGTTAGTATGCATTTGTCAATGACATACTACAAATCTATGAATAATCAAAACAAATAGAGTAGGCAAACGAGTTTCATATTCCACCCGCACTCATTTGGAATTAAATTTAAAATTTTAATCCACTTTTTAATATTATTTAAGGGCTATTTAATGATATTGTTGATTTTATTACTTTTTTTTTTTCTAGTTTATATATATATTTCATTTATTGTCTACTTTTATTAAATGCTATCAATAAATTACGTGATACCAATAATTTAACATTAGTTCCTAAATTTAGTATTATTTCAAATTTTTCTCTCATTATATTGTTTAAATACACTATTCACCATAAAAAAAAATTTACCAAAAGAAGAAGAAGAAAAAAAAAAAAACTTCCAATTCATTCCAGTCTTGCGCCGGACTGACTTTAATTGAAAATTAAAATCACAACGTATAATCATTTTTATTTTCTCGAAACTTGGGGTTCCTCGACACTTCATCTACAACATACCATCGTGTATGGTATGCAAACCTTGATCGATTTGGAATATCAAAGCAACCGAAAAAATAAAAAAATTAAAAAAAAAATTATAGAGAATTGGGAGAGTTTTAATTAGAAGAAAGCAAGCACAAATTTTACTGATACTCAAATTTTTATTTTGTAAAAAAAAAATAAAAATAAAAAAAAACATTGGATTATAGTCCATCAATTGATTCGGTAGTGCCAGTGTGGATGTTGCAACAATTCGTTTCCTCCTTTTTGGCAATTCGTTTAAATTTCAGCCACAACGCAACACTGACGATGTTATGTGCATGTCTGCACCAGTCCCATTATGATGGGGCAGAAAAATGAACAGAAAGAGTGAAATAACAATAATTTCTTTACATCTACAATGCCAGGCGGGGCTACCCTTACTGAAGAGAGTCACATGCAGAACATAATCAACAAAATGGTTTAGGATGTTGCCACAACTGCAAAAGTTTGGTTTCAATATGCCTATGGTAAATAGCCAATCCGACTGTTTACTGCTGCCTATCATCTGTCATTATCATGGCGGAGTATTCACAAGATGCTAATAATTGATAATGATGCTTGTCTTCTTCTGTCATTCTCCAGACCAAATATGGTTTAATTGTTCATCCATTACTTAGTGACTCCTGCCAACTGATGTCATTTTCCAGATCAGGCATGCATTCTTGAACCTCTGATATCGACAAAGAAATGCCTAACAAAGAACGGCTATAAAATTTCACTCCGCCATAAAAACATGTTCATAAGCCACTGATGTCACGATTGCCATTAACTTGTATATGTAATCTTACAGTGGGGAATGTCACTCGGGTTGAGAGTATGACATATCCCGTGCAAAATCTTATTGTCGTTTTCTCCTTCTAACCACGTACTCAACAACTTTACACCTTCCTACACATATAAAACAAACACCGTAATCAGAGAAAATCAAACCAAAAGTACCCACTTAATTCTATTTTATTTTATTTTTTTTTAAAAAAATAAGAAGTAAGAAAGACCCCATTTAACGGATGTGGGGTTTTTCATTTTTCCTTTCTTTTATTTTATTATTATTATTTATTATTTATTATTTATTATTATTATCATTCATCCTCCATTATCTTTAATGAGTCTTGATTTCATCACAGACCAAACATGAACAACAATAATCCAAAATCATAAATAGAGATTTAAAATTTAGATCTCACTCATGGATAATTCCTCTTCCGTCAATCCAATTGGATCCCGAAAAGAAGCACAAACAAGTGCAAGTAACCAAAGTTATATATATATATAAAACTACTTGCACGTCAATAAAAGACATCTCTCAGAGGGGTTGTTACTATGAATCCTATAGAAGCACAGAGTGATCACACCTCAAAGTTAAACAAAGCGTGAGTGCTAAGAAGGAAAAGTAAATGGCACATGCATGCATACACGTACAGGAATCCTTCAAATATTGAGAACCAATGAATGCGAGAGCATGCATGTTCATACACGTAAAACAGGGTGCAGTTACTACACAATACAAGAGCAAAGTAGTAGTAGAGCAATCCAATTTGGAATGTGAATTCTCCATCTCTCTGGGAATCTAGGGAGAAGACTCCCAAGTGGACATTTTTAATCATAAAACCTTAGACTAGAAAAAAAATGAGAGAATCGGGTTTTCAATATTTTCATACTCTTGACTTTGGTTTAAAGAAATATGGCTCATTCATGGAACAAACAAATCTAGCTTGCAAATAAGTTTGTCCTTGACAATTTATCATTTGCCTTTATCTTATTTTTACGCAAATCAATAACGGAATGCAAAGAGAATTATTATTATTTTTTTAAAAAAGACTTTTTTTTTTTTTTTTATTATCTTAAGCTTGATATTTAAAACAACAAATAATAAGACAAAGTAAGATCATTGATAAGAACACATTCAAGTGTAACACATTATGACTACAGAGATGACATATATACCAAGCCAGATAAATTTGAAAAAAAAAAAAAAATCTAAAAACGACATCTATTTTGTTAAGCTAGAATCTTGACAATTAAAATTGAACAAATCAAAACTCATGAAACACAAATCTTTTCATTTGAAATGATAAACTCAATTACTTGGTAATTGAGATGCATATAGTTAGAAATGTAATACAAAAATCACTATGCTAACCACAATAAAAGCAATCACTTACACTCTCAAGTAAATAATATATACATATATTCCCTTCCAATGAAAGAAGAAAGGATAACAAGAATCGGCCTTTCACAGATATTGCAACAGAAAAACAATCAAGGAGTGTTGCAATGTCCTAATCATATCCAAAATCATTGGCATAGCATATTAGTGCCCGCAAGATGAAGAAATTATTAAATGATAAGCTGTAGCATTAGTTTGAGGGACAGAAAAAAGCTTCCAAGACACATTATTTCTATTGGGAAAAAGATATTCATGCCGATGCATTTAGATTCTTAAAACACACCCAGTTTACAACAAGCTTCATGCACTCAATTGCACAAAGTTATTAGATCCAATGATTAATCTTATAATTGAGACGATAAGTTCTAAGTAACCTTCCAATTGGGAGGCTTTTATAGGAACTGGGTACATATGTCCTTCAACTTTTATAATTGATGAATGGTACGTTTTAGGTTTTTGATTTCATAAATTTTTCTTTTCATGTTGTCACGATAAGTTCAGTTTTATGGTCTTATATTTTCAGAAACTTTTATAATTTACTTTAAATATCAAAAGTATAGAAATTCTTGAATGACTACTTACATGTAAAGAATGTTGAGTTACGTTTTGGGCATCTTCCTCTCTTTTGTTTTTGACATGGCGTCGAAAGGGAGAATCCAGTTGGCTTCATTCCATGAAATCTGCACAAGCAACAAAGACATAAGCACGTGAAGGTATGATGAGTGAGAAGTATTTAAAAAACACAACACATAAACATAGATCTTGAATTTCAAGAAGTAATGTGTATGTCTGAAAATGAGTTGTTTCAATCTATTAAGATCTAATTAGTTTATTTGTCAAATGCACGCAAATCGTGAATTGTTTCTTAACTAGAACATATTGTACCCATTCATCACACTTAAAAGTATTTTCAGACATTTTTCTTTGCAATGAAGGTGGGCTCTCAAATAAAATAGAAATTTATAAATGTGATAAATATACCAAGCCAAGACAATAAATTCTGATAAATCACCAATCTGATATCTGAACTTGAACATTTGATGTAAGAACTTGAATTTGTAAGTGCTTGACTATGGTCATCATCATCACTAATTCCCTTTCCTTCCCTCTCACCAATAGTGTCTGAGACCATGTTTTGTATATTGACTGAAGAGGGATGTGTGAGTCCACAAGAAGAGCTCTAGAGCTATTTATAGGGGAAGGTGGGGCTCTCCAGGGACAACATAAAAGGGAATGAGATAAAGATGACACCCAATATAAATTCTCGGGTTAGGTCTAGAATTATAATTTTGAAAACTGCAAAAATGTGGGTATATGTTATAATCTTCACTAGTGTTTTTGTTTTTGTTGTTTTTTTTTTTCCTTTATGGATAATTGTTAAGTAAGAGGTAGATACGCTTACCAAAAAAATGTATATTTCAGCCTTCTACTTATTAATGCCAGAGATAACACCTAACCTATCTGAGTTCAAGGTTGTATCTGCTTCTCAATTGTATTCGCATATCTATGCATATTCTATTCTATCGAGTCCATAAGATTACACAACGAAACAAGTTGATATGAAAAATAACAAAGTTCTTTCCTGTCCTTTGAGTTTGACTAGAACGCTAAGTTTTGAAATCTTGCTTTAGGTAGGTAGTGTTCGATTTTCTTTGTGTCCATTTTTACCCTTCAAAGGATAATTATTTGCTTAAGATTTTAACGAATAATTTTCAAGTTTTAAAACATGGATGGAATTCTTGTGCGGCTTAAAGTGCGAATCCTATGCCAAACTCCTAATCCCTCCATCGTTCCAAAGAGGGGTTCGCTAATCATCATTAAGGGCAAAACATTAATATTCAATGAAAAAGCTACTGATTAAAACCAATAAAACTAAACAAAAAGAGAAAAAAAAAAGAAAAAGAAAAAGAAAAGAAGAGTAGTACTGAACAGACCATTGCATGCATAAACATTTAGACTATTATAAAGGACTAAGAACTAAACGTTTATGCTTATTTTTGCTAGCTAGAGCTAGAATGTTAAAACCACATAATTTATGTCACTCTAAACTAAGCAATCTTGCAAACTATTTATCGTGATAATAAGATCTTAACTAAACTTCAAAATGCATTTAGATCGACAATTATATCGTCCAATGAAAGATTACTTGGTTGTCACTATTAACCTTAAAAAACAAAATAAAGTTTGGTCGATTAATAATAGCATGTATATATATAATAAACAACTGATGTAATAACATATATTTAGTTTACATATTTATGATTATATATCATAAAAATGCCTTTTTATATACACCCAACTTAAAATTTTAAATTATTTACTAAAATTTAAGAATTGATCATTTATTAAACTCTTATTCGCTTCTTCTTACCCATATTGAGTGAGACTTAAGAATGTATAGTATATTAAACTTTATTGAACCAACATGAAAACATTGCCTTCAATGAGGTTCCAACGTATGATTCCAATGAGGTTCCCGATTTAGATTTTGGCGAGAAATTGTTTCGAGTCTGCAGCATTGACTCTCCTCTCAAGGGCATGCCTTGTGCTCCCATAGTCCATGATGAGAAAAGCCTGGTAATGGAATTGGCTGTAGATGAAGTGATCAGATTGACTTCTTGGATGATAAACCAAGTAACTAACCCTAATTAAAACATTGAATACACCAAAATTTTAGTGGATCAACACATCAAAGTGACGAAAATATAGTAAATTCAAAAAGTCAAATACTAATAGAAACACAAAGATAATGGTTTATTTGGATTTATATGCTTATACTATCACTCATCATCAACAAAAAGGAACAAAATACAAACTGGGTGGGGGTTCTTTATTCAGATCAATCTTGATTATTTTGATGTTGGTTGTGATAGATCATAAAAAAGATGTTTTTAAATATGCAATAGTGATATTATGCTATCAGATCCATCATCTTTTTTGATAATTGAAGTTGACAATTATTGAAAACCACAAAATAATAAAAATAATAAAAAAATTTTATTGTGGGTTAGTAACAAGACTAAAGAGAAAAAAAAAACAATTGTTTTGCTACTCCGCAGGTCCCAAGCTCTTGAACCTTCTCACATGTTCACATGCTCGAATCAAACGATTTTTTTTTATCCAAGAAAAAAGGGATGGTTCTACAAAGCAATGAATGCATTTCATTGAATTTTCTGCGAAAAAAATAATAATTGCAGATGTGGAACTGGTTACATCGTTCATTGTTAAACACATAAATATATACATATCAAGTGAACAAAAGATGATTTAAAAAACTGTCTTGTCCTTTTATGTTATCACATCTAGCAATTTACTTCTCAAGATATCATAAGATTTAAATAATTTTTCAAATACGTGCAAATTGCTACGTGCCTATGCGATGAAAAGAAGTAGAGAATGGGCATGAAGTCTATACCAAGCCATGTCAATTAAATTTGGTAAATCCCCGATCTGATATGACAGAGTTGGACACCTTCTTGATGACCATCAACATCTTCCTCTCTATCCTTGTCAACACAGAATTCAATAACCATGACTTCAGGATAAGGATCAGCCTGAAAAGGCTACTTCTTCTTGGTGGTGAGGTGGGGAATGGAATGTATAAATGTGATAGATAGGGTCCCGGCTGTGCAGGTATACAACGTATAAAGCATGTATTTATAGAGCTTGGAGGGGGTGAAACCCTACCTGACTTAGATTGGCTTAAAGTTCTATAACGGTAATTTTGGGGTTCACAAAAAGTACGGATAAATACATATAGTTGCTGTAAATAGACGGGTCGGGTTGGATTCGGCCCAAATCATTTCAAATATTACGTCATTCAGACTTAAACCTTCGGCTCTATCAAATTTCAAATAGATTCAAGAATCAAGTCTATTAATTTTAGATATATTAAATTTTAAATTTTAAATTAATCTCTCAAAGTCATTTATATTTAAATTTTTAGATCAATCAAGTTTCAAATTAATCATATTTTAGAATCTTAATCTGAGTGTTTCAAAACTTGGGTTGCAATCGTTACCCCTCAATAGTCAACATAGGCTAAATTGAATTAAATTCCATATGCATTTAAATTAAACTATTCGGATCAGGTCAATTTTTGCTACCAATTAGGTCAGATGGAAAAACCACCCAATACGTCAAAGTGCTCAGCAATAGAGTAGAAAATTTACTCAAATGTTCTGGCTTCACATGTCCGTTTGTGGCAACTGGCCATTATAGTAGATTAGGCAGCTATCTAACTACAAATACAAAGGCCATCTTGATGATTCTTTTGTCCTTCCGGCAATGAATCAATAGATAAGTGGCTAATTATCCAGCCAGTCACAGTGTCAATGTTAAGCAAGCAGTATTTTTCTACCGTTTTGTTTCTATTTGATGGGGAATATCTGAGAGGGAGCAGAAGATAGCAATCAAACACAACAAAAATTTTTGTCTACATGAGCCAAATTCTGGAGACAGGAATTTACAGAGAGTATACAGTTGGCCCATGACAATAAAACAGCAATGCAGCATTGCATCTGGCTTCCAAAACATATTACCTCCACCATATGCATCAATGGCACAAGAATCCATGGTGTCATTCGCAACACCTTGTAGTGGTAGATATCACTTAACCAGAAAATATGGTAGTCCACCAGAACCCCACGATGTGATTCACATAAATTGATCTCTCCAATGATTATAGCATAATAACTCAGCAGAAATTTGACACTGGAAAAAGTGTCATTCAAGATCTACATGATGGTAGTGTGATGCCTCCACAACAAACAGCAATTATTATGTACAGCAACAAAAGGATCACACCCGTCAAAAGGGCCCTGAAACGTAAAGGTAAATTTGGTGCTTATTTAAAATGCCATTCTATTAACTACCGATAAATTTAACCTATCTTCATTCTACCATATCAGTTGTTATGAGAAGATCTCTCATTCCATCTTGGGACAACAGAGTTGGAACTATTTTTTGCTTACAGAATACCTGCTAAAGAAATTTTTATGAAACACCATGGTGCAAAGAAATGCTTTTAATTGCATACAGATAAGGCATGAATTGATTATCAAGTAGTGAAGAGTGAACCCTAGCAGAGAAGCCTATGGAAAGTACCTTCCTTCTACACACCCTAGGACTCTTCCAATGGTCAACAAAAAGAAGGAAGAACAAGTCTCAAGTTTCAACCTCAGAAGGACCCCAAAGTACAAAAGATGAGTGAATAAACTTGGTACTAAAATGTCAAAACACTTCAAGAATGCCCAAGTTTGCTAGGAGTAAGAAGAACATACTTATATCTCATATCTTAAAGCATTTGCCTACTAAGAATTTCCAGCTCACTAGTTGAGAAAGAAGTCGTGCCTATCAAGTATTTATCATAACGTCCAACAAAACTTAGCAACTAGTGAGGAAAAAAGAGCCAATACTTAATTTTTTGAAAAGGCCATGAAGGGCTCACTGAAACAAAACTTCAGTGAGACAACCCTTTATATCTCATCCTAACAAACAGCAGTTAAAAAATTAACAATTCAAGAAGCACTAAGAATTAAGAAAGCATTTGTACTTACAAAAGTTTGGCATTTTTCATCCAAAGGGCTCTCCGAAGGCGCTTAGACTGTTTCTTAAAGTGAAATGCACTGTCTTGCATTGTTGCGGTTTTGTCAACAAGAAGCTCAATTCGGTCTCCTCTCTCCAATATTTTCTCAATGTTCTCTACCATGATTGTGCGAATCTGCAAATGCCTTTCCAGTTCTTGTGATCACAAATAAAAGAGAATACAACTACAAACTGGCACTGCCAACACCTTCCACCCACCCACCCAAGCACTGAAACAAATATGAAAAAGCCAGAGGATCATGCAACTTAAAATTAATAAAAACTCATGAAACTAAGAACTCTAGATTACCCTAAGTGCTAAAAATAAACTAGAAACAAAATATTTATGATGTATTAGCAAATAAGAATAGGCAGTTATGATGCAGTAATAACATTGTTGATCACTAAATTTTATGCTAAGTATCATGTAGGTCATTGATCTTAAATTTGTTACAATCAAGTCACTAAACTTCTATTTCTGTTGCAATGTCATCATCCATTATGGCAACTGAGCGATGTTCACAGAATTGATACATAATGTTAATATAATTAATTCAAATGCACTTGAAAAACAAGACTGCATCAAGAAGCTGAAAAAAATTTTCATTTTTTACATTGGAAATTGTGTTCCACATATAAAACGTAAGAATCATGCTTATGTTTTGCAGTAAAACCATGAAAATATAGTAAAATTCATCATTTATCTTACTGAAATTTTGAGTGGGAAATAAGTATTTACTTTTGCATGCACTCTTTATTGACTCTTATAACGTTATGCACCAAAATTTAATCACATTCACCTGGTAGTTGTAATGGATGATAAAATTGTAATACCAAGTGAAGATTTATTAAAGATTGGCAGCTCAAGTGAAAATAAATGTAAGTTTAACTGTTGATAGTGTTTTTTAATCCCAAAAGCATAGTGTTTTGGGATAGATTGGAGAATATATCATCAAAAGGAAAAAGAATGTGATCATAAGCCAACATTGGATATTTCATCTGTGGCCGCATATGGGTGCACATGGACATGTCTTCTTCTCTTATTTTGTTAGAAGTCATATAGCAACCCAAAACACAACATCAAACCATGTGGGCATTAGCATGGGCTACTATGGTGAACGACCTAAAAGGGCACGATAAGTCAAAATGGAAGAAGTGAATTTCCACTTGATTGAGGAGCCAATAATCCAGAGCAAGAAAAAGGAAAGGCCATTAAAAGAATGTAGCCATACCAGGTACGAGACTAAAATAAATTCCAGATGAACAAGGATTGAAAAGGGAAGCAAATTTCAAAGAAAAGAGGAGATACTTGCCTCACCAACTTCTCCTCTCACACGGTTGAGAGTATTTGCAGTAGGGTTACTGGAGAAAAACTCCATTTGCTGATGCAGGACACGAGAGAACTCATCGTTCATCGCATAGGCAGGCGCATAGGGCGCAACACGGCCATAGTTTTTCATGAACCTCATATGAATGTCCTCCAAGTACGAAAATGGAATCCTCCCTGTACCACAAAAAAAAAAAAATACCAAAGCATTTCACACTAATTCTTCAGGTTTCTCAAAAATTAATAGATAGCTCCACAAATAAAGAGAACCAAATTCAGTGGATATCAAACAGAGCAAGGACTACCGCAAGACCTAAATTAGAATGGTGGATCAACCATACACATTCAGCTCCCAAACACTAACAACTCTAACCAATCGACCTTCTTCAAGACACATGAGAACGGGTTCGATTCCTAATGTCCTAGCCTTAAACAACAACACTAAATAGTAAGGAATTGATAGTTGTAATTGAATTAATTACACATCCAAGAACAACAACTCCAAAAAAATAGAAAATAGACGGGAAAAAAGAGAATCACTCACTGCCAAAGGTGTCGTTGGCCATACAGAGGAAAGTGAACCCGTCCAATCTGAGTATATGAAAGATGTATCGGTCCTGCGACAAGCACAGCCTAGAATCGGCCTCCGACGGGAGCTTCTCGAGGATCCGCCTCGCCACCGCCCCGGTGTTCCCCGTAACCGCGCTGAACTCCGCCAGCACCACCGTCCCCCGCGCCACCACCGCGTAGACGATCGCCATCTCTCTCTCCCCTTTTTGTCTTTTTTCTTCTGCCCAAAAGCTTCCCTCTCCTTCAGTGCTATGTTTCAAGGAGTGAATGCGAAAAGAAAGTGGAAGTGAGTTGGGGGGGAGGGAGTCAATACGTCGCCGGCCGACTCCACGCACAGTTTGTCGTTTGTATTGTATTGGGCCTGTATGCGATGCCGTCTTTTTCTCCTTGTATAATCAGCTTTTCACTTTTTTAAAAATTAAAATAAACACCAATAGTACGCAATAATAATTATTAAATGATATAAATAAATATTTTAAAAAGTAAAATAATTTTTTTATTTGTATATTAAATAAAATGTAATTAATTTACATTTTTATAACTTTTACATTATTATCTAGATATTACAATTTAACTTTTTTTAAAAAAATTATACTTAATATATTCTATTAAATATTATTATATAACAACTTATAAAAAATAATTTTATTTATTTATTAAATAAAAAATATAATTAGTTTTTATTATTGTATTATTCTTTAAATATTAGTTAATTTTTAAGGTTATATTTTAAATTTTTTTTTATTTTATGTATTTTATTTTTATTTTTATAAAGAATCATATTTTATATTTTTAAATATAAAAAAATTATAATTTTGTAACTAATAAAAAATAATTTATTTAAAATAATAAATCAAAATACTTATATTTTTTTCAGATAACTTATATTAAATATTTAAAAAAATTAATTTAAGATGTATGAAGTAAATATGAAAAATACCAATTAATCTTATTTATTTTTGTTAAAAAGTAAAAATTTATTTTAATATTTTATGTGATTATTTTATTTTTTAATAAATATGAAATTGAATAATAATATTTTATTAATAATTGATAAACAAATTTTAAAAAATAGTTATGAGTTAAAATTTTTAATAGTAATACTATAGAACAAAATGAATGAATAAAAAATAGTATAATTTTATATATTAATGTTTTAATAATTATTTTAAATATAATTATTAAATATTTAATAAAAACTGATTAAAAAATTTAATTATTATTGAATTGAAATATTATTATAATTTTTGTTATATTTTTAAAATACAGTGTGAATTATAAAAGGTTAAAATCGAGTGTAAAATAGAGAATGTTAATTTGTTTATAAAAACAAAAGGCCGAAAGCTTATTTAGGAAATTGTGAAATACATTGAATCTACGAACAGTTGACTTATTGAACTCCCAAGTCAAACTCGTTGGCCGCTTAAGCCGCTGAACGTCTCTGTCTGTCTCACACTCTGTCTCTCTCCGCCTCTCTCTCTCTCGCTCCGACTCTGTTGCAAGAATGGTGACAGTTAGCTCTCCCAGGTATCCCTTATGTACGTTCATTTCCTTTCCTTCTTTTTCTTTTTTTTTTTTTTTTAAATGTCATTTGGCCATCCGCTTCTGTTTGTAACATTAAATGCATCTTTGTTTCTCTGTTTGTTGCCATAATTGAGTCTCACTTATGTTATTAGAGTATATTTCTTGCTTTCCCCGTAAGCTCAAAAATCAAGTTTATTGATTTTAAGGCAAGCTTTCTGTTTGATGATGACCTATTTAGAGAAGGGGAAAATGGGTTGGTGTTCTTGAACTTAAAATTTCAAAGATTAGCTGAGAAGGAACCCAAAAGCTCCCGTCTTTTTGTTTTTAAGATCCCCTTTTGGATGGAAATAACAAAAGAAGAAGCTCAATTTTTTTTTTTTTGTTGTTGTTTGTGTTGCGTTTTTGTCTTTTTATTTATTTATTTATTTTCCCTTGTCAATTGTCATTAGTGATTTTTAAATTTGATTGGCTTGGTCGATAGCCACACCATGGTTGAAGGATTAATCTCACATTATTACGGTGATTGCAAATAATATGTGAACTAAATCAACATTGGTAAATAAATTCCACTGGCATCATGCTGATGATTAATATTATGTTGGTGAATCATGAGTTTGGATAGAAATTGCTGAAGTCTATCTTATGTAATATTTTGACATTAACGTGGTGGCTTGTGATTCAAGTGGGGTTAACTATGGTTGAAATTCTATTCCTTGGTGATAAGGTAGATTATGACTTGTATTCTTTAAGCTTTATATTTGCAATCATGTTAATCTGCTGCAGACTGGTGTATCAGATGTCCTTGCATGAGCCTTTTCAGAATTTTCTACCCTTTCTTAAAGAATTAGTTACTTTCCTTTATTATTATTATGCTAGTTGAATGCAAGATATGATTGCAAACATTGGTTGGTCTCTCGTGTATCCAGTTTATGGTGGATAGCAAATTGCATAAGAAGCAATAGGAAACAAATATGTTGGACAAACAGTTGTCTTTTTCATGGAAAGGAATGATATCCACTGTAAACAAAATTA
Organism: Kandelia obovata; assembly: GCA_021464305.1. Lineage (NCBI taxonomy): Eukaryota > Viridiplantae > Streptophyta > Magnoliopsida > Malpighiales > Rhizophoraceae > Kandelia > Kandelia obovata. The sequence goes on from CM038487.1 coordinate 5,838,876, forward strand.
GGAATGCAGGTAGTCAGTCTTGACAAGGAGGCTGATGGCATTATTGCATGCTCTGGGGCCAAAAACTGTAAGAACTGGCTACAGTGTTGGATTGGTTGTGCTATATCCAGTAATTGAGGCAAAGGATGTTCATATGGGACTGTTGAATTTATCGTGTTTGACATTGAGCCAATATTGACAATAATTTGTTGTGCAGCAGGTTACACATTTCTTTTAATAAGTCCAGTATTGGAACTTTCTTTTGGGAGAGGAAGTTTCCAGTATCTTCTCCTGTGTATATTATGACCAATCTATTTCTAGGGCTTTTAGAAAGGTTTAGATATGTGAATGCGATTAAGGAAGAGGGTCCAAAGAAATGTTTGCTCTAGAAAACATTCAAATGTGGATTTGTTGAACCAGACATAGATATGATAGCTTGGACATTGCTCAAATGCTTGAAGCTTAGGGGACTGATCCTCATGTGAGCGTTGCAGTTTAATGGGAACAATGGGGCATGTTGATTAGCTGCATCAACATGATGCTGGTGCAAAGTACACATGATGAAATTTGAAGGTGTTGCAATGTTATGTCCTAAAAAGTACCAGTTACAATTTGGTGCTAGTTGGTGAATTAAGATTTTTCATGATTAGTGGGGGATGTAGGTTGGGAGATGTACCTCACTTGTTTTTATTTGGGTGTAAATGGAAAATGCAAACATTGCTTCATCCTGCTTCCCCATACATAATGGAGCTTTTGGACATTGCTGCAATCAATACTACAACCAATAAATATTATGAGAATAAAATTGATAATGGAAAATTTACATTAATGGCATTTAGGTGTGTTTAGCTAGAAAAATTGCCAAGAACTGCATTGTGCTAAATGAAGTAAAAAAACATTGTACAAACCATTACTTCATAATATCTAGGTGTGTACATTGGAAAAATCATTGAGATTGAACTCTTAGAGAGTTTCCATGTTGACAGTATAACATTTGTTGGATGAAGACAACTCTGGAAAATTCACCTTTCTTGTGGTGAACTGAGGCTGTACCATGATACGTTATTTTTACAACCTGCTAGGAACCTATGTGGCACAAGCATCAGCCACTTCCTTTTGTTTTCATTCAACTTATTTCAGGAGCATGATGAGGGACAATGCAGTAAATCAAGTACAACTTGAAGAACTGTTTCACTGGTTCAGCTCTACTCCTTTTTTCCAGGTAATATTCATTTCACCTTGGCCAGTTGGTATAGTTTTTTTCTTTCAGCAATTCTTGTTTGCACTCATCATACACATCTTAAAGAATAACATCTTTCTCCCATCATTTTAATTGTGGATAATTGGTGTTCCATCAATATTTTAATTTAAAAATTGCTCTCTATATGTTGATTCCTATCTCTATTGGTGCTTCCACCATTATTCTATTCTCTTTATGATTTGATGAACAGAATCATTAGACTGTTTTAGCATTATGAATTGTTATAACAAGTTTGACTGAACACTTTCATGCCTTGCGTATAAATTGTTTGCAGTAGATTCATTATGGGTCTATTACCTTGCAATCTGTGGTAGGTGTTATTATTTAAAGACTTTCTGGGGTTAATTCGGCATTAACTTTTCCCTGGACTCAAAGATTTTGCTTTTGTGTCTCCTGACACAACATTGGTGATGAACTATTTACTGAGTTCATGAGACAGATTGCACTGAGGAACCGAAGACATTGACTTAACAAATTATGCCTAAATTGCACCCTTTTAGACCTGAATGATCGAGAGTTCCTTTTATATTAATATATTATACGGCGTCACACATGTGTGCATACATCTTATTACTTTATTGGCAATCTTGCTAACATTTTTTAATCAACAAAGTGAATTCAAGTTGGAAAGTTTGATCCCCCTCCTTAGGATATTCTTACATTATTTTAGTAAATACTAATGATTGAACATCTCGTTGATATTTTTTAAATAATAATGTTAGAATATTTTTAAGTGATATTCTTATTAATTACTCAATCACAATGTAACCCAATTAGTGAAAATAATTTTTTACATTAGTACGTTATTAAAAATCATAGTTTTGAATTTGATTTGAGTATTAATAGATATGTCTAATTTTAATTATATAATTATATATATATAATTAGTCATTTCTCTTCCTAACATAGATAAAAATTTCATTTTAAAGTGTGCATTATAATAAAGGTTAGGATAAAGAAATAAATTATTAAACCAAATTAAATTTTATTATTTATAGGATTATTTAGATATAAAAGATTAATATTTAATAATAATATTCTTATTAAAAATTTTAACAAATAATATTAGAGCTTTTGATTTTGAAATTTAAATATTCACTATATATGATAAATTACAAATACTTTATTATTGATAGTTTAATAACTAAAGGTAAGATTTTATGCAATTATAACCTTAAGGAATTATGAATTCCTTGTTTAAGTTTGTGGTTATGAAAATTGAGAATTATTAATTTCCTTTTTATAATTATTTAATTTTTATAATATTTATATATTAAAAAAATATATTTAGCCTATGTACAATATAATTTCATGGTTAAATAAATGGACTAAAGGAATTATCAATTCTACTAACATGAAGGGTGATGTTTGGCTTTTAATTGTCAATAAATGTTAAACAATCTATACAATAATTGTTAAATAAAAATAAAATATAGAGAAAAAAAAAAGGAAAAAAAGGTTTACCACTGTGAATTGTGGTGGCAAGTTCAAATTTTGTCAATTCTATTATTGTTTTTAAAGGTAAGAGGTTATAAAATCATGTTATATTAGGTCTTATTTCTTTAAGGAAGAGCTTGTGTGCAACCATTAGGTCAATCTTATCATGTTAATTAGGATGTCATGTAATAAATGATAACTATTTATGCAGTCATGTAAGTAAGGGAAAAAAATTATTGTATTTTATATGTTCAAATAAATATAGATTATATGTATTAGTGACAGATTTATAGATGTTAATATTGTAATATTTGTTGTCAATGAATATTAAGTTGTATTTTTATATACATCTGTTAAGATTATAATTTGTTAGTCACCAAAGTGATCAAATAATTATGTTTAATATCATGTATAATTATAATTTGATTGTAACTAAAGTTATTGAATAAGAATGTTTGAACCAAGATTGGTGCATTATTGTTATAATTTGTTAATCACTAAAGTAGTCAAATTAATATATTTAACGATACACAAATAAGTTATTTATCAATAATTTTAATGAAATAGCTATGAACGACAATTATTTATGCAGTCATGTAAGGAAAAAAAGTTATTGTATTTTATATGTTCAAATAAATATAAATTGTATGTATTAGTGATAGATTTATAGATCCTAATATTGTAATATTTGTTGTTAATGAATATTAAGTTGTATTTTTATATACATGTATTAAGATTATAGTTTGTTAGTTACTAAAGTGATCAAATAATTATATTTAATATCGTGTATATACTATAATTATAATTTGATTGTAACCAAAGCTATTGAATAAGAATATTTGAACCAATGTTGGTGTATTATTGCTATAATTTGTTAATCACTAAAATAGTCAAATTAATATATTTAACGATACACATAAATAAGTTATTTATCAATAATTTTAATGAAATAGCTATGAATGAAAATTGATTGGATAAATTGACATTATTAATTATTGAAATTTCAAGAATTATTCAAAGATAAATTATTATTTTACAATTAGTAATATAATTGAAGTAAATTAATATTTTTGTTAAATATATTTATTTATCAAATATATTTAGTTGAAAATATTTAATTTACCTATTAAAGTCAATGATATTATTTATAATGCTGTATAGTAAGTTTTCTCAAAGCAAAACTACTCTGCACTTCTATAGTTTTGTAATTAAATTTGATTTATGAATAATTGTGAGTATTTACGATTATGTTCTTATTATAATTTACTTACATGTTTCAATTATTGTTTCGTATTATACTTCTCAAATGATATGAATAAGTTAATATTTATTAATGTGTTGTAAATATTATACTATTGGTGAATAAATTTGTTACTATTACAAATTTAAATAGTGAGAAATAAAAGTTATATCATAAATATAAAAGTAAAATAATAGGTTAAATTTCATGTTTATAAAAGTAATTGTTGTTAGCAACATTTAGAAAATTATTTTACAAACAGAAAGTACAAAAAAATATTTGCAATTTGTGAAAAAATAATTTTAGTTTGTAAATAATTTATTTGCTAGTAGTCTTATAATAAAACTAACTATCATGAAGTTTATTAGATTGCAAACTCTATAATAATATATTATTGAGATGACTAATTTTGCAATAAACTTATAATAAATGAATTTTTTTAGTGCAGTTCATTTTAAACTCATTATCTCTTTAACATGGATCAATTCTAATTTATTATAACATTTATAATGAAAAAGTAAAGTATTAATGAATTAGTCAATATATTCATTTAAGTGCAAATGAAAAAAAAATTAGTCACTTCATGAATCTTATGAAAAAAAAAGGTTAGGAAATAAATGAAAGTACAAGTCAATCAATTTAATTAAGAAAAGTCTATTTATGACACCTGGACTAAAAAGGATGATAAGTGTTATTTTTGTAAGAAAAGTTAGTCATCATCAAAAAAAATTATTCAAAACATAAGGTTTGTTTCAAAAGAAAAAAGAGTATATTTTGAATTAAATTTAATTAAAATTTCTTATAATACTTGGTTGTTTAATTCTAGTGTTATTATTTGTATATTCATAATGATACTCAAATTTATTATGATTTGATTATTTTAGTTGAGTTAATGTAAGAATACAAAAAATTTTCTTAATGTATTTTTATTAATATTTTATATCAAGTGAAATATGGAAAAATTTAAAAGAATCTTTGCTTATTTTGTGTTGTAATATTAAAATTAGAAGTAGCATAATAAATAAAAATTTTGTTTACTTGTTATATAAATATTTGGATCATATATATATATATATATATATAAAGATTAGTAAGATTAATTAATAATGGAATTCTTTTGAATATAAATTTTTCTAATATTAAAACATTTATAGATTACATTAAGTGTAAGCAAATCAAATAAAACATGAAGAGTCACAAAAAAACACTCAATTTCTTGAAATTATACACATTAATATCTATAAACTTTATAACATTGTAGCCCTTAATAAATAAGGGTATTTAATCACTTTTATAAATAGTTTTTTATATTATAACTATACTTATTTGTTTCATTAAAATGTCAATTATTAAATACCCTTGAAATATATATAAATGAGATTAAAAATAATTAGGCAAAAGATAAAAATTATAAGATCTTATAACAACAATGAAAATTATAGAAAAATATAATGATTTGAAATAGTGTCCAAGTGTATTTGTAAAATTTTTCAAAAGTTATGATATATATGTATGATAAATTATGTCAAGTACAGTTTAGCAAAAGATGTGAAAAAAATATATGATCAAACATTAATACATATAATTATGAGCATTATAAGTAACACTTCTTTATCCAAATTTTTGTAGATATTTGCACTTAAAATCATAAATTATTTGTTAAAAAGAATTAGTTCAAAGTATTCTATTAAATTGTAGATAAATATAAATATAATTTAAGATACATAAATGTTTGGAATTACATAGCATAAATAAAAATTCATATGAAAATAAATTACCTTGAAACAATTAGTGGTTACTTTATTAATTATCTAGAAAAGTTTAAGGAGTCCATAATTATAGTTTAAGAATTATAGACGTTGATAATGTAAAATTCATTGAGAATGATGATGTTAGCGAGAGAAATGAAAGTCAAAATTTATTTACAAAAGAAATTATAGTAGATATTTCTTTATTCATAATACTTTATCCATCAATTACGTTACTAAATGTTTCAAAAATTAAAGAATATTTAAATGAAAAGATATTCACTAAAGAAACTAACTCATAGTTGGCTAATATAAATAAACTATTAGAAGTGTTATTAAAAAGATCTTAAAGAGAATGAAGATCAATTATTTTGAATGATTATGTGATTTATTTACAAGTATTAAGATTTTGATATTGAAATTAATAAAAAAATTCAGCCATAGCAAAATTCTATTTTTTTTTTTATTTCTATTAAAAAAATAAAAAATTTCGTAAAATAATGGAAAAATGTATATTATTATTTGATCAATTATAAAAGTAAAGTTTGTGAAATGATTCAAAGTTATAATTTATGTATTATAGTTTTGGAACTTTATTTTAAAATTTAAAATTGTCAACATTATTAAATCGTTGAAAATTTATATGATAATTTCATAATATTATCTTTTTATAAAAACAACAAATATTTAAAGGTATTAAATTTAATGAAAATTGAAGTATGTTATCATAAAAAATAAGATTTAGAAACAAATAGTGTCTATTAAATTTTAATTGATCCTGTAATAATAAATCAATATGAAATCTCACAAGTAACATTATGTAAAAAAACTTATTTTCAGATTTAATATTAGTTATACAAATAATAATTAATAATGTATGATGTAATAATACTTTATGCTCACTAATGTGTTTTTAATATATGCTATATATTTTTTATTATCTTATTATTACGTATATATTATTGTTATAAAATTAACATGAGAATTTTTATGAGATATTTTTGTGAATCAATATAAAATTATATCTTTCATAAGTCTTGTATGTTAGATTATAAGTATTGTAGTATATAAAAATGAGTTTTCTAAATAAATAGATATAATTTTCATAATTCATACTAAATAATTTTATCATATTATATAATATTATAATAAAATAAAAAGAGATTGTTTAATTGGGTCAAAAGACATAATGTTATAATTATTTAAATAATAATATTAGAATATTCTTAAATAATATTCTTATTAAGAATTCAATCATAATGTGTCTTAATTAGTGAAATAATTTTCTACATTATTGTATTATTAAAGAATATAATTTTGAGTTTGATTTGAACATTGATGGATATGTTAAATTAAAGTAATGCAATTGTTTATATATATATATGTAACATGTTTTCTTTCTTTCTGAGACATACAAATATTTAATTTAAAATGTGTAATTATGGTAAAGGTTAAAAGAAAGAAATCAATTATTAAGTTAAGACTAATTTTCTAGATATATCAATAGTTTGAGGTTTTGTAAACTTTACTATATTATATACAGTATTATTTAAATGAATATAATTAATTTTAAAATTCAAAAGATTAATATTTAATAATAATATTCTTATTAAGAAATCTAACACATCTTGGTATTTATTTCGAGCATTCTAATTTTATTTTCCATATAAAGCTTTTTGAAGTAATATAAATGACACATGGAAAAATAAATTTGATCCTTTAGCATAATAAAATTTTCAGGTTTCTTATCATTTTACGATTCCATTTGTTGTTTTATTTTCAGAAATGGCATATGAAACACTGGAATAATGGAAATGGTTGCATTTTGTAAGTCAATTTCTTTGTGGATCAAATGTGAGTTATAGTCAATATGAAAATGGTTCCTCATTTCAATCAATTTTTACTTTTCAAGGGGGGAGGGGCTTGCAGGAAAAGAAACAATTATTTTCAATCACATTTTACTGTCATCAAGCTATGTTTATTGGGAAAGTGAAAATGGAAATAAAAAATTTTCTGAATGATTTGCTTGCAAGTGGAAAACATAAATAACTTGTATTCTTTGTCATCCGCTTTACTTTTATAATTGGTTTCATCTTATTTCTTAAGTCTGTGGATGGAGGTTAGATAAGACAAATTGAACCCTTGCTAGTGCAGTATCCAACTTTATATTTTTTTCCTTTTTCTTTGTTTTTTTTCGTTTGTATCATTTCAGCCATTTTTGACATATTATGCTGCTACGGCAGTTCTTTTCCTTTTCTAATACTTTTGCTGTTGTTTAATATATATATATTTGTTTCTTTTAGGGTGTTCAGTTCTTAGTGCTTGAATTTCACAAAATATGGAGAGAAATGAGATCAATAAATTCCACAAACTACAAAGTTACATGCCTTCTATATAAACTACTCCTAGACATTAGTTTGTTTCCCAGATTATCATATTCCACACGTTATGCTTGTTATTCTTATTCTTTGTTCCTTGCTTTGCATTCAAAGGAATATGAATGCGCTATTAGTGAGAATTAGCCAGACTTGACCTTGCCTAATTTAGTATGACATCAAGTTTATAGTTCTACACGTGCATTTTCTCAGGGCCAATTGCACTGTTCCCAATCCCACACAGGAGGTTCTAAACTAACAGCTATCCCCAAGGTGTTACTTCCCGTGGAGTTCAGGAGATTAGCATAGTCTCCTCCTCCTGAGTTCGAAGTTTCAGATGTGCTTGCATCCTCCACCATTCTAGATCCTTGAGCAGATGTTCCAGCCATGTCACCATGGTGCTGTGTCCTTCTCATAACAGCCTCTAGTGGACGTCTATCAAATGCTCGAGTGCATCCAGATGTCACATAAATGCGGCACAAGCTGAACTCATGCCTCAGCTACATTTAAGACATGAAGTACAAGAAGATGTTGATTAGAAGTGAAGAGAAATGTGTTGCCATGAGTAGTTGATTGTCTAGGTTCTAAACACAAAAAGATTCTATAGCTAAATGGTAAATGCATACCACAGGGATGACAGTACTGGGTGAGTCGGCTACTTCTTCAATGGCTTTGTACTCATTCATCTTCCACTTGGTTTTCCTTCCATGAGGAACTTTCCCCTCATAGAAAACCATGGTTTTCTTCATCCCTATCACTCGGTTATTTGACGAGTAGACGTAGCTGGGAGAGCCAGTGGCTTTCCAATACCCAGATGCTGTAGTCCTGCGCGGTCTCCCTCCCCTTGCTTCTCTATCTTGTCTTGGCATAAAGAAGAACCATTGCTCGGTGTCTCCTCGGCACAATTCTCCGGATTGCTCTGCAAGAAATGAGAAAGGTAAACTAACTGTGCTACTCTAAGGTTTCCCCCCCCCCCCCCCCATCTTGTTGAACATGAATCTAACTTGCATGGAAATGTACATGTTACCTGAAAGATGCCACGGTTCCCTTTCATAAATGTTAACGATGGGGACAACACGGTGCAGGTCTTGTCTCTTCCCATCCAGCCTGTTTCGTAGATAGAATGTAATAAGCTCCTCTTCTGTTGGATAGAAGCGAAAACCAGGTTGGAGTTCCCCCATTCTCTTGCTCGTTTATGTTGGAGAAGTTGGTGTTTATTAACACTCTCTTTTTGACATGAGCTATATATATGTGTGTGTGTGTTGGTGCGGGGAGGGGGGGGGAGGGAGGGGATTCCTGTATTGAAGTATATGGAGGGAACCGTTTTGCCGAGTGGAATGGGGAATGGCAAAGCTTTTTGGATTGTAATTGGTGGAAAACTCCACGCGTTTGTGCAAAGAAAATGACATTTCGTTTCCGCTGTGGCGTCTCTACTTTTGGCCGAGCATCGACTTTTATCCTGTTATGCGTAGTTTTGAACCGGTCAGCCTCCTTTTCTTCTCTGTAGCGGCTCTCCGGGTTGTCCTTTTGTGCACCCTCATGTCGAATCAATGCCAGCCGTTCACTGTTCTACCCCACCCCCCCAAAAAAAAAAAACCCACTTGTCCCTTTTAAGGAAGGTCTGTGTTTGATCAATTGCCGTACAATGTTTAATTAGTAACGAGCTTAATGTGAGACCCGTGTATGATAGTGAATCCCACGACAAGCTGTTTGTCCTACTTGTAGTGGCTGCAGTAATTGTTCAATCTCCTCCCTTTCGAAAGTGCTAGAAATTCAATGCTCGTGCAGTGGCCCACCTCAGTCGTGTGAGTATAAAAAAAAAAAAAATGAAAAATGACTATTTAATTAACTTATAAACAATCAGCTTTACTTTAATATTCCAAGACATCTTTTTTCAATCATCCTTGTCTATTTTATTTTGTTTAAATGGAACACTGTAATTCATAAATTAATTCTCAACGACTCCTGACGAAATTTCCTCCCTAATCTCAAAGTAATTAAGTCATTTTTACATGTCTGATACATTTTTGCAAGCTATGAGTCGTTGTCTGAATTCAATTAAATTATGTTAAATGTAAATTCTTCTACCAATGATGAGAACTATAATGTTCGGATCATTTTTATCATTCATTTCAAATTTACAAAAGAGTCGTACTTGTTAAATAATAATAATTCAAAAGTTACTAACTAATTTATTAAAGTATTTGTTGAAAAGTCTTAAATTTTAAATTCAACTTAATAATAATAGAACGGATTATATCTTTAATGGCGATTAATGATAATTTCCATTAATGATAAATCTCTATTTTGGAAAAGTTTAAGTATAGATCACGATTGGAAAATAAAGCAATTAATGATAAATCTCAAAACCCAATTTGTTACATTCAATTTTTCTTTTTTTTTTTTTTAATTATTTTTTGAAAAAAAAAAGCTTATGTTACACTTCTTGGGGGTACATTTAGCTGTTCAGTTCTCAACACTGCTAAGTGAAAACAATCCATGTCAGGAGTCAGTTTCTGGAAGCACTTGGTGTTATATTCAAGCTGCTCTATCCAGAGACGTTTTTATTTAAAGAATACTACTCTTTTTATTTTTTTATTTTTTATTATTTTTTATTTTTTATTTTTAAAAAAAAGAAGAAGAAGTCATGAGTAAGAGGAAAGATGTGTGTAGCCTCTAAGACTTATTAGGATGATAAATCCTTTTAGTTCATAAAATTAGAGTTCCTTATCATTCAATTTAGTCTGTTCATGACTTAATTCCATTCCACTTAATTCGAGTCTGCCTTTTGAACTCTCTACCGTAAGTATGACGTGTCTCTTACTTTTTCTCAATATATAAAGATTTGAATACATTTAAACAAATAATAAATTTATAAATTCAATCTTATATTTTAATTTAAATTTTTATACATAAAAAAAAAAAAATAAGTTGTCCATTTCTTCTACGGCTACCAGGTCTAAAATTTGCGGGCATCTTTCATTGTTATTCTTTTCAAGACCCAGTCTTTGGGGGGGGGGGGGAATCTTTATGTGACCCGAAATCGATTGCTAGCTGTCTCCCAACACGCACACACGCATCCACGCGGAATTGTGACACTGCCAAAACAAAAAAATCAAAAGGGCCTTAGTGCGGTTTTTTTTATTTTTATTTTTATAGATGTTTTACCTTTTCGTAGCCGCGTTCTTAACCCACGACCTCCTACATCTTGACAAATTCTCTTAGATTTATATAGCGATTGAGATTTTAATTACTGACTTAAAAATTTATATTTTAAATTAAATATGATTTTATTAATATTTAATAAATTATAAAATTCATATTTAGTATAAATTTGTATTTCAAAACCATTATATTTTATTTTATTTTATCAAATTTCTAAATATTACAAATAATAAATTTTAGATATTTGACATTTAACAAACCTTACAAGTAAATAAGAGGAATGGTCCTTAATTGGCATCTTTTGGTGCAGGGGCCACTGATCTTAATAAAATCTATGGAGCTCCTGCCACCAAGTTGACTACAATTTCCATAACTCGTGACTTACGTTGGCTAAATTAATAGTTTCTTTCTTATCATTTTATCCATGCAGCAACAAAAAAAAAAAAAAAAAAAAAAAAAAGAAGAAGCTTATTTCATATACTATTTCCTAAATACAAAAAGACTTATTTCTCTAAGATATTTGATTTTATAATTTCTGCTTACTTTCTTTTTGTTTTTTTGTGAAATGTTGTATTAGCATTTGTTCTAATATCTTCTTTTATCATTTCCTATTTTTTTTAATTATTCATAAAATTTTCATTTATAATGAAAACACAATAAACACCCCTCTAATCAACAATCTATGAATTGGAATATAAGCACATAGTTTGCATCAATCAGTGTCAGAGTCTGTAGTAGGGGATGATGTAATTGCATCTGATATTTATGCCGGTACTGTCATCTTCTCAATGGTAGCAAAGATTATGAACAAGAAGTATGTATTTTACAGATACAATGCCTCGCGTGAATGAAATTGTTGGTTTAAACATATATTAAAGTTCGAAATGGGAAGAATTTAAAATCTTGAGTTTCTGTGGAAGAATACGTTTGTTGCTAGGGATGATAATGTTCCCTGTTCTCGTAGGGACCAACTTCAATGGAGACAAAGTCAAAAAACATAAATGCTAAAAAAAAAAAAGGTGCAAGATTGGGGCTTGGATCTCCGACTATTTAAATAGGGATTGTGAGAGAGCTAATATTTATAGTACTGCCCCAACCATACCTGAGCTATATGAATGTGTAAAGGATATGTTTGATGACATAAAATTTAGATAAGTAACCTTTATAAAGTAATTCATTTGAAGGAATTGATTATAAATAATTTGGTTGTTAGAACTAATCAAGATTTATAATAAGCGTGTTGCCTTAATGGCAACTTCACTCGTCAAGTTTACATCTCATTGACGTAGAAGGAGGCCAAATTAGGACTGTTACTTGGTACCAAGCTGTAAAGAAAATTAAAGATTACGAGGAAAAAGAAGAAAATCTAAAGGACAAAGAAACTAAAAGTTAATATTCCTATCTTGTACTAATAATTCTTTTTGATTAATTTACACCATTAAAGCTACAAAACAACTATAAGAAAGTCAATTATATAGCTCAAATTATTTGGTTTTACCATATAAGAGAAACAATGCGTTAACTTTTTTAATGGAAACTTTAATAGACCTTTTATTTGTTAGAAGAAGTTGTATGAAAAACATAATTAATTGTCTAGGTTACAAATTACATAATTCCTAAGAGATCTGCTTTGTTGGCAACTAGCTAATGTTGGTATGATCTATGTTATCAATAAATTTTAGCGTATATATTTGCCTAAAAATATCTTGTTGGCTAGTCTAATATTTTTCTTTTCTAGGCAGAGTCTAACTATATCAAATTTAAAAGACAACACTTTTACAATATAAGAAATTATTCAAGAAACAACCCTAAAGACTTAAGGTGCTTCCAAGGCAAATGAACAACCAAAAAATAGATTAAAACATGATTAGAAAATTTTTGATTAAATTTCTTAACTTTTCTCTCATCCCTACATTTCTAGTTGTCCTATCGTTGTGGAGTGCTCAAGTTACCAATGAGCTCAATAGTAGTGGTGAACCCATTTTTCATTAGCAACTTACTCGTAAAGGTAGACCATAAAGGCCTATGAAAGACCTTTCAACGATGAGGCTGAGTTATAAATGTTGTTATTTTGAATAAGATCAATAATGTTGGAAAAAGGTTGAGGTTTATCAAATTTGGTAATCGACGTGATACCTTTAATACCACTTATAGATCGAATGGGAGAGATCATTGGATCATTAATATGGAGTTGAGATTACGAGTTATCCTAAACCTTATATTAAGGTTAAGTTGGGTAATCAGTAGTATCTAGTATGAAAAGGGTTTCCTTTGTCAAGTAGAAAGGGAGTTAGTTCAAACTCATACATAAAGTCAATGTTGGTTATTATGTCATACAATATTGAGGAGTTTAAGACAGAGTGACTTGGTCGAAATGTCATAGGAGTGGTTCGTAACCTTAAATTAGTCGAAAGTTTGAGGAATTAATTGCAGATAGAAGACCATAATTCATTTAAGGTTGCAATTATAGGGGATCAGAAATCTTGCTTGCTTTTGATTATAAGGAGGATATGATGGAGAAACTAAATGGCGAGGTGAGTGGAAATAGGGGTTGTTTTTAAGTTTGGTATTGTGGTCTATAGGTAAGGTAAAATCCAATCACCAAATATAAATATAGCTTAAAGGCCTTCCATTATAGACATGGCTCAACAATTTCCTATCTAGATTAAGAAATCAATGAAGGGCTTACCTGAAGATGAATGTTCAATTAAACTGCAAATAAAGGCTATATATAAATTAGTTTATGTTGCTTACGCAATCTACTTTGATTATTTCATTAGTTTTTACAGTAAAGATCGATGATAAGGTCTTTACTATGACAATTTGATAGGAATTGGTTATAACCAATCAAGTTATGAAAAGATGGTTGGACTCAAGGGCATTTATATCATTAATAAAAAGTAATACTTGTAAACCAAAAAAAAGAGTCCATAAGAAAAGGTAGGCATAACAATAGACTAATCTCAGCTTTGATCATAGCTATCAATGGAAACTTAAGTGAGGCATCTGGGGAGGAATCATTGCATAAAAGAAACAAAAGGGAGAGGAATATGTTTGACATATGGACAATAGAGAAACGTTCAACCCACTAAGAAGAAACAATAGACCAAGTGAAGATTAATGCTAGGTCTTTTTTAAGCCCAATAACAAAGGAATTCAATTAAGAGATATAAGTGAATCTTATAAGGGAATGATATTTGAGCAATAAAAATAAGAATTAAAAACCTAAATATTATATCTTAATAAGGAAAGATTGATAGGATAATATAAGAGTTAAAAAAACTTTAAATTTACACAATAAACCCTAGAAACCAAATTAGGCCCAGTGGAAGCAACTGAAGGTATATTATTGGTTTGATGAATTTCCAAGAAAATGTAGTAAATATTAGGGATTATGTGGTCTATAGGGTTACCAATAAGAGAGATGCATCAACTACGGGAGAACAAGGTGGAGCTACCACACTCACTCAATCAAAGGTTTAAAGCTGATGGTAAGATATTTTTTAGGTAACATCGGGCTTAATGGAATAAACTTAGGAGTTGTGGCTTAGGTTGAGTTAGTATTATAGATCAAGAAAGATGTAGCTAATGAGTTTTTACGTAATTATTTAATTGATATGGTTTGTGAGGAATGTTTACATTTTTGCTAGTAAATTATTTTTGATTGACAAAATTTTCAATTTAATCTGTGTCAAAATATGATGGCAGTCAATGGCAAAGTAGTCATAGTGCAATCTTTTGATTGATCATTTCATATTAAATCTTAATGACATTTAACCATTAAGGAAAAATTTTGCAAGACCTCAAGATCTTGATGTTATCAAGAGGTAAATTTAAGTTTAACACTAATACAATCATGAATGGTTCTAGTAGCGAATATTAAAAGGTTTTTGCAAGCCAATGATGAAAAAGTTGTTTGCATATTCTCTATGACAATGAGGGCCTCAAGTATAAATAAAATAAAACTCTTATCAATTAAAAAGGTAGTTATGATATAGAGTCAATGGAAGGAGACCAATAGTATATATTTAATAATTGAAAATGATTCTCATATTATGATCATATGGTTAAACAATTAAGAGGAAAAACCCTAGAATGTTGCATTTATATTCCATAACATTAGTAATAAAATTAAGGATTATGTTTCTTCTATCTTTTAACCTCATAAATATGTGTATATATATATTTGTAGATTTCATGACAAAGTAAGGGAAAATCTGTTATACAAACTTTGTTACATAGCTTTGAGAGCAACAAGATCAATTGTAATAGACTGTTAAGATTAAAGTTGTGTTGAATTGTGTGAAGAAGCCACCAATTTTTATGTAAGGACCTTTTATTGTCTCAAAGGTTAATACTGTTTTAATCATTCGTAATAGGTGATCAACTTTTTATATATGACTATATTTTCTAGAGCAATACAAACATACTTATATGTTGAAGTTCTTGGTTTTAAGGTTGTTGCTAATAACATAACTTCTTATTGTTACAAAAAAAAGGTCTAAAACATATGCATCGCAAACTAAATCTAGACTTACAAGTATTACCTAGCAACATTTTACTAAACTATAAATTAATGTATAACATAAGGAAAATTGTGATCATTATGGTAATTTGCTTGCAAGAGGTGCACAAATGAGACAACATCATTTTTCATGAATATCTAATAACACATTAGATTTATAAGGTTGGCAAGTTCATTGTAGCATATATTTACTATGTCTTCTAAAAATATAGTAAAGAGTGATATTTTGAAAATTTATGAAATTGATAAAAAAAAAAGCACAAAGGTTGCTTTACAATAATAAAAGTAAAGGTACTATAACTTCAAACATGAATATCCTCTATCTTTCGCATAACACATTAGGTTTAAAAGATTTATAAATTCATTATAGTATGAATTTATTATATCTTTTAAAAATGCAATAAATAAGAGAAAAGAAACAAAAGTTGTTTTATAACAATGAAAGTAGGGTAACTATAATTTCAAATATGTGAACATCTATTAACTAAAAGATAGAATTTATGGTTATCAATGCTTACTTACTTGATAGATCTTGGGTGCTATAAAGTCGTATCATAAGGTGTATTTTCTTACTTCCTAATTTCAATTACTCTTACACATTATAATATATGTTTAAACTTTTTAAACTTCTTAATTAAGATTGAAAATTTTGTTTTCCTAGGTTCGTCTATTTACCTTTTCCACATATTAATGCTATTCTATTTGAAGTAATATTTGATTGTTTTATGATCTAGAATTTAAACCATAAGTTGTCCACAATTGCTTCAAATAATTGCTTAAGAAATTATGTTATTATTGATATATGTAAGGAGTAAATTGGAAGATGATAGTCTTTTATGAGAAGGTAAATTCTTGCATATGCATTGCTGTGCATTTTGAGCATGATTGTTAAAAAAGGTTTAGATGTCATTAAAGTTAGTATTAAAAGTTCGTCATAATGCTATTACACTAAAAAGGATAAAGAGATTGAAGGAATTAACTAAGAAAATAAACGTTCCTACTATCAAAATATTGTGTCTTAATTGTCAAACTAAGTGGAATTTTATATTTTTTTTATATTTAAAACTACAATGATTTATAAAGGTATCTTTTTCTTACTTGAAAAGAATGAGAAGTAGCTAAGAAAATGAACATTCTTACCACCAAAAACTTGTGTCTTAATTGTCAAACTAGGTGGAATTTTATTTTTTTTAATGCTTAAAACTACAATGATTTATAAAAACATCTTTTTTCTTGCTTGAAAAAAATGAGAAGTAGGTGTGAAAATGAACTTCTTAACATCAAAACTTATGTCTTAATTGTCAAACTAGGTTGAATTTTACTCTTTTTTTTTATACTTAAAATTGTAATAATTTATAAATATATCTTTTTCTCGCTTGAAAAGAATGAGAAGTAGCTAAGAAAATCAATGTTCTTATCACTAAAAATTTGTGTATTAATTGTCAAACTAGTTATAATTTAATAATAATTATTATTATTTTATGTTTAAAATTGTAATGATTTATAAAGATATTTTTTTATCGCTTGAAAAAAAAGAAAAAATAAGTAAGAAAATGAATTTTCTTATCATCCAATACTTGTTTCTTAATTATCAAACTAGGTGAAATTTTATATTTTTTTTACATTTAAAGCTGCAATGATTTATAAATTTGTTTTTTCTTGAAAAGAATGCGAACCTCATTATTCTGATTGTCCAAGTGGGGACCAATGGATTTTTGTTAAAGAAGCCTGTGGAAAGTTGAAATTATTCTCAAGTATTACACCCCCCCCCCCCCCCCCTTTTTTTTTTTTTTTTGGCTTTTTAGACAAACTATCGGATTAAAAACTTGTATTTACAAAATTTTGTGAGGTCAAATTATCTTTGATGGAATGGGTCACTTCTCCGATTCAAATGATGGCTTTAATGGCTATAAGTATGTTGGAGAAATTTAAGAAATATTTGGAGTGTGATTCGTGGTCTAGATGACAACATTTCTTTACTTTGAGTGTTTTTTTTTGGGGAGACATTTGGTAGATATTTGACAGAGAGAAGAATTCCCCAATTGGCCAAGAGGTTCTAACATTGGCAACAATGCTGCTACCGCAACTATTTTCAATATGTACTTGAGGAGGAAGTCTTAAAAACAGAGTTGGAATACTACCTAGAAATGGATGAAGTGTTCCATTTACATGATTTTGATGTATTGAATTGGTAAAAGTTGTACGAGTTAAAAGCTTTCAACATGGCAAGAAATTGTTGGTGTCAGGGGGAGAATGATAAGTCGCCATAGCTGAAATTGGTTGTGAGCAGTGTTATCTAATTGGCTCAATACATTGAAATGTTTTACGGTATGATGAAATTAACTAGCCATTCTTCAGTTGAGCTGATAATGGTACTCGAACCACCACCAGTGCACCGAGGGCACACTGTCGCAAGTCTCCTATTTTATCAATTTTGGATAGTCTATTCATCTCCTATTTCACTCTCTCAATACCAAAATAATTTATTTTAATCAATAATACTTGTATTTAAATGTGGTTTGTTAATAAGTAAATTCAAGCAACCATTCGAACAAGAGAAAAGAAAATGCACGTCCTTTTACGAAGAAAACAAAAAAAAAATAATAATAAATTGTTGGCAAATATTTTTGTTTAAAATATGTTTTTATTTTTTAGTAAAACAATTTAAAGCAAAAAAAAAAAAAAAACCCCACAACGTCAAAATTTCTTTGAATTACTTATTAATTTTCAAATACAATTCTAAATTGGTGAAAGGGGGCCGTGTTAGCTTCCTTTTGGCATTAGAAGGCTAAATTTCTGTTGACACTTTCAACTTCTTATCTTGTTAATCTGCAAACGCATTAAATCAACAAAGAGTGCTCTCTTGCAACAACAACAACAACAACAACAACAAATAAAAAAAAAAACACAACAACTTCGTTTAGTGTACAAAAGGACAAAGCTACAACGAGAAGTGGGCCGTTCAAAATCTTAATAAAATCGGCTCTATTTTTAAAAACTTTTGAGACTTTCCAGGTGGAGTCCATGAATTCGAAAACGAAATTGTGAATTTGATTGATTCACTTAAAATTAGCTTTAAAAACAAATTAGTTTCACAAGTTTTTGAATTTTGGTAATACATAAGTGACTTAGTTTTTCTAATAACTTACTTTGGAATCGGGCATCACAAGGGTTTGTAATGTTCTATTAGAAGCTAATAATAAAAATCAATTAGATATTGATATAGAATTTAATTATTATTTTATATATATATATATATATATATATATATATATTGATATTAGTTTGAAACTCTAACTAATTAGAGTATAAAAAATAACATCACTACAACATTTAGTAAACAAAGTATTTTGGATAAAAACATTAGTCCATTCTATAAATAAATAAATAAGTAAAAAAGGAACGAAAAATATATATAATATTCTTTGAATCGTTTGCCCAAAAAAAATAAAAATTAAAAATCTTGGAGTAGCAAAGCACTTATGCTATGACACTTCGTCCTCTGTTAGGTGCAGTGAAATAAAAGGTAGGTTAATATGATATAAATCAGTTTTTATTTATATTACTTGAAATAAAAATATATTAAAAGTGACTCAATTAGGTTTTTATCTAAGAAAAATAAAATAATTTAAGAAAATGAGATTTAAAAATAAATATATTTCTATTTAAAAAGATACCTATTGATTATATTATTATAAGAATTTTTAATTTTATTTTTATTTTTTTATTAAAGAAAAAAAATAATATTTTAAGTATTAAAAATTATCCTAAATTCATCTACTATTGTGTTTTTAAAAGAAAACAAAAAGCTTACTTCTACCTACTATTTTTATTAAAAAGAAAAAAAAGTCACATTTTAATTGTTTTATTAAAAAAATGAAGTTTTTTTTTTCACAAGTAGTTTTTTATTTGAAATAGTAATAAATGAAATTCTATAAATTATATTTAACCAATTATATCATTATAGAAATTTTTAAATAATTTTTTTTATCTTAGTAAAGAAAACAAAAACTTGAATTTAAGAAAATAAAGAGAATAATAAGTAAATTTCTATTTTAAAAAAGTAACAAACAAGAGGTTTTCATACTAATTTTACTTATTATTTTATTAAAAAATTGACCTTTAAATTATCCTTTTTAGGGAATTATAAGTTTTAAATCACAACTAACAAAAAATATACCTTTCGAGTGTCGGGATTGTGTCTTGGATTGTTATATATATATATATATATTATTTATTTATTTTGAATAACAAAAAGTCTAAAAGGGTATAATTTTTTGTGAGTGGGTGTAACTTTATAAGCCTTTGGTGTGACACTACTAGCATCGATTTGACATATTGAGTGTTCGGATGACACTGCAATATTTTTTTATTTACTTGTAATAATATTTCAACTCTTTCAATCGTAGATGTAGATTGAAAGCTGAATCACATAAATATGTATCTCTATTGATTGTTTTTCATTTTATACTTCTTTATTTTATTATTATGTATTTTATATTTTAACAAGAATGACGGATCAATTCTAATATATATATATATATATATATATATATATATATATATATATATATATATATATTAAAGAAAATAATAAAAAAAAAAAGTATAAATGAAAATCATTATTTTGAAAGTCCAAATCTAAACTTACTCTAAATTACATTACGTGAAAATAAGGAAGAAAATCAGAAGTGAGAGTTGAGAATCGAGAATTGACATTGAGGGGTCATCAAACCAAAGTCTGGTTCTTGGTTAGAAATGATGGTTCTTGGTTCGTGGAGTAGCATTTATGGATTCCTATCTAGGGTTAATGTTATAGGCCATGGCTTAGTTCTCGTATATAAAAGGACATAAATCAAACTTTAGGGCAAAACTCAATCTTTTTTTATTTTCCAACTCAATGATAGATTACATTGAATTAACTTCCATCACCTCAGATTTAGTTCTTTGTAAAAACAACTTATTTTCAATAAATTCCGTAATTGATTGATGAGATAACTGAGTTTAGGAAAATCCCAAGAAAAGATTTCATAAGATAGATGAGTATATACTCTTTACCCCTCTTAATATAATTGCCTTGATAGGGTTTTAATTAATTTTGTTTAGGATCATTCTTCTCTAAAGAGAAACGCTAAGAGAACACGTACCCTGTTGTTCCTTTATTATGGTTGGTAATCTGATGCTGATGGGTGACGATAGGGTCCAAGGATTCCACCACACATCCAATTTTTTCAATGGCTACGTGGGCCACATTGACAATTATATATTTTGTGGTTCTTATATTAATTGGCATCATGATTGGAAATGTAGCTAAACCACGGGATGTGCAACTGAGAGTGATAGTAAAATGTGTAAGTCTGGATCTTAAACATATATCAAATTGATCGTATTTTTATTATTAACAATAAAACTAAGTATTAAATTCTCTAACAAAATAGACTGAGAGTTAGTTAAATGGACTTGATAGCATGAGTTTGCGTATATTAAATTAAATTTTTGTGACGAATCATGGGATTAGAGAACTAATTAATTATTTTAAAAGTCTATCTTTCTTTCTTTTTATTATTATTTATTCTAAAATCATTAGATAATAGATCTTATTGTTACTTTGTATAGAAAAACTATTATTTTGTTCTTTGTTTCTGGTCTCATTAAGATCGTTGCAAAATATAACTCTTCATGTTAAAAAAAAAAAAAGAAAAAAAAAAAGAGACCATTTTTATTAAACAAATGTACTTTTAGTCTCTTTCGACCTTACTTTCACTTACCCACATCAGTGAAAAGGAAACAAATAGACGATAGAATGAAAATTCCAATCATAGGCACTAAGCATAGAAGAGAAGGAAGGTGGTGGGTGGGGGAGGAAGTCATACTTGGAAATTTTTATGTAGTAAACCTTTAGTATACATAAACAACTATAAATAATTGATGCATCTCTTAATACTTAAATTGTCACTTACAGGGGGCACTATATAAAGGATAAAGGTTACAATTACCACACTTTTCGCACTAATTAAAGGCATACTCTAAAGCAGGAACTTTAAAGCTTAAAACTTCTCCATACATATTTATGCAAACATTACGTTATAACACATTGCATCTTAATTAATTAATCACTGCGATCTGTGATCAGGGGATCCCAATGATGGGAAAGAAAGGGACGTAATAGCTCGAAGGAGCAAAGCCCCACTCCTTGGGGAGCGGCACATCAACGGTCTTGGACGAGCCAATGCCATTGGGATTCCCGCACTTTGCTGACCACGCAGGGCAGGAGGTGTAGAAGGCAAGGGGAGTAGAGGTTGTGTATGAACTTGGAGCATCTTGGACCTTAACAATCTTGGACACCGTGTTCTCCCTGGGGGCATAGAGTCTGGTTCGAGCACCATGAAGCCTGGCCAGGCAACTTTTGGGGTTTGGAGATTTTGCACCGTTTGCAGCAGGAAGCTCAACTTCAAAAGAGCCATCACTTTTAGTGCTTGTGGTCGCCAATTTTTGGACTTGGTCACACTTCACTTGAACCTTCACACCTGAAGTAATTAATTGGTGGTGAATACAGTGCGAGGAGGAACAGAGAATCTTATTTTATTTTTTTCAATCAAGCAAATTAAGAAGATGGTCATCAATTCAACGCAAAATGAGTGATAAGGACCATCTATATTTTAATCAAGACTATATATATAGCAAGTATTGATGCATGTATCTGGACCATGAATACTTTAAAGCCTAGCTAGTTGGTTTGTAGGTGTATATACGTATATGGTATGTGCTTTGCTGGCAAAGGTTTGATCTTTATATCTATATATATATATATATATATAGAGAGAGAGAGAGAGAGAGAGATCCAGGCAAAGGTTTGATCCTTAGAGCCACATGGAAAGTACATTCTCTGAAATGTCTCTCAGTTTAAAAAAAGAGTCATATTAACCCTATCAAACTTAATAGAGGAAAACAAGTTTCAGTGAGACCTAGTTGAAAAATAAGTAAACCAATTCTTTATACAAAATCACTATGTAATAAACCCAAAATTTTTTTTTTTTTAAAAAAGATAGTCTTCTTTCATATGGAGGGATTTGATCCATACAATGATGATGAAAGTTCCTCAAATCCGAAATGAATAATTTTAACTGAACAGATATAATCAAAGAGTATTATTTAATCGTTCATTTTCTTTTAAAATGAAGAAGCCTCAGAGTTAAGCAGTGAATAAATAATCTCGAATTTAAATATAATGATTCTGCTAATCCATGAACAACTAGCTATCTGCAGCAAAATCTGGACAAAGTTATGCCATCATACAATGTCTAGCGTTGAATTTGCATCACTCGTATGATATGATGCAGCGGCATTATGACGAACATGGGAACGAGAAAGTTAAGTGACTAAACCGTGGGAGAAGGAATTGCACCTGAGAAGTCATAGTGGCTATTGCAGTCAAGGCAGGAGACCTTGGCCTTGAGGACTTGGCATGTAGAAAGCTTGACCCCTGACAGAGCCACAACAGCAAAAAGCAGCACTGCAACCTGCTGCTGCTGATGACGATGATGATGATGAAGCAGCGCCATGGATCGGGCACTAGCAGAAAAGAGAGACTAAATTGTAGAAAGGTGTGAAGAGAGCATAGATGGAGGCAGATTATAAATACTGACACATGGATGCAGCAGTAAGACTTCATATTTAATGAAAGGGCCCCCAAGTCTGCATCCAGTAGTTGGTGCAAATTAATGCTTACTTTCCTGTATCTCGTGAACTACTGAACCTAGGTGAAGAAAAAGATGTTGGGATTGCAGCATTTTTTATTGATCGACCAGCTGATAATTAAATCACTTGCCTGGGGGCTGCCATGCATTTGTAAGTATGGCCATAGACTTAATTACAGAGACATTGACACATTGATTAACGCTAGCATATCCAACCATTAATTAAAAATGTATGAAACATGGACTTCGTTATGCCTTTTAGAAGACAATTTAATAATTAAGAAATCTAAACTTTTATTCTAAAAATATTGAGTTGAAAATTTAAGATTTATAAAAAATGAAAAGAATTATTCTTATTAACAATAATGGAACCACTGTTCCTCGATTTGGTTCGTTGCCATCTGATTTATCTGCTGGTTCTGTTCAAAATTGCCTACAGACAAAAGTTCGAAATCTGGGTTCTAACTACAATAATATTTTTACAATCAATAAAATGATGTTTGTTTTATGTACATTTTTATTTTTTGTTATCAATATACAAATTTATATTTATTGTATACAAATTTACCCTTATCTATTTAAACTTTATATACATATATAATGAAGCCTACCTACTTTGGATAAAAGAAGTGAAACCCACACAAGTTCCACCAGCTTCTCCTCTCTCTCTTGCCCCCAGTTAGGAACCCCGTCTACAGCAGCCGTCCCTGTAGCGGAGTCCCTATTGGGAGCCCATTCGTCAACAGGTTGCATTAAGGTGGCCGTCCAGTGGTGGATAACTGTCCCTTTGCACCATAAATGAATACTATATGAATTGAAGAGGCTCAGGTAAATCCCACACTTACCTTCACATGGAGAGTGATGGCGTGTGCTTATATGAGATTTCTGGTTTCACAAAATCACTATAGTTTTGTGAGAACTACGAAGTCTGTCGTACCTTCTGTACGTTGTTGTTATTTCTCGTTAGCGTTCAATCTAAGTTTGCATGAGCTTTACAAATACAATAACAAAAGGAATGCTGGGTTAACGAGAAATTGGACCATTCCAGAAAGCAGATTTACAACAGTTTGCATGATTTAAACACAAGATTTTAGCTGGTTTTACGCTAGTCTTGAACTTATCGCAACACCCTCTCTTGTCCTTGGCTTAGGACCGGCAATGCTGGCGGAGTTACAATTTAAGCATGCTGTCTTTTTCATTCTTTCTCAAAGCAGGCCCTCATTAGTTTGAAAAACAAGCGTCCTATTCTCAATTTGACATTAATAATTGAGGCTAACTAGAAACTGGAACTATAAAGCAAGAAACAACATTCCTGCTTTCAATAAATTATACCCAAATGCAATGTCAAATCTCGATGATATATGTGCATGAAAACACATTTATATTGTAACCAACAATTTACTCATTTTAGTACTAAGTATACTAAAAGCTTTGAGAATGCAATTAGTCGATAATGTTAATTGATTATGTTTGTTTTCTTTTTTAAAGTAGAAAATTCTTGTATATATGTACGTAGCATAAAATTACCGATCCATCTTTAGAGCTTCCCAACCACACAACCTTATCCATCCACCGATATTGTTTCGTAGCTTTTAAAGCTTCCGGCACCACCACTTCGGCAATTACTGATGCCTGTACCATTAGCTCTGATGACCACTCTGTCCCGCAACACCATTCTTATAGATCATGCGTATGTCCAGAGCATCGAGCTAGTGTAACAGTCCAATTGATTAATCTACAAATAATATTCATGTGTGTGCTATGAAGGAATGCAATTAGAATGGAACGAATTGGAACAAATATATATATATATATATTCCCAGCACATAATAAATGTTCTGTACGACTTACTTCCGTTGAGCCTTGAGAGAGAAATTAAATTAAAAGAAAGAAACTTTCTTGGTAATCCAGTTAGAGGGTTTTAGAAGCATTCGTGAAATTTTACGTTCTGTTTACAGGGCTCCTGAATTTTGCTTCACGTAATCTTGCCAACATACAAAACATGCACGGTTTTATTGCTCGTTATGACCAGCCTATTTTCTTAGGTGCGAGGTGCCATTCTTGTCCTAGGTTTAGGGCTGCGTAGGGTATACGGCTAATCAACAGACAAAGCCACGTTGATTTTCTTTCCTAGGCCAATTCTACTTGTTCTGTGTCATTTCAGATATCAACGCAATCATTGAACCTAAAAGTTAAATTGTTGGATGAGCAATTCTACCACGGTTCCTATGCAAAAATGCACTGAGTTTAATATTAGATTGAATATGAGGACTTTGGTTCATTTTATACAACTCGACATTAAAATATATATATATATATATATAAAATATTAGATTTGAAAATAAGACTCTTTGATTATAAAGTCATGAAATCATATGAAGTAACTATATTCAACTGAAAAACTTAAAAGCTACACAAAGTATATAGGAATGAATCATCAGACCTTGAATAGCCAACTCAGTCACAGAGTTGTTACAAAAAAGATATTACAGTTACAGTGGGACCTCTATATTCCTTAAAATGGCAAACAGGCAAATAGTTACAAAGTCTCCATTTTCCTTTCTTGTGTTGCTGGCATATATATACGTGATAATGAATATTTGTTAGTGTTACTGCTATATCACGAGCGTAGAACTGCCTATCTGTCAAAAAGGTGACGGCCAAAGGTTAGTTTCCCATTTGGAAATACACTCGTGAGGGCCCTTTAAATAAAAGGGAGGCAATTAAGAGCGATGCAGTGCTTTGTTGTTGTGTGACCTGTTTGGCTGTCAGTCCCACACAACCATTTTTTTTGGTTGGTGACGCAATTTATGACGAGTTTGGTTGCAGTTATGAGATATTTTTGAAATCCTAATAATTAGTCCAAGTGGACTTGGGATTTAATTTGAGAGAAAGACGACCAGGAACAGCCATTGAAGAGGTTACATCGCTCAATGAAATTAGGAGAATGATGGGCTGGGATGGGAGGGGGCGTTGATGATGTCTTGTTAAACTAGTGCATTACAAAACCGAACGACAAGAAAAGATTCACACCTTCTACTCCATTTCAATTCAAAATTAAGACTTGGTATGGTTTGCAGCTGTTATGCCACAGTACAGCTGCCGCGCTATAGCCAGACAGCCATGCAACACCGCAGGTCTGCAGCAACACTTTGGAAATTATGCAACAAACTACTCACAAATTCAACACGGACATCAATGCAGTTCAATCAAATCCACATGTATATTGGCCCACAAAAGATGGCTGTATCACTCAAATTACTGTGTTTGTGTCATGTCATATTGCGTTTATTGTAAGCTCAATGCGAAAAATCATAGGCAAGAAGAAAAAATGTCCGTCCACCCACCAAGAGAATTGTAGCCACAAAAATTGCATAAAATCCGCGGCATGTTTCTTTGCAGCTTCAACAGCAATCCAAACAGGAGGTCATGGAGTAGACAGACAAATGCAATGGGCCACATTTTAAAGCCACGAGAGCAGCAGCTTCTTTCTTTCTTTCTTTCTTCCTTTTTTTTTTTTTTTTTGGTTTTTTTTTTTAACAAAAGGGTTTCTCACTTCTAATAAATAACCAATGAATTACAAAAAGAGAAAATCAAATGATAATAACCAATGAAATAAATTTTAAATTCAAATTTAAAATATTCAGAAATCTTAAATTCTTTATTATTACCAATTAAAACTTAAAGACTCATTTTTCACTTTGGGTTGTGAAAAGTTTAAGCTTTTATGGTTTCAAATGATTCAATTTTTAAATTAATTAGATTTCAAATTATTTCATATTCAAATTAGATTGTTTCCATGGGGTTTGCTGCGGCTAATTTTATCAATAAATATCGGTTTGATAATCTTCTATGGATTTCATCAAATGTCTATGGCGATTTGCATGACGACAAACAGAGCACCATCACTAGGGAAGGAGTCTGTTCTCCCAGTTGCCTTTAAATTTCAGTATCTAGTCCCAATGTTTTGAATCAGAACGCAGCCGAAGCAGATCCATTTGATGATACAGGATTTTAATGCTTGTTCTCAACTGAAGATGGATTCCATGAATGATGTGTAGTGGCATTACAATTTTTGATAAATCAAATGCTGTAATGTAGTGGGATTACCTAAGAGTTACGTTCTGACAAAGATTAATGACATTCAGTCCTAGGCATTTAAACATGCGAGTAGACCACATTTAGAAATGACAGCAGCTTAGGATAAAATATGTAGCAGTTCCTTGTTGACAACTTAGAATTAAGCAAATCACAACCTGGCATGCTACACAGAACTTACATCTCAGTCAGGGATAACAGTCAATGACCGAAAATGGGAAGCTGAGCATCAGATTCCCAATGAGTATCGCCACCTACTTTGGACTTCGAGCAAGAGAATTTTAGTTAGTACTGGGGTGATACCTGAATGCTTCATAAGGATTGCAAAATTTGGCTAAATGTCCCAGCATAAAAGCCCATTGAGATATAGATGTAGCAATTAAGCTGCAATCTGATCTATCTTAACTAAAGCTTAAAATATCACCAAGTGAGCTCTTGGAGCCTTCATATGAAAAACAAATCGTTCTAACAGCTTTTCAGTCACCAGATTATACTGGATCCCCAACCTTCATAAAACTCTACACTATATTTGACAACATTTGCATACTCTAATGTCAACGATTTTCCTAGGTAACTTCTAACAAACTTAAAGTTGGCCACACTTCTCCCCCACTCCCAAATCTTGAGAAAATAATGTCAGTAATATTTATTTGAGGCTTAACAGAACGGTAGTGTGGTCAAAGGCAAGGCAATAATAGCAGCACATTCATCAACAGTACTTCAACTTTACCCAGCTGAACCTCAAGTCCCAAGAGTGTTGCAAGAGCACTTGGATATTCTAAGCTTGTAATGGAATCAATCTTGTCTAGACTCATTTGCATAAAATGGAACCACTGTGTAAGCTGCACTAGAGCACTGAAGCTTCTAGGGTTGTTCAGGATAGACAAGAAAAACCAAGATCTTAAACGTAGTGACAACCACTGATAAGCCCCAGCTTATAGCTATTTGAAAAACAGCATTTATGTTCTGGCAGTGCGGTAAGATATAACAGTTATGATTCTGAGTGGAATAAAATCTCCAGCTTCCAAGAAAGATGCCCCAATTCCCTTGTATAGAAACATATTCATGCACAACTCACAAGCACAATCAGCAACAAAAAGGAAGGCTTTCACAGCTTCATAGTTCTTCCAGGAAAATGGTTTTTCTACACAATCTAAGACAAAGTTGCTGTCATAGAAAGAATTGAGAGCTAGAGACCATTTGCATTCCGAAATTGGGTTACTAAAACAGAAATCATCGGGTAGTTTAGTTTGCTCTGCTAAACCAATTGCACCAATTAAAATTGAACCTACCAATAATCTCTCCACAACTAAAATCTTTGAAACCAACAAGTCAGAGGCCACATTGTTATTCCATTTCCAATTTTCTGCATTCACTTTTCAAATTAAGGGCTTAAGAACATAATAAATACTATGTTCCAAAAGCAATCTTCTATTCAAAAAAGTGAAAAACTGAAGTACCAATGACTCCAATTTCAACTATTTAGTCATCCCCAAATAAAGAAACATTGTCTTTTTCATCCCACATTCTTCAAACAGCATTACTCTAGCGAGGCTAGTTTATGACTCGAACCTGTGATCACAATAGAATAATCTTACGGGCTGGATCTTCCAAAAGGAAGATGAATGAGAATTAATTTTTTTTTTTAAAAAAAAAAATCCTATTTTCTGCATATACAGATGTAAACAATATCTCTTCAAATACTTATAATAACCAGTTCAATGGACCGTAGTGTTCACATGCAGTCCAGCCAAACAGAATTAAAGGAAAATAATAATAATCATAAAATAAGGACATGAAATTGAAAGCCCTATTAATCAAATCAATCGAGAAAACCTGTTTGCCGCAACACGGCGTTCCTTACCTGTCTAAGATCCCTCCCTCTGAGCGTTCTTCCAACGCCTTCCAGCACCGAGCATGGCACGGCCGACGACTGCGCCCTCGCCACGATCTCGTGTGGCGGAAGCATCTCCCCCTCCGCTTCCTCCGCATCCTTGTCAAATTCCCTATTCCTTGCCCTTCTCATCGCCATTGAAAGAACCGGCACGTCAACCGGCACGGAGTGGTGGTGCTGGTGGCACCGAGAGAATGAGGCCGACGTCGGCGGACGTTCCTGCGGCGGTTTGGGGATTGAAGGAATGAGACGAGAAGAGGAGGAGGAGGAGGACACGGTTGTTTTCTGGTGGAAGTGATGGTGGAGGGAGTCCGATTTGTGCTCCGGAAGCACGGCAAGGATGCCGAAAGATTCGGCTGACTGGAATGCCTTGCGATTTGGGGAGATATTGCTGTGATGGTGTTTTGCGGAGGAGGGAGGGCTGTTATCACTGTTATTGCTGCTGCCGTTTTTATCCCAGAGGTGGTCATTGGACGTTTCGGAGAAGTCTCCGGTGGAGAATATATCGTCCTCGTGGAGTTCCTTCTCTTCGCCGCTAGTGGTGGTGGTGTTTTGCGGCGGAGCGTAAAGGTAAGTGCCTAGAAAACGGTCGTTGGATGGGGTTTTCCGGCGCGAAAAACGGGCGGGTCCGCTTCTTTCCATTAGCAGGGACAGGGGTCGGGTTAGCCAAAACGCCCGTAAAATGAGTTAAAAATATATTGGTCTAACCTGAGCTTAATGTAGACCTTTTTGTTTTGAAAAGTATCGGGCTTGGAAGGCCCAAAAGTTTTGAGTCAGTCTTAAGCCTCCAACTGCTAAAAGCATTAACCTAAACATCAACATATACCTACAAAGCAAAAGAGATTAATTCAACCCATACGCTATCATCTCGAATAAATATTTAATTCAGGGCGATCATTAAAGTTAAACACACCTAAACTAAAGTAATTAGGCTGAAAATGAAATACAAAAGGGTCCAACCCAAACTCACCCTGACGGGCCCAAGATGGATTATTATTGGGAAGACGTTAACTATTGGTCTCCCTTCAGAAATAAAAGTAAATTTCAGGGGTCCATTAGCAAATATAGATACTTTCTCCCATCCCAACCCCCCAAGCCCTAGGCCGTCGATTACTATAATTACTATGAGAAAGCAAGCCAACAGCTTAAAGACCTCGAGTTTCGTCGAATATCTCTCTTAGCTTGCCGTCGTATTGGCCGGCAGCCATGGTAAGTTGAATCTCAGTTCAAATCTCTGATGTTTTTCGCGGAGATATTTTTTATTGAATTTTTATTTTTGCCTTTTTCTTTTTTATTTTTTAGTTGTCTCCTTGTTGTGTTCGAAGAAAAAGAGGTAAAAGAAACCTGAATTTGTAATGAGAGAATGTGTTTCTTTCATATTTTCCTGGTTTACTAGTTAAAGATATGTTCTTTAGTAGTTGGTTAAGGTAAATTATTTGATCTGTGTTCTGTTTTTGAGGTTTGTTTGGATTCCTTTGGTTGTCTTGTTTCTATGATGATTTGAGTTACTGATTTGGTTTTGTCCTTGATTGTATAGTCAAGGAGGAAGGTAAGAGAGCCAAAGGAGGAGAAAGTTAACCTCGGGCCTGCTACGCATGAAGGGGAGAATGTTTTCGGGGTGGCCCGCATTTTTGCTTCATTTAATGACACATTCATCGTGAGTAATTGCATCTATATGAACATTTGCTGAGACTCATTTGGTTATGATTAGTGGGGAGTTGTAGTTATGCATTCCTTCTTGTTGGACAATTTGCAGCATGTTACTGATTTGTCCGGGAGAGAGACTTTAGTTCGGATTACAGGTATTTTTTTCATTTTTGTGTCTCCTTGATTCTGTTTAAATGCTTCTTGTTGGGTGGCCATAATGGCTCCGTCTGCCAATTGTGCTCCTGTTAGAGTAATCTATGTTATATTTGACACTGTATGTGCACTGACCCATTGAAGTTTGCTATGTTTCCATGTTGGTTATCTAATTGAATTGCTGCATTTTCTTACAGCATCAATACCATTGTTTGGCTTCTGTCATTAAGTCTGCTTAATGTGTGAATTTGAATTATTTTGTTTTTGACAAGGACAGGTGGAATGAAGGTTAAGGCTGACAGGGATGAATCTTCACCCTATGCTGCAATGCTTGCAGCTCAAGATGTTGCACAGCGATGCAAGGTGGACTTCATGTTAATATTTGCTGCCTCATCTTTTTGATGCTGTATACCTTTTTTATTGGAAAAAAAAAAATTTCCACCCCACGAGTAATTATGCCTTTATAACCAACAGGAACTTGGAATCACTGCACTTCATATCAAGCTCCGTGCAACAGGGGGGAACAAAACCAAGACACCTGGCCCAGGTGCTCAGTCTGCCCTGAGGGCACTTGCTCGTTCTGGAATGAAAATCGGTCGCATTGGTAAGGGATTAATCAAATTAGAACCTTGAATTGAAGTTGATGAGCTCAAGATACTTATAATCATTGTTTAACCATTATGCCTGCAAGAATTAGTGTTTGCAATACACTTTTGAGTATTGATAACAGTTCAGAGCTTTGATGTATCACCTTGTCATCATAAAATTGTAAACCATTTGAATAATTTTAGTTTATTCATGTAAGCCATACACAAAGCTCACCCTCTCTGTATGATAGTTGCCAAACCAATTCTGAAGCATGCTCAAGTTTGTGCGAGTTTCCGTGCATTTGGCTGTGTGGATTATTGAATTACCTTCTTTATAATGTATAGAATATACATTTGATGAACATTAATTTTGATTTCTTTTTTTGTCTGTTCTCAGAGGATGTGACACCAATTCCCACGGACAGTACTCGCAGAAAGGGTGGTAGAAGGGGTAGAAGACTCTAAGCCTTTTTCTGCCGGGAAAATTTTAAGTTTTCTAGTGCAGTTTTAAATCTTGGCAATGATCATTCCTTTTGGTCGGGAGATTTTTTTTTTTAATAACTTTGCTGCCGTTAGAAGTTAAATTAGTTCTAGCCATTCTGTTGCTTTGTTATTAAAGACCATTCTAAAGATCAGATTTTGCATGAAAATATGCATTTCCTCGGGAATTAAAAAAAAAGAGTGATCCACTTTCATTTGGTATTTTGGCTTTAATTCCTTGACTCCTCGATACTCAATCAAATCTTCTATTTTGAGATTGAATGCACCCCCATGGCCCCATATTTAGTAATTCCTAAAGCCTTTTTAAGAGAATTTAAGTCTCTCTCGTCAGCTTACGCATGGTATGTGCGTGTCAAGGAAAAGGCAACCGGTAGAGTTTTTTTTCTCTTTCTTTTCTTTACCCACCAAAAAAAAGTCATCCAAGAATGAACTTGTGTAAGAGGGGAGTGTTACTTTAATTGATTTAAAACACGAGACTATTCAATCAAATATAAACAAAAGCTGACTCGAAATTTTAATTGATTTTAATAAAAGAAAAGAAAATTTTATTAATTCTTTTAATTTTTATTGAAAAAATTATTTTTGTATTTATAATTTTCATTTCATTTACGTTAACTTTTGAATACTAGTTACTTTTTCAATTATTGTATGATATCACATGACTTGTTTTTAATAAACCAAATATTGACACCAAAAGGAAATACGATCCAGGATGATAGAACCCTTTGATCTGTACAAAAATGTGACATGAGAAGGTAGGAAAACAAGGGAATGTTACTAAAGTAATCCATGGTGATGGAAGGCTAATTTTCATGGGCGGCTTCCCAGACCTTTATTGAGAGCTCGGATGGTGGCAACATCAGCTTTGAAGGCCTTGGCCAAGATGGTATTGTCAAAACCAGTGGCGAAGAGTGTGGTGGACATTGAAACGGTCCCTGCATTTACACATCCAAAAGAGGAAATCGCAGTGGCCGTTTGGTTAAACACTTGGATTGTATTGGAAATGAACAAGCCCCTTGGAGAAGATGAACATGTCGCCCACTTCGCAGTGTTAGCTTGTTGGTTGTGTCCACCAGTAATACCTGAAGGTGGCCATCTACGAGGAGGAGGAGCTCGGATCCGCGAGGATGCAAGTGGGGTGGATTGGTAGTGCTGGCTGGGAATTGAAGACACTCTGGCCATTTAGTGCAGGAAATTCATTCATGCTATCCCTTGTGAGCTTGAAATTTGCTGCTGAAGCAATGGCGACAAAGAAGTTAGAATTACTGGCTATAGTCTGATATGGAGGTTGTAATTAAGATGGATGTTCGATACTGAGACGACGTGTGCTTTGGCCATGGAGCTTGCACTCATATAGTGCAAAGCTAGCTACCCTGGAAGTGATATAGGTTTGTTGTGTAGTAGTCAATACTCATTCTGCGAGCTGGCACCTTGGATGGACATTACAATGTCATTTTTGTTGTTGCAGTCGCAGCAGTTGCTGTTGATTAGGTCAAATTTGTTTCACCAACATCATCGGACAAACCAAGGGAACATAACTTTAGGTTTGCCTTCAATGGACATGGATCAAAACGATGGAACCATGGGATATTTAGTTAGCTTCCCCATTATTAAATACTTAATAATAGAACACAGTATGTCTGACACCCTCGCAAACTTTTTCCCTTTTGATTTATTGAGAACAATGCAAGAATGAGATTGGGTTTTGAGCTCATGAAATTTTGACTTTTTTTTTTTTTTTAACTCTACTACTTGGCTGGATATTAGTATTTCAAAGTTAACAAAATCTGGGTTTTCATATATAATTATTATTCTAATTAACATGGAAGTCTAGCCAAAAATTTAGAATTTAAATCAAATATACACAAAAATTATAGGTAAATAACTTTTTATTGCAAAAAAAAAAATAATAATAATAAATATCCCCATTTCTTACACCTTACTCTGTGGAAGTGTCATTGGGATGTTCTCAGCTGTCATGCTGTGATAATTCAACACAAAAATTGACAAGGAACAATGAATCAAAGCCGAAAACATTAGGAAGAAGAGTGGAATACAAAAGAAAATTAGCTAGTAGCCTCCCATACCCCTTTTAAGGGATTGGATGGTAGCCACATCCGTCTTGAAGGCCTTAGCCAGCATTGTATTGTCAATACCAGTGGTGAAAAGAGTAGGAGGAAGTGAAACAGTCCCAGCGTTTGCACTCCCAAAAGCAGATATTGCAACAGCAGTTTTGTATCCATCTGCGTTGTACTGGAAGTGAACAAGTCCCTTGGGGAAAATGAACATGTCACCTGTTTGCAATGTCTGAGTATAGAGCTTGTTGGTTGTGTCTACAAGTCCTACTTGAAGCCACCCATCAACAACCAAGAGCAGCTCAGATGCACGAGGATGAGTGTGAGGCGGATTGGTGGTCCCAGCCGGGAACTGCAGAACAGCATATGAAACACTCTGTCCATTGAGAGCAGAGAATTCGTTCATGCCGACTTTTGTCAGCTTGAAGCCCGTGGGCTTCGGCTCCTCAAGAAGGGCACTTAGGCCTGTGAAAGTGAAGAAAGATGCATCCGCTGTGGTCATGTTTGCAGGAAGTACGAAATCTGTAAGAATATCTGGGTCTGCAGCCGTGGCGATTTGGACAATGGCAAGTGTGGCTAGTAGCACTATCAGGACGGGACTTTCTGAGGCCATGGTGAGATCAAAAAGTGGTGATGTAGAGTGGGGGTGCAGGCTACTATTGTCAGATCAATGTTAGATTCTGAGATGATTTGCTGAGTCCTCTTCAGGATGTATTTATAAAGTGGAAATTAAATCAGCCATAAATTTACTTAATGCTGCCGGTCTAGGCCAGGGGCTTTCTAGCTCGTTGGAGAATACACCAATGACATTGTAATTGTAGTGGGACCAATGGCCTTCCCATCGTCTCACTTTGTACTGTTTCAGAAGGTCGCCATGTTCTTCACAAGCTAAAGATGCATTGTATTTAACGATGAACATTGTGAATATAAAAATATTTAAGAGTATTAAGCAATAGAACTTAATTTATATTTAATATTTTTTAAAATTTATTTACACATTTTATTTTTGTCTCTCTGTACATTTTACCATATATGTTTCAATTTTATTTTTTTTTTTAAAAAAATTCTATACATCATTCATATCCTTTCGTGTCAACATATCTCAAATATAATCTAAATTTTTTTATTATATTTAATATTAATATAATAATTTATTTATATATTTTTTTATATTTCAATAAAATTAAAATTTTAAAATATATTCAAAATTTTTTTCATGTATACTTAATTTACATTATTATTTTTTTTTATTCTTTCAACCAAATTACTCTATTTTAAATATTAACTTTTCATTATAATAAATTTATTTTAGAGTTGATAAAATGTATTTAATTTTATTAAATAATTAAAAATAATAGATTACACACTAGGGAATGAACAAAAGGTACAACACAACCGATAAGAAAACACAAAATCCATCTTGCATAAATTCTAAAGGAAAGACAATGACAACAAAAACGAGGTTTCAAAGTATTGACAATTTTAATCATTGTTCTATGTTAAAATTCCATTGGAATTTGTGTTGGGACTGTCGACTGCTCGGCATGACCTTCTCATCTCCCCTTGCATGCCAGTAAGGACTCCAACAGTTCCCAACTTAGCCATGGCTTGACCGAATTATATCAAGGAACTATTCAATTTAAAAATGTAAGCTTTGCTTGTGAGAGCCTTGGTCCCAAACTAGTCGGGGGTGGTTACATTCTACCCTTCTTAGAAACCGAATTCAATGTGAGCTGTTGTGAGTAGAAATCGATCTTTGCGTCACTTCAGGGAAAGATATCAGACTTGTATCTTGCTTGAATGGGAAAATTGAGTAGCCATGGTTTTATATCATTCTTTACCAAGAGAACAGAATCTCTGGCAGCCACTGCATTAATATCCGCGCATGAGACAATGCCAGGGCAGAACATCTCCACAGCAGCCTTTGCAGCATCAATGGTGTAGTAGCCCCCTAACACTTAGATTCGGAGGTGCAGTTTTCTCGCTGTTGGCCACGTCTAGCATTATTGATGCATCACATCCCTTTTACACATGAAATAAATGTCAGTTCATTCATCAATTTAACATCGGCCAAGCAAAACTGAATCTCACCTCAAAAATATATATTTGCTCTATGCAGCCAGAACTCAGAACTACTAAAAAGGACATTCCAGTGCAAGAAGCCTGCAATTGGCAATAGCATTGGCCTGTCAAGTTCACAAAATATTGTTAACCCAAGGCCTAGCGCCAATAATGCAGTTTGACTCGTGTCATCCTTTTGTCCTTTTGTATGGAACTACTTGTAAATTCATACATGGAGCAGCGCACTTATTTCCATTGTATTTATGACGAAGCAAAGATAAGAAATTTAAAGCGTGACATGCAATAACAAGTAAAATGGCGTGCACGTTCGCGCCCCCAACAAGGTGCACTTCCTCTTTTGCATCGTAATCAAACGTGCTTTCCTCTAAGCATATATGGCCCTAGAATTCGGCAATGTTCAATGGCGAATAGTTAATAATTAGCATCCTTGTTGATGTCATTAGAAGTCAAAAATGCATTGACCTGGTCTCAAGGTACTGTGAGCTAATAGCCAATAACCGGGAACTTCCAATTTTGGGGAACATCATTCATTTTATTGGTGATTTGGATAGAAATGAATGTCCTTTCCCAGCTTTGTTCGAGATTTGGGATCAATGAACTGAATTCCCATCTCTCTTCGGAAATTCAAGGCAGGACTGCTGGACGTCAATGATATTCAATGATCTAGTTAATGATTCTAGGATTTAAGTTAACTTGATTTCCATCTATAAGTGTATGCAACCGATGACAATTGAGCATAAGCTTGAGGTTTAACAAGGGACTGCACAAAATAGACAAAGTGAAATGCACATTGCACAAGAAGGCAACAGCTTGTTTCAGCAGACCAATATTTGATAAGATTAAAAAAAAAAATGATTTTTTTTGGGTCTAAAAGCAGGCTTTTATTAGTGATCACATAACATGAGTCATTTTAGGTACGGATGAAAAATAAAGTGACCCCATCACACCAAAATTCATAAATTAAAAAAAAAAAAAATGCCCTTTTTACATTGCAAGAAAACCACTGCAGGCAGCAAATGTGCCAACTGCAAAAGCCAATTTGCTGTTCTGGAAAATAAGCTTCACCGAGCCAGATGTATTATCCTTCGGAGAAGTACTCGGAGCCTCTGCTGTAGTAGCATTGGCCGCGGGCTTCTTAGGCTTCTCCTCAGTCGGTGCAGGAGCAGAAGCCGGAGCAGTCTTAGGACCAAAAATGTCCATAGGCTGTAGCACGTCGTTAATCTGATAAATAGCAAGCTGGTTGTCGGTGTATACAGTGGCAGCTATGCTTGTATTGGTCAGTCCTGAGGTTATGTTCACAGACTTTCCTGTGACTGTGACATTGAGGGAGTCCCGGCCTCCGGTTCCGGCCTTCGTCTTCACGGGATTGCTCTCAGTCTGGAACTGGGACGTTGAGATGAATTTAGGCAATATATGGAACTTCACCAACTTGGTTTTCTCCGCATCACCTAAGGTGTTGAGGGTGCCTTCTTTGAGGGTAGAAAAAGCGCCGTCGCTGGGAGCGAACACGGTGACTCCATTGGTGGTGGTGTTGAGCTCTGAGAATATCTCACCGTCTTCTTGGGTGGCCTTTAACAGGCGGACGAATATCGTGAAGTGGCTGGCCTTCGTGAGGATTTTATCGATGTCGGGGGTCCCAGAAGTTGTTGCGGGCACCTGCGACCCACCCGGTGACAATGCAGGGGGAGCAGGGGGTGGCTGTACCGGTGGCGGTGGCTTTGCTGGAGCAGCTGCCGGTGGTGACTGGGCTAAGGTGTTGGTGAGATGGAGGAAGAGGAAGGGGAGGAGGAGGAGAAGTGAGAGTGAGAAAACTGAGTATTGCTGCTTCATCTTGCACAAGTGTTTGATGTAATTGTAGTAATACTACTTGCACAAGTGCTTGTTGTGTAGAGAGGAGACGGAGAGATGGGTTTTTATAGTTGTGCATAGAAAGTGTGAAGTTAGGTGTCATGTTCAATTTTAGTTACTTCTTACTCCTTAGCACCTTATCTTTCTCGAGAGGGTAAGAGGTTGGAAAGAAATATAACACTTGTTCTGGTTGGCTAGTTGCCTTAAGAATTATTATGATTATAATTGTTTACAGGTAATTGTGTATAAAAAATAAATAAAAATTTATGATTAATTATCATGATGATATTTAACGTATAATTCATATGTTTAATTTATTATGTCTATTTTTATTTTTATTTTTTTGAGAGAAAAAAAAAACATGATGAACATGAAAAGATTTCAGGTGGGGTGTCATGTTTGGGGAAAATTAAGTTTGTGCAGGAATGGAACCATGAACTGGGTCTTTGTCTGCATCAAAAAGAAAGTATAGCTTTGTCACTCACATTCTTGCACGACGTTTTAGCTTAAGAAAGTGCAATCTTCCCTTAAAGCTTCGGCCGTCTCCATCGAGCTCTTCACAATGGTTTCAATGGATGGCAGTGCATAGTTAAATTAGCAATAAATGAATCACAATTCAATATAAATGAAGCTATTGATAAATTAATTTTGAATCCTATAAATACTTCTTTTGACCTTTTTTGAAAATTTCAGTAATGATTTTAGATCCACGATTATTTTAGTGCTAAACAATTTTTCAAGGCAATAATTATTTGAAGCCACCAACAAATAAGGCCAAGCTTGGCCATTTTGATGTTGGTTTTGTTACTTTAATTAATATATACTCTAAAAACCTTAAATTTTTAAAATACTTTCGTTCAAATTTCTTACAAATCTAGCAATAGTTTTAAAAATCGGTTCAAAGCTTAGTGTGATGAACTAAAAAAAAAAAATTAATTGAAATAATCAAAGTCATTACTTTCAATAAGAAAATACATAATATGTGATATTACAATGAAAAAAAAAAAAAAACAATGTAAGTAGTCTCATAATTCTAATGCAACTAGTAGAGACACTTTATTAGAATCTTTTACTTCCATATCATACAAACATATTCTTTTATGGTCAAAAAATCTCGCTATAGTTTTAATATCAGATTCAGAGCTTTGTGTGATGAACTAAAAAGATCAATCGAAACTACCAAAATCAATTTTTTTTTTCAATTGGCAAAGTAATAACATGCGATATGACAATGAAACAAGATATATATATATATATATAACTAGTTTCTTGTTTTTAGTACAATTAATTAGAGTAGCTCTGTGTTCTAGTGCTAGTAACTATGTTGTCCCATCTCGACCCTACGGCCTCCCTCAGAAACCCCAACAAAAAAAACCACACACACACACAATTTAAATTATATGTATATATGGGTCAGCTTGAACCATATGACAACTTCACGCTTTGCCTTGAGGGTCCTGGTTCGTCTTGGCTGGTCCGTATTGCAAAGCCCGTTTCAATCTATGTCTAAGACAAATCACAATTCAATTGTGGATCTCTCTATATATTTCTGTGCATCGGTCTTATAGAAAATGGGTTAAAAGAATGGTGAGTTTAGGCACCGTGGAAGACGGCGGATATTATCAAATTTTAATCTCATGCAAGAATTCAAGTTGGCAACAATAATATTCTTTTGGCTCAATTTTTATTTTTTATTTTTTCTTTCTTTTTTCGTTGAAAAGGGAAGGTCCTAAGACTGGAAATCAGACAGAGAAACTAACCCACCATTAACCAATTCCACAAGGCCATGCAACCCCAATCATATCTTGGAATAGAATTAGGAACCATTCCACCAGGAGGGAATACACAATCAGTACGCAAATGGGTTTATTTTCTCTGTAAATGTGGGAAAAAAAATGGAGGTGCCAATCTTTTCCTTGAAAGTCTCGAAAGCATTCCATTAGAATTCGTTGAAGTGCAAACTTAGAAAGGAACGAGCAATATTTAAGCAGCAAAAAAAAAAAAGAAAAAAAAAAACTCATTAATCTAATGTTTTAATACTTTAGGTAAAATATGGCATTAAAAATGAAATCAGAGTTGAGTGGGGTTTGCTATCTTTGAACGCATTAGGGAACTATTACATCTTATCTCTTCTGCACTTAGTCGTGTAATGTTTCCTTCCTTGTTAAGTTACCAAACTCTCCAATGTCCCCTCAGCCAAGCAAGTCGTAACCTATGGAGAATTTCCAGAAGTTCTACTACAAAGGAAGTATCTTTCACCGTCCAAAGCCCATCCTTTAAAATAAAATTATAACAAAAAATTCCATCGTTAGACAATCCTTATAGGTTTCCTTGAAAAGCATTGAATGTGAGCAGTATTAATGGCAAAGATAAAATAACCATGGGCCTCAATTTCTTGCAATCATGCAAACGTCCTCACATATTCATGAATTCTACTTATCCGATAAAGCAATAGTGAGAGCATTCTCTTATAATAAGAATATCAGCAATCATGATATACCCAAAAAAAAAAAAAAAAATAAATGATAACAACGAGAACGAAACTATATGGACACTACATATTGAATAATTTGCATGAAAAACACAGAAGTGACCAATATAGGTTGACAAAATTAACAAAACAAACAGAGATAATGAGTGAATTCATGAAGATTAGAGAAAAGTAAGTTAAAAAAATTGTACTGTGTTATTAATTATGTCAATTATTTTTATGTTTGTATAGTTACCTCCAATCTCCATTGTTTTCTTGATCACTCGATGGTGAACCCCTCGAGTACACAATTGAGAAAAACCCTTGTAATAATTTTTCACAGCTTCTTTGAGGACTGCTTTAAAGTGGAATTGAATGTCAAGTCAGCAAGAGCTGCTTCGAAGGCTAATTTAGGGATGATGGGTTTTGAAGTGATGGATACAGAAAAAAGTAGAGAAGGAAGAGAAGTGGAAGGAGCCGCATGTGAAGAAGATAAAACCCTTTTTTTTTTCCCTAAGTGCATTAAACTGGTCGAGGAGCACACGAAGTTTGCCTTGCGTGTAGATTGGCAAAGCTATAGAATGGTTGCAGGTTTAGCAAATGAAAATAGAATTACACCTGCATCAATTGTCATGTTTTTGGTCAGAATGGAAACTGCAAGAGGCAAATAGGATGGAAAAGGCCACTCCAATCGTCAAGTATTACTACCACCTTTCTGAATTTTTCCAATTGTTGCTGCTACTTCTTTCATCAATCATCAGTCATCCATGAATATCATTATTCTAGTTATATATAACACAAAATATTTGAAATATAATATAAAAATTACTTATATTTATTGGGATGTATAATTTTTAAATTCATCTAATTAAGTTTTTCACTTAAACTAATGGTGTGACTTTCCAAGTTCAAGTGGCATATTGAGTGAGCAGCACCGCACCATCTTCCGTGAATGGAAGCATTAAAGGAAAGAAAGAGGAGACATTTTTGTCGTTTAATATCAAGAAAATCAAAAGCAAATAGATTTCAAATATAAAGGCTGAACAATAATAATTATTAATGGAAAATCAAGTGAAGTGGTTGTCTCCTCGG
Organism: Kandelia obovata; assembly: GCA_021464305.1. Taxonomy (NCBI): domain Eukaryota; kingdom Viridiplantae; phylum Streptophyta; class Magnoliopsida; order Malpighiales; family Rhizophoraceae; genus Kandelia; species Kandelia obovata. The sequence goes on from CM038487.1 coordinate 5,880,750, forward strand.
CCCTGCAATTTGTTTTCTCCGACTGACGCCTCCACCGCCGCAAGGTCAAGTCTTTTTCCGTCCATCTTCCATTTTTTCGGCCTTTCCTAGTTGCCCAAGATGGCATTGTATGCCCTATAACTAAGCTCCTATTTGGTTCATTATGTTGTGCTTCATATTCACCTGCTTGCTCATGGCCTGCTTTAGAACCATGCCCAGATGATCGTTTTTTCATAATTGTGTGTTTTTTCTTTTTCTTGTGATGTGCCCACCAACAGTTTGATTGTAGAGTTTGGTTTAGCCTCAGGAAAAATGGGCTTTCGTTGGTTATACTTTTTGCACTAGTTGCGAAGCCTATGAAATCTCTTTGTCTAGAAATTGATATTAAACTTCAACAGGTCCTTACACTTAGAAGCATATAAAACTTACAGGTCATAAAAGCTCTGATATCAAGTAAAAAACTATATATATGTATATATTTAACTCAACAGATTAAACTGTTGAGCTGGGTTTAAGCTTAGGATGTATTAAACTCGAATAGTTTTTATCTCTATTTCAGAAGTCTTCAGTTTGATGCCTATGAAGTATATAAGAGCTCTAAATGCCAAAACTAAACATTTCTTATGACTAACTTGTGTGTCAATGTCCTATTGGGGTTCTTGGTGCCACTGTCTAAGGTCAGGAGTGGTCCTTATTCATCAAAAGGGAACTTGAGGATTGTTTGCAATTGCTATAAATTGTTTCAAAGTAGCACGATGTCCCAATTAGAAGCAAATTGTAAGTTAAAAAAAAAAAAAGGATACATCTAATTATTTGTGAATTCCAAGTTCAACTAGAATATAGATAGTCTCATCTCTCTTCTTCTGTCATGAGGCTAAGTCTGACATCATTCTTTCGTTAAAATCCTCATCCAGCGGCTGAATCATTGATCTTCACCTTATGGTTGATACAACAATTTCCAATCTGCATTAGGCTGTAGACTATTGGTAATTTTTTCCTTTCTTCATCATTTATTCCTCTTATCAACTTAGAGAGTTGCTCCTTTTTTTTTATTATTTATTTTTTGAATGATGGGTTTTAAACCTTTGACCTTTAGCCTTCAAGGGTCTCAGCCTCAACCATTGGGCTAAAGCTTTGGTCTCAAGTTGCTGCCATATTTTATTGTCTCATTTTCTGGAAGTTGTTACCTGTCCTTCCTCTGTGATCTTGCTATTTAATTTTGATATGCCAAATCCATGCTTCGACAAGTTTCTTAGTTGCACTGACTTGGCTATTTTATTCACAATTCTGTTTTAACTTTCTTATCTGCATTTTCTGTTATCAAATTGTTTGCCAACTGTTTTAGAACTTCTTGTTTGTAGTATTGAATTTCTCGGTTGTGTGCAGGCTAGTTAGAGCTTCTCATGGGAAGGATGCAAACATTATTCTCATTCAGGTGAGTGCTTGTGGAAGTTGAATTGTGGATCTCGTGTACAATTGTAAAGAGTTGTGCTGGGTACACCTGTTTATTTTGCACTCTTCTGAGCTTTGGATGACCTGAGCTACCTGGACTTTAGAACACTCCTTTTGTTAGCAAACACTCGATTTTGGGACAGAAGAAGGAAGAAGTAATTCACATAACCTTGGAATGAATTGAAATTTTTCTTGTTCACTTCCTTCTCTGTGGAATATTTACAAAGAGTGTAACCTTGTTTCTTTATAGCATATCCAAAGCCATTAAGAGTTTTGGCATTGATGATCAATCCTTGGACATGTGTCTTCCTTGCTTGCTTTTTGGCACACACATATAATACACACTTGCACAAGCATCACTTACAGTTAGTCATGTTCTCTGTGCCCATCTTGCTATTTTAAGTTTTTATTTGATTCAGGTTCCTCTCATTCTTGTACATCTGGTACACTTACCTGTATTATATTAACCATGATAAAGGCTGATATATCATACAGAATGAATACAGCAATAAGGGATGCAACGAGGTTGAATATTTCCCAAGGAGGTCCTTATTGTATTGCTGGGTCAGAATGTAATCTTAATCATACTGAAATAAAATGCCTTTTTGGAATGATGTGTGCATCATTGCAATTTACAGGATCATTGCAAAATTTCATTTCCAAATTGAATTTGCTGTTAGAGGATGATGTTAATGTGTTTTTATTTTTCTTCATCCTTTTTGCCTTTTTGGGTCCAATTGGTGTTTTCTACTCTGTTCCTCTTGAGGAAGTGACTATAGGGTAAGTTTATCCAACTCAACCAATTATCCATGGTGCAAGAGATTCAATGCTACTTGAATCAGAAGTGACCAGGAGGATTTCCTTTTGTTTCCTGAGGCATGCAATATATGTCAGTATGATCTAATTTGTGGTTGTAAAACATATTAAAGAAAATATTTAAGCATGTGATGTGATTGACACAGCCTTTTGTTACTAGTTGAGATAAAATTATGCATAGTGATATTGTCCAAATTTCAACTCTACAATAGGAACTATTTGAAGGGTATTACTTCTGCCAAGCACAGAGGGAGGATTTCTTTTGGTGAGCTAATCCTTATAAGGGTAACCCTACAATTCTGAGGTAAAAGTCTCAGAACATGATTAGCTTCTGAATTTTTATGTTAGTTATGTTAACACCATGACCCATTCCAACAAAAGATAGAAAATTTAAAGCTTTTTTACTTGTCGATCCATTTCCTTTGAATCGTCTACTGTTTGTTTTACTTTGTAGGATGCAAAAACTGGCAAAGGAGTTGGGTGTAGTTATTCTCGTTTGCTTCTTTGAAGAGGCCAACAATGCACATTATAATTCCATCACTATAATTGATGCTGATGGAATTGACCTTGGCTTTTACAGGAAGTCTCATATTCCAGATGGACCAGGTATGAGAAAGCTGAAAACTTCATGGCTTTAATCTGCATTTTTCATATGGATTTCTTACAACTTATTGTTTGACTTCAGGTTACCAGGAAAAATTATACTTTAATCTATGGATCAATGGCTTCCAGAGGCAGCCCAAGCTACAGTGCTACAAGGCACAGAGATACTATTTTACCCTACGACTATTGGTTCTGAGCCCCAAGATGATGGACTTGATTCTTGTGAGCACTAGAGGTGGGTGATGCAAGGTCATGCTGGAGCTAATGTGTTAAGTTAGCATACTGGTAGATTAAAAATTTGATTACAATGATCTTACTGGTTGTTTTTAGTCAGAGTTATTTCTGTGTCTAGATACATATTTGTGCCTGCCTTCTCTGAGGAGTATGTGTGTACCTTAATGCTGTCTAGTCCATTATATTTGAATAATTGTCTCCTTGAAATGTGCATAATCCTTCTTCATTCTCCAATAACATCCTCTTGTTTTGTTCCAATGAATATCTTCTTGCATCTCATCCTCATCTGCTGTTATTTTTTTTCTCTGTAGTAAAAGTTAAGTAGTGAATGCTATGGCAGCTTGTAACAATTCAAAATTTTTGCTCTCATTGTATGTCAGATGTTAATGATTGCACTCTTGAATGTTCTGAGGAGGATACTTTTCATGGTAGTTTATGTTTTTGATGTTGTAATTGATGACTCCCATATGTTGCAAAAATTTTCTGCATGCAATGCTCCATGTAATGATATTATGTGGCGAAATGCTTCCTTACACAGGGTTATCAATTCTCACTGGAATCAATTGTGGCTTCAAATCACATTGTGAAGGAAATAGTCCAGACAGAGCACGGAAACAATGAGATTACTTTTTGTGGAAACTCTTTTATAACTCCTTGATTTGCCATCATGATTTTAAGTCAAATGAATGATGTGGGCCTATGGTGTACATATTGATGTTACTGAACCGATATGCAGGACCAACTGGGGAAATAGTTGCAGCTGCTGAAGACAAAGAGGAAGCTGTTCTTGTTGCAAAGTTTGATTTGGATAAAATCAGAGCAAAGAGACATAGCTGGAGCTGTATTTGGTGATCAATGTTCAGCTCTGGACAAGGTGCTTTTGACATTAGATGGAAATAATCCCTCTCTGTGATTCAATGCTTCTTATTCCTTGTTACCTCATCCTAGAGGTAATTTGATGCTGGAGCTATTCTATTTGTTATTTCTTTTCTTTTAGTTATTTGTTTTAGTTAGGAGTCATGTGACTAGTGAAGGAGTAATATATAATCCATATCTTAAGCCTCACCTAACATCTTAAACTTTTAGATGAAATGGTTTCTTGACATGGTATTAGAGCTTTAATGACCAAGTGATCATGAGTTAAACTCTTACTGTCCTCACATTTAATTGTCCCTAATTTTCTTGTTCCAACTTCAATTTTCTACCTAATTCAGCTTTTATTTCAGTTTCTCTACACTGTAATTGGTAGCCTCATTCTGAAACATTTTCTGTAACCATGAACATGAATTTATCTTCAGAATTAGGGGGAAAAAATGAAAAATAGTATTGCTGGATATGATCCTCGAACCTTGTTTTTATACCATTCTTTCCATACCCTTTCTCTCTTTATGTTAGTGTTATATTGCCTTTATCTATTTTTTGCAATGGATACAGTAGTTTTAAAATTGTCACAAGTTGCTGTACTGTGGTACATGACTATACATTAGAAGATTCTCACCAAAATATTGCCCATGATGGTACATGTTGTACCCGTTGACCTTAATGGAAAGTCATATAAGGTGGACCTACCATTCCTCATCCCTAGCTTGTCCTCTTGATGTCCGACTTGAATTCATTTAAAGAACTTTCCACTATCTTATTTTGCAGGCTATCTACTGAAAGAATGCAGAGGATTCATATTTTCACATAATCTTAATAGTTACTTTGGGTTATTGTTTTTTCTTATTTTTCTCCTGTTTCTCCTTTTGGTATGCATGGAGGGACGGTGTGGGTCGGTTTGACATTGGCAATGATCACTTACATAGTTAGAGTCATACTTATTTGGTTGCTTGATGAATTGTGTATCACTTTTGAAGGTTAATGGTACAACATCAGAGCAATTTTGACTGTTGTGTAGTTTAAAATCAACAACTTAGTCAGAGGATGACCAAAATGAATTGGGAGATGCAGTAACTTATACCTTGTGGTGAACCACGCCAATGTCTTCCAAATTATGCTCAAAATGGTAGGCAGAGATGTTCTGATTTATTGGTATCAAATCCCCAACTTGGAGTCTATCACTGGTGCAACTACTGGATGGTGGAACCACACAAGACACCCACTAGCCTCAGGATGGTTGAACTGGATAATATATTGAAGTCAATTTCAAGTTCTATGTATTATACAAATGCCATAAATATTCATAGTCCAAAATTATAGTTTGGTTAGCAGGTTGAAAGCCACATCTTCCTCTAGGTTAAGAATTTTCAGTACTTACAATTAGGGCCCTGTTTGTATCTCATGACAGGTGCATAGATTTGGGGCAAGATAAAGTCAAAAAGTTTAATTTGTTTAGATTGGCAGTGTATGTTTCCATGTATATATGCATACCCCATACTTTCCCTTGAAATATTTCCTACTTGGTATGGTTCATTTATTTGGAAGAAGCTTGCTCAAAGGGTGGGATACAATCGGGTTTAAGGCTGGTAAAAGATGTGTTCAAGGTCAAAGCTTGCGCTATGTAGGATACAAGTTTGCCATCCAATGTGCTTTCACTTTTCCTCTGGCTGGGAAACACTCAATATCAGAACTCCAATCATTCCTTTCACACTTTGACTTTGTGTGAGATGAGGGGTGCGCTTCTCTGAATTTCACGGAATGATTTCCTACTCGATTCTTTATTGACTTTGCAAAAGGGTGATTTAGGACCACCTTTGTCATGTCTTTGAGTCATTGCATCTGGAACTAAAGATACATAGGTGTTATTGTCAACGGGCGTTGAAGTTGAAGGTGTATTTTTTGGGCAACTGTGTCGTTATCAAAGTATCATAAAACGAGATTACTATCTGTCCTTGTTACAACTTCACTTGCAATTGGTTGAAGTTGTCAACATAAATGTTCCTGTGGCTCTTACCCATGTATTCTATGATCATGCCAAATCATCCTAACTAGATCACAGATTTATGGAAAGTGCTATTCATCAGTGAGGAAACTCCATGTCATTTCTTTTATGTAGCTGCTCAATTTCAGTGTTATTGCTTCCTGCATTTCTGTGCTATCTGCTTTAAACATGCATGACTCTCCCATTGATTAATTCCAAACCAATATGCACGCAGTGACCTACTGGTTTTCAGTGCAACAAAATAAATGGCACATTTCACTGGATTATGAAGGCATCACAATAAGCAGATTTCTATTTCTATGTGATGATGAGATTTCTGGTGAGGACTTGACACTTAGCACCCGGGAGGCTAAGGGGTGCCGAGCTGCAATCAAGTGTTAACACTCTGATGCTTAAGCCAATAAGGCTTGAGAACCAAGATAGAATTGAGAAAGCTAGAGAGGGTGTGAGTGGCATAATTTGCGGAGGGCAAGAACACTCTCATTTATAGAGTTAGGAAGGGCACTAGCTTGGTAGGTCCCACTGCTTACTCAGGTGCTGACAATAAAGATCATGGGCCTATAAATAACTATGGTTGAGCTTAGTGAGCCCAGCTATGGGATATCAAGGCTTAGGCAAACTACCTGATATGGGTCTTAAAGGTGGCCGAACCCCAAGGCTCAATAGGTCTAATTTAGTTCTTATCACTATGCAATAGATCTCTTTGCTAGGAATATGGGAGAAGTGGGGTCAGCATGTTTCTGTAAATTGGAATTTGAAATGTATAGTTGGATGATGCATGATAGTGCCCTTTTGTCTTTTGTTTGATGCAGGTATTGCTTCTTGTCACTCTTTTTCACTGGGTGCTAGACATTTTGTCATGCAAATTTTCCTCTTTTTTCCTTAATTCATCTTGATCCATGCCATGCATATTCTGCATGCAGGACCGTATTACAGGACATGTGACATAAAATATATTGGTAATGAGACTATGGCACTTTGGTTCGTTACATTGTTGATTCATGATTGTTGATTTTAGAAAATTGCAGCATGGTTCCATTCCAAGGATCAGTACAAAGAGGAAATTCCTTTCCACATGCCTTGCGTGGCAATTTTCAGTACCAGTCGGCCATTGGCCAATTGGTAGAGGAGATCAAATACTTCAAAATGACTGAAAAGCCCTAGTCCTAGGACAAAAAGAAAATGCAAAGGAGAAAAGATTAAGATTGGAAATGAGGAGCAATCATGCTCTAGATAGTTAGGTCTTCATCTCTTTTTCTCCACTTATTGGCAGTTCTGACGGGAGGGGGAAAGGGAATTTCAGCCCTGTTTCTCTAGATTGCAAAGAAGATGATTCTTCCTATGAATGTTGTTCTTACATTCTCTGGATTTTCTAATTTTCTTCAGCTCTGTTGTTGGTGCTGTCAATCATGATGATCATGATCGTCACAACTGTTGGCTGTTTCTTCTGTTTGCTCTGGCTCATCATCTTCTGTAAAATTCTCTGCCTTACCTTCCTCATATTCAGCTCCATCATGTGGCTGGATGAACTGCAGCTTTAATCGTCCATCTTCTCTACATGCATGCAAAAGCTCCTGGGTGGGAATCCTTACTTCTTTAAGTACAAACCTGCCGTCCTGTCGGTAAGACTTGAAGCAAACCCCAGGCCTACCACTCTTGCCTATGCATGAAATCGGCGGAGGGAAAGCTCCTCCGCTTGGTCTGGTTTTCCTTGACTCCCTACTTGTATTCTCCAACGTTAAATGGCTTTCCACGCTCACTTTCTTTTCCTGATGTTGCCTTTCTCTGTCCATTTCAGTCTTCAAGTCTTCAACATCATCAGAGCTTTCAAAACCAAGTCCCTCAGTGCATAGTTGAAGGCTATCGCTATTCTTGTGATGACTTGTATATTGATTCTTTTGGATGATGGATGGAATCTTCACGTCCTCATATTTGCTTCCATAATTATCATTGCTAATGAGACTTGTAGTTTCTTTTTGTGGGTTCGAATCTATAGAAGATGAAGAAGGAGGAGAAGAAGAAAAGGATGATATGGGAAAGGAAAATGAGGAAGATGGCTGCTGGGGACTCTCTTTGAAATGAAGCTCGCCGAATATCTCGGTGAAGGATGACTGCTCGAGGGAGTTGACAGGCGTGAGTTGATTCCACTGCGAGAGGGATTCAAGCAGGGTTGGATTCTCAGGCAATGGCTTGTCAAAAATGTGTTCGAGGCTTCCACAGGCAGCCATAGCTTGGAAAGGTTATGTCTTTTAGGACGCTCTCAGCAGGAAAATGGAAATGGATAGATGAAAGCTAAGAGGCCCTTTAATTATTTATTTTTATTCATAATATTTTTGTGGAGGGAGTGAAAGAAGCACGAGAATGGTGAGGGTTGAAAAGATCAGCAGACGATGCTATTAACTAGGGGGAGCTGCGTGCGTTGGCATGCATCTTCCATCTTTTTTTCACCTTTCCTTCTCCAGTAGGTTAGGTTAGGTTAGGTTATTGGTGTGTATATCTTCGGTTGGAGTGGAACAAGGATGGGTTGTTTTGGAGCTTTCTCCAAATCTAGTGGTCTTAAATGCACGTAATCTCCCCAACTTTCTTGCTAATGATGATATACACCAGACCAGCTGTTTCTTTTTTTCTTTTTCTTTTTTTTTTTGGGGGGGGGGGGGGGGGGGGGGGGTTGGGGACACTTTAATGTTGTTGGTTGGACATTTTAGAGATTCTTAAAACGATGTTTTCATAATAAAAAGAAAATAATTTTAAAATACGTGACTAATGGTGATAACTATAAGTATACACATGCACGTATTTATATGTGATTTTTTTTTTTGAGAAAAAAAAAAAGAAAAAAGAGTTAAAGTTCTATCGAATGTAAAAGGCCAAAAACTTCATTGTTCCTCCATGTTTGATTGCTTTTTAAAAAAAAGTAAAATTGATTCCTCACTTTTTTTTGTTGTTAATTTATCATTAAATGTGCTACATGGGGTGCTATCTTAATTGATTAATACTAATTCAAATGTCATGTTATTATTATTATTATTATTATTATTATTATTATTATTATTTTATAATAGGTTATTTTTTTAAAAAATAAATTTAAAACTAAAAATTTTTAAAATTTAAAAAAATAATGAGAAATTTTCAATTTTGAAAAAAAAATCTTAAAATGGAAAGCAAACCAAAAAAAAATTTCTCATTTGCACATTATATCTTTCTCTTTTTCGTTAAAATCTTTATATATTTTTTAAAATATTTTGAGATTTTCTTGAACTTTTGGATTTGATTTTCAACTTTCAGATCTTATTTTGAATTTTTAGATTTTTTTTTTAATTTTCATTTTTTTCAAATTTATTCCTTTTTTTTATGATTTTTTTTGGATATTTTTTTTTCCATTTTTTTTAATTTTCATTTCATAAAAAAATAAAGATGACTTAGCTTTTTGAGTTGGCATCAATCAGCTAATATACATGGCACATTTATTTTCAAATATGTAGAGTAAAAAAAAAACAAAAAGAAGAAGAAGAAAATTACAAAACAAAGCAAAAATGCACATTAACCTTGAATTTCAAATTTGTGGTAACCATCACACATACCTTTGAACAGCAGACAGGACAGTTCAAAGATGGAAAACAAAAAATAATAATTAAAAAAATTATTAATTCAATGCATGTTTATTTTGGAACCATATTATTCGTCTGCTTGAAGAACATAGGCATTGTAAATTTGTAATAAAATCTTCAGTAGCACCTTGCATGCTCAAATTTTGCAAGCAAATGGGAAAGCATTTTTTTAAAAAATAAAATAATAATTATTATTTCTTATTTATTTATTTGGCTTTAACAAAGAAGTTTTTCTTCCTGAATTCCACTCACAGAGTGGTACGCTGGGTTTTCATTTTTTTTTTTATTTTTAACTTTTTTTGTTGGGGGGGAGGGGACAAAATATGGTGGTGGTTTTCATCTTTGCTGTTCACGGAAATGCTGATAGATAGAGACTGGCTAGAACTCACAGGCACCACAATTATCTGTTCTGCATCTTCACCACCTCCCTTAAAAGCATCTGGCACCACTTTTTTGGTTAATGCTTCCTTACACATTGGTTAAAATCTATCTGATGAACTTATTATTATTAGGACGATGAAAATGTCAATTTCAAAATATGGCCTCATTACAGAATATTCAATTCTCTATTCATACTTTTCTAGCTTAAATTTATACAAAGTATCCTATAAATAATATAAAAATATATATATATAAATAAAATCAATCATTTCAATACATGGGGTTTCTAATAATAATTTTATTTTATTGTAATTTTATTCATTTGGGGGGGGGGTGCATGCAAGCAAAAGATCACTTAGAGAAACTTTCAGGGTCATTAGCCGACCAGATTGAACTTTAGCTTCCATCAACCATTTGACATTATAGAACTTGGATTAGACAAGAGCGAGACACAGCCAAGAGACCTCGATGCCTATATATTCTGAAAGATCCTTTTTTGCATGGTCCACTTCTTTTTCAGAAAACGATCTGACTGTCACCCTTTCACTTTCAACCAACCCCCACGTTTGGAACGTTCAAGTTCAATGCAACTGCCTGGCTATACGTGCCTGTTTTCCACACCATAAACAGCCGCCCTGCCGTCGCTTGATTTTCTTTAGACGCAACATTTTCAAATGGCTCACAGCATTTCTTCTGCTTAAAAAAAAAATCTGTTCCAGAATGCCTCAGATAATAATATGTTTGCAAGACATGAAAATATTTAGTTCTAAAATTTTTACAATTAGCTTCTCAAATCAGTCTTTTATTATTATTATTTTTTTTAATAAAACGGAAAAACAATCAATTCATTAATAATTTTTATTTATTCAATATATAATTTTTAACCATTTTAATTATTTTTCATTTAAAAATAACTGATTTAGAATAAACTTTTTAAAAATATAAAACATAAATAAAAGCTCACTAAAATTCAAAAACTAATTGTAAAAACTCACAAAAATTTAAAAATTATTTTATGTCTATCTACAAGGGCTCCCAACAAGATTGAACAGCAATACACGAATCATAAAAATCCATTATATAGCAGATGGAACACAGTTTCAATTCTCACCGAGGACAAGAGAAGTGCAAACGTAGATGAAACGATAATGGCAGAAGATAAAAAAAGCTAATAACAGAGACTATGAGCGGTTGAGCATGATGCAATTCAGCTTAAGTAAGTAACAATTGTCAGCTTTTGAAGTGAAAAAATGGAACAAAAAAAATACAAAACAAAATGTTAGCTTCACAGTCTGGACTGTATTAGAAAACCACCCCGGATGCAAAGTAAAATAGACGGACAATTCACACACTCAAGCACTACTTTCGCATCAAACATACAAAAGCAACCCCACATAGAATCAGAGGAGGCCACAAGTCTGCTAGGCTTTCCTTCACCGCCAAGCTTCAATACGCTCCGCCCTTGAGTCTATACAGCTCAAATTGCTGATTCCCCTGCTCTTCTCCGTAGGTGCTGTTGCACAGATAACAGACTGCTGCCTATTAATTGTGCGGCGACTCTTTCTGTGACTTGAATCACTTGATTGGCCAACCTTGACTTTTGCAGTAATAGCTTCATAGCCAGACTTCAGACCATCGGGTCCACCAGAATCTGTTTCATTCACCAAGGGGTCAACCAGAGTAGTCAATTCAGGAGACTGATCTGTACAAACAATAAGCTTCTTCTCAGCAGGATTTCTAGAGCTGTAATCTTCTCCATCAGCTATGACATTGATCTCACTAGAATTACAATAACTTTCTACAACAGGTTCTTCAACAAGGAAGCCTTGCTCGGTTGTTTCATTGTCTTTGTCAGTATCTTTCACACAAGGTTCTGCAGGGCTTTCATGGCCATTCTCATCAAATGGCTCAAGACACGAAGCAGCAGTCTGCTCCACAACAGAATCTTTCCTTTCTCGCAGTGTCCTCAAGATGAGTGTCTGGAGGAAGTTCATCACTTGAACTGCATACCTTAGTGCAGTCAAAGGATCTGCCATCTGCAAAATAATTTAGACAAAAGACACCACCATCATATTTGCCAGCAATTCCTGTAAGAGCCTTGTATGTGTTATGCAACAGACAGGCCATCAGTTTTCAGCCACTGACATTTTTTTTTTTCTGCAGGCAATTGCAGCATATGGGAAATAAACTTTTTGAAAGATTCCTATGGATGCTGGCACAACTACATATATAAAATCTTACCTAAACAGATTTAGTTTAGGAACCTTAAACAAAATGATCAAAATAAAAATATGGCACACAGACAATCAGAGTATGTCATGTCTCTGGAATCCGAATAGATGCAGAAACTAACCTGGGTCATGTTTGGTGCAAAAACCATGGCTATGTTACGAGCATTCATCTTGTTTACATGTTCTTGCTCTACGACATCAGCCATCAAGTTGATGGCCCAATCCAAAAGAGCAGCCTCTGTATGGGGTAGATACCTCATGAGCTCAGCACAATCTTGTTCTGTTTGGCATTGATTTACATCTTCAGGTGATAAAGAATCCAGAATCCCAGTTGGAAGCTCTCGAAACCAAGCCTAAACAAAGAATTAAACTTTGATTCAACAAAAAGTGTGAAGAATGCAATGTTGGGCCAAAAAAGCACTTCGCTCAATGGAAACAACACATTGAATATTCTAATGAATAAGAGGCAATACTTATCCAAAAAGTGAGATAAGCAAACAAAATCAATCTGGTAGCTGTGCATCAATCTTTCATTCTCCTATTTCTGGCTTCTTTTAGTCCTGGTAGGTAGTAACATGACATCGTAGTTACACAAATTGGAGGCAACCACAGTGAAGCTGCAATGACAACATTGGTGGCACACTGGCATAGGCAACAGAATAATACCAGTTTTTCATTGTGGAAATCACAAATAGTGCCAGTTTAAAAGAGGTCATATGGGTGTAAGCAGTGGCAACACCTTCAGTGGCAGTGATTGGGTGGCAAAGGGGATAATAGCATTTAGGCTGTTTAGCTCTATGACTGTGAATGCATTATGAGGTGACTTAGGACATGACACCACAAGTGAGGAGCTTCCCTAATAGCCAACAATACAATGAAGCCCAATAGATACATTGATAACCTATGAAGACATGCACAACGATAAATTTATATGAATCCATGCTAAAAAACAGGACCAATTTTGCATGTGCTCACCATTCAGAGGTAAGAATTGTGCCCACTGGAAGCCTCGCAATTACATTATCAAGATCAAAAAAGTTGTTTGCCGTCACATCAGAGCAAATCAAGTTCCATGCACCGACCCATTCCACCGTCCTTTTATCTATTTGACTAAACTTTTTTAGAATTCCATCTCTATAAGTAGGACAGAAATGCCCATGAAGAGAGTTACCAGTCTATTTACATGGGTAATGAACATGTCATGGTACTTTATCTTTTTGTTCAATGCTGATTGAACTGCCAAAATTCAGCAAAAGAATCTAAATCAAATATGCAAATTCCCTTTACATTTAAACAAGTCATCAAGAAGGATGCATGTAATGGGGAAAAGCAGTGGTAATGTGTTATACCTTTATCAGTCCTGCTAAACAGTGTACATCAATGCCTTCTGGTACCACTCCTCTATTTAATTGATCCCTAACATACTCCTCCTGACTGTTCTCTGCATTAATTCTGAAAATTCCTTCAGCCTGAATGCAATGGTTAACAATTTGGTTATGACTGCCAGACCAGAATTGACAAGTAAAAATCCAGCTATTTACGTATAAAGAATCCCACCCACAAGTTAGTAAGATAGAAGAAGACAGGTTTCTACCAAAGTTTGTACTCAAATGCTATTCTCAACCTCTGGGTTCAGCGTAGTGATGCTGATCCAGATATCGACAAGATAAAGAAAATAAAACAAGGTGACATACCTGCAAGCCTCCTTGAGCATACAGTCGTCTTTGCATGAGCAAGAGTATGGTTGGCACGCTGTTCCCCCTGGAGTCATACGACAACTGCATAGATTCTGTAGAAACTCCAAAAACCGTTGCACTGCATGGCAAAGTTTCAACATTAAGAGGCAAAGAGTGTGGGCAACAATCATTCTAGCTTGATGCTGAAGTATTTTTAAACAACACATGGTCATTGGAATATAGTACTAACAAGAAATAGTTACTAGTCGTAATTATAATGAAGAAGTTGCATTATGAAAGAGAGGACGAATCTGTGTTTGGCTAACATTTTATCCTCTCTTTAAGAGTCAGGAAAATAGAAACTGGGTCCATAAAACAAAACGAATAGAAGAAAATACAAACAAATATTTAGCACTTTTTTCCTTTCTTCCACAGGAAAAGATGGTGAAAATGAATACATGTGCTACCTTTGCATTTTTAATTTTTCAAGTTGGTGAGGACCCACACAATGTGGACACTAGACCCACGGGAACTTCTGCTAAATAAGAAATTCAATATTTTCCTGACATTTAAACCAAATCATGCTAATTGAATTCCTGGAAGAAATGGAAGCTTTCTCAAATACCGGCCAGCACAATGTCCTGATATGCATTCAGAGTATTGATCCTAAAGAACAAGCATTCCATAAGAAGAGATCATAACACCCAGCAGTTCTCAGATATCCTCATGGAACAACTGCAAAACTTTACTGCCAAAATTCCTTTTACTTACTAACATGGAAATAACTAAGCACACTAGAAAATCAAAACAACCATGAGAACAAACCCCGAATCTCTGGAATAGGATAAGTCAATGAGTCAATCAAGTTAGTAACAATGGATCCACCAGATGAATTCCATAACAACGGCATCAAGAACTTGAATTGGACCAAAAAACAGAAAAAAAAAAATCTTAAAAGCGACGAATACTATTAATTTGCTGCAGACATTAACAGAAGCAAGAACTACATTTGCCACGTCTGTATAAACCCAAAAAAAACATAAAAAAGCAAGAATCCCACCAATCAAAGATAACAAATTCACATAATGCCAATATTTCTATAAGCCATTACAACATCCAAGAAAGAAACAACAACCACCCTAAAAAAAAAAGGAGCAAATTAAAAGGGGAACCCGAGAAGAACAAAACCCTCATAACATTTTCAATAAAAGAAAAAGCACAATGTACCTAGCACTGGGAGCCCTCCTAGGCACTTCGGGCTCAAACTCCACAGGCAATCCTAAGAACCCATTGAACCTATCGAAGGTGACATGAGCCACGTGTTGCACATCGGATGGCCAGCCAATCTCCATGGCACAAAGCTCTCTCCTTTCACTCCTGCAGGCCGCCAGGGATTTCCTAAGGAGAGCAACAAGCAAAGCCAACAAAGAAAGCTGATCCCTTTGGCTTCTTTCTCTCTCTTTTAGCAAATCCTCGTCTGGGTCACAGTCAGTCACGGCAGAGTAAACCTCCTCATCCTCCTCGTCCTCATCACCGCCGCAACCATCTTGTGATAATGTGCAAGACACAGAAGAAGGTGGTGCGCAGGATAAGGAAGAAACAGAAGGAGGAGTAGAAGAAGAGGAAGAATGAGGAGGAGGAGTGGCGGTTGGAGAAGATGGGAAATGGGAAGGAGAGTGGAGGACCTCAGTCATGGCTGGCAATGAAAAAGATCCCTTCTTTACAATCAAAAAAGAAACCCCCCCCCCAAAAAATCAAGAATATGAAATTTAAAAAAAAAAAAGGAAAATTCTTGCTTTCTTTTTGGAGGGTTTCCCTTTGAAAAAAAAAAACCAAAAACAAAAACAAAAAAGACAAAATCCGATTGCTGCTGCTGCTGCTGTTGTTGTTGGTGGTGTGGTGGGAAGTCTTAAAAAAGAGAGAGAGAGAGAGAGAGAGAGAGATGAATGGGGAAAAGTGGGGGTGGAGTTGGATTAAAGGAATGGTCTTTTTAGTGGGACGTGAGAATCATTAACTCTCTCTGTTATCTTTCTTTCTCAATTTCTTAACCTTTTTGGGGTTGAACACTGCCAGACTATAGAGAGAGAGATGCTTTGGTGGGAAACAAATTGATGTGTATAAAAAGTAGAAAAGGAAGAGAGCTTTGGGGTGGGGGGGGGGAGGAGGCATTGAATTGAAACTGTTAATTAAGTAATTAATTAGGGGAGCTCAGATACAAGATTTGACTGTCGTGCTTTTGTTATTGTTTGTTGGTTTTGGAGGGTTTATTTATTTATTGAAATTCTTGTTTGAGTTTGAGGAGTTGAAGTTGGAGCAGCTTTCTTGGGGCTTTTGACAGAGAAGTGGCTTATATCCATGATCTAATCAATTCCAACATGCATCTCCAGACAATTTTTTACTCTCTTTTCTCATTCTTTTATTATCTTTTTTTTTTTTTATTTTTTTACCTTTTTTTTGGTTATTTTTATATAAATTTATTATTATGATTGCTATCATTACTAACATAGAATCCGCACTCTATACAAGTTTTAAACTTAATTTATTAATATTTAAAGAAATTAAAATTTTATTATTATATTATTAAATTATTAAAAAATAATATATAATTATTTCTGATAATGATTGATTGAATAAATAATATTTTATTTGATTAAACTTTGTTTGTTAAATATAATTACTTTAAAATTAATATGATTCTGTTAGAGTGATTGAATAAAACTAACTAAAATTAAGTAGTGATTTGAGTTATAATGCCTCGCTATGATTATTATTTTTGTAATTTTTTTTATTTTATTATGAAAAATAATTTCTAATGATGATTGTTATTGTTGTAAAATTTTTATTTTATTTCAATCATGTAATATTTTTTATATTATTAATTACAAACACCAACATTTGTCAAAATAAAAAATATAATTAAAAACTTACTAAAATTTTAAAAAATATTATAAATTAATTATTAAATCTTTTTCACCGACCTTTTTTTTTTTTTAATTTCCCATCTCCTTTGCAGTTGAACCGTTCAGTTTATCGTCTTCCACAATGCTATGCCATCATTATTCAGTAATAAGTTGTAATATTTGTGGGGCAAAATTGAGAATATAATTTTTTAAAAAAAATAAAAAATAAAAGTATAAAATAGCAAACGATAAAATTAAAGTAAAAAAAAAAAAGGAAAAAAAAATGGTCCAAAGCTTCCAATTAGTTACTGGACTTTTTTTTTTTTTTTTTTTGATCGAAATTGAGAAAAATAGAGATAATATCATGTGGGGTTTACCTTTAGTTTTTCTAAATATTTTGACATAATTAGAATTTGTAATTTTTGATATAATAACAAATAATTTTTTTTTCAAATACATCACAATCTTAGATGGTATTAATTATTAAATTTTGGTGACATTTCAATTATTACTCTAACCAATACTTTACATAATACATACATGTGTGGATGACAACATTATAAATTTTTCTATATATAAAAAATTAATATAATATCAAATATCTTATATATAGTAAAAACAAAAATATTTATATTCAATAAATTTTACTCTCTCTCTCTCTGTTTTTTTTTGTTTTGTTTACTTAAATTTTATCGATAATTATTATACTCTTTTTAATTTTGTTATCCCAGCGAGTACGGTTATCATTTAATAAAATATACAAGAAAGAAAGAAAGAAGGAAAAAAGGAAGAAAAAAAAAGGAAAAAAAAAAAGAGATATATAATTACGTTGGTTTGCTTGTTGGTAGCATGTTTAGGAGTTAGCAACCGCATGGCCACATCATATCGTTAATTGCTTGCTCAATTTTTTTTTCCTTTTTTTTTAATAAATATTTTTTCAATTTGTGCTACCTATTTTTATTATGATATTTTTTTTTAATTTTAATTAATTTAGATTGTATACGATTAAGACTTAGAAAATGAACTGAAATGTGTCAAAAATAAAAAATAAAGATAAAGACAATTTATTTTAACTGAAATTGATATATTCTAACGGATGCTTTACTTTTTGGGCATATATAGGCTTATTCACAGTGAAAATGTCCAGCTAACAAAAGAAGTGCTTGCTTGCTAAGAAAATTTAGCAATCAAGTAAACTTATTGATTAAGCAAATGATAAAAGGAAAGTAAATCAATTTATTAAATATTTACATAGTAAAAATTATTTAATTATTAATTATTTTAAAATATTTTTTAAATATTCTCTAAAAAAAATACTTAGAAACTCAATCTTATAGAATTTTTTTTTTTTTGAGTCTTTTCTTAATATCTCTAGTCTATAAAACATATTAAACCGATTTTTGAAAGTTTGCAATCTAAATCGACCAAAATCATGATAGCCAACTCAAATTGATTTTATTCTAAAAGACCATGACCTAAATGGACAAAAAAAAAAATAAAATTAATTAATTAAAATAGATAGTTTTAAATTGACCAAACATAAATGGAATTTGTATTTACCCCCCTTAAACTTTTTCACCTCAATTTAAGTGGGCCAAAAGAAAAATACAATACAGATGCTTTCTTTGATTTCAATGGTAAAACATGTAAAACGTAAGACCATCTAAAGCTTAGTCATCAGAAACGAGGTCAAATATCAGATGAAACTGATTCTTCAAACTTCCAACATAAAAGGGGCTTACGAAAACTCATGAGGAAAAAAGTAGGGGAAACTTTAAGAAGTGATGTAGGGAGATGCTCTTAAAAACATATTCTAATTTTAGAGAAGAGGGAACATTCTCTTTCTATAAATTACAGTAGGTGGCCGCCATCTGACTGTATCTACATCAAACTAGGGGGCCCTCGTCCAGTACTTTTCTGGCTTATTTGATCCTTCTGTCTATTATCTTAGGACTTGGGAATGGGGAGAGGGAGAATTAAAAAAAATGCCAACTGCTACCATTCCAATGTGCCCCATTGAAACTGCTCCTAATCTGATTGATAATATATATATATATATATATATATTCTTTTTATTAGTTTGAATTTGTGTCCTCCAATGATTTCGAGCAATTTCAATTCAAATCGGTGTTACATTTTAAATTTATAGACATAATAAATATTTATTTGAATTTAAGAATATTTAAATAGTATATCAATCTCTTTTTATGTATATATGTATATATAAAAGTTGAATAAAAAAAATGATGAATAATTTTTTATTTTAAATGTGTTAATTAATATATTCAAAATATTTTTTTTTTGGTAAAAAATTTAAAAATAACCCCACCTTATAATGCAATCTCCATTATTTGTGTGATACGATTATCATAATTTGTACTGATGCAATTTCTATAATTTGTGTTTGTAATAATTCTTTTTTATTATTTAATTATTATCTTTTATTATTTCCAAATTAATATGCGAGATTATATTTCGATAATCGTCTGTTAAATCTATATAATTGTAATACTCTACGACTTTTGGTATTCAACTAAGTAATAATATTATCTTATTAGAAACTGATCCCCTCAAAGTGATCATTGAAAGCTAATCTCCTCGAAGAGATCATTGAAAGCTAATCCCCTTGAAGCGATCAATTATATTTCTTTATTTCTTATTTCTAATCCCCAATTTCTCAATCTATATTTCAAATTCATAATCTCAAAACTCTAAGTTCTCAATATTTAGGATTAGAGCCGGTTCTTAAGGATCTGTTCCGTTTTTCCTTACCAAAAAAAAACAAAGGTTTATGCCCCTTACCCAACAATAGAAAAAAATTTGAGGTATCACCAATTTGCAATCTTATAGTATGTCTTCACACAACTCTTTTGATTTAAATGTCAGAATATCTCGAGTTGAAGAATCATTGTCTCTCATGCAAAAATCTTTTAAAAAATTCGAACAAATGTAAGAACATATGCAAGAGTCCTTTAAAAGGCTCGAACATATAGTTCTTTCATAATCACGAAGCGATCAAGAGATAATACTTCTGGATTGACTAGTAAGCAAGAAGAACCTATAGAGTCCTGTGAAGGCACCAATCGCGATTATACTCAACCTCACATAAGGGTAGAATTTCCTTGCTAGGACGAGAGTGATCCTGCAGGTTGGATCTCTTGGGCGGAAAAATATTTTCACTTTTATCGTACGACAGAGCTCTCTAAAGTTGAAATTGCTTCTATTCAATTAGAAGGGGAAGCAATTCAATGGTATGATTGGGTTGAAACATGTGGTGGAGTTCCAACGTGGGCTAAATTCACTAAAGGTCTTCTTGTGAGATTTGGGCCCTCAGAATACCACAATGTTAACAGAGAACTCGCAAAAATTTTTCAGACATCCACCATCCTTGAATATCAAAATCGATTTGAGCGACTTGCCAATTGAGCTAAAGATTGATCCGAAAGGCAATTGATGGGAACATTCATTGAAGGGCTTACTGCTGATATCTAGTGAAAAGTCAAGGCTCGCCAACCATGAACAATGGTAGCAATTATCTCCTTTGCTTGTCTACTGGAAAAGAAGCTAGGTGCTGAAAATCATCGTTCATTTACTAAAGTGGCCAACAAACTTATCGTAGGTAATACTAATTCACCCTCTTTTACTCGTCCTTCTAACACTAGACGCTTAACCCAGGAACAATTAAAAGAGCAAATGACAAAAGGGTTGTGTTGGCATTGTGATGAGAAGTAGCACAAGGAGCACTGTTGTAAGCAAGGGAAGTTTTTAATGATTGAGCCAATTGAGGAGACTGAAGAAATAAATGATGATCACACGGGCCTAGATGGTGATAACACCTTTGTTGAATACATAGATGAACCTGCAATACATACTTTAGCTAGGTATTCTAACCCATAAACTATGAAGATTGATGGATTCCTCAAGGGACGACCAGTAGTGATATTAGTTGACTTGGGTAGTACCAATAACTTTATGAATGAGAAGATCACCAAAAGGCTTTCTTTTTCAATTGAGGATTGCAACAAGTTTGCGGTGAAGGTTGTAGACGGGAGAAATTTGACATGTCAAGGGAAGTGCATAAAGGTAAAACTTATGTTACAAGGTCAGATTGTTTATGTTGATCTCTTCTTACTACCCCTAGAAGATTATAAATTGTGCTTGACATTGATTGGTTGCAGACCTTAGGAGATATTACTTGGAATTTCTCTAAGTTAAGAATGAAGTTTATATTGAATGCACATCCAGTGGAATTACACAGAAGACATGTGAGCAAAATTACCACTGTTAGTAATCATCGAATGGAAAAGGTCTTACAGAAGGCAGGACAAGGGTTCCTGGTGCAGTTGACAGGTGCAGAGGTGGCCAAATCATATTCCATACAAGGGAAGGAGGTTACGACATTATTAACCAAATTCTCTCACTTGTTTGCTGAGCCCACAGGTCTACCCCCGCAAAGGACACATGACCATGGTATTTCGTTATTATTCGAGAATACACCTATTAATGTTCAACCCTACCGTTATCCATACTTCCAAAAAGAAGAAATTAAGAAAATTGTTAAGGAGATGTTGGAAGCTGGCATCATCAAATCGAGTGTTAACCCATACTCATCTCCTGTCCTTTTAGTAGAAAAGAAGGACGGTTCCTGGAGGATGTGTGTGGACTATTAGACACTTAACCACATCACTGTAAAGGATAAATATCCTATTTCTGTGGTCGATGAATTGTTAGACGAATTGGGAGGTGCTTAACTATTCACAAAATTGGATTTAAGGTTGGGATATCACCAAATCCGGGTCCATAAGGAAGATATTCAAAAAACAGCTTTCAAGACACACGATGATCATTACGAGTTTCTGGATATGCCCTTTGGGCTTACCAACGCACCTTCAACATTTTAGAATTTAATGAATGATATCTTTCAGCCATATTTACGTAAATTTGTTCTAATATTTTTTTATGATATTTTGGTGTATAGCTTTTCCCTTAAAGCACATTTGTCACATTTTCGTATTCACCACCTTGCATAAGAACTCTGTATTTGTTAAAAAGACAAAATGTAGATTTGTTAGCCCAACAGTGGAGTATCTTGGTCATGTTGTCTCCAAAGAAGGTGTGACAGTTGACCCTTCCAAAATTCAAGCGATCTTAGATTGACCAATTCCAAAGATGATCAAGGCACTACGAGACTTTTTGGGTTTGAGTGGTTATTACCATATGTTTGTTCGTAACTATGAAAATATCAGCGCTGAACTAACAACTCTATTGAAAAAGGATTCATTTAACTGGAACGACAAGATGGAGGAGGCGTTTAATCAACTCAAGCGAGCCATGACCACCACCTCAGTTCTTGCCTTGCTAGATCTTAGTAAAGTATTTATTATTGAATCAGATGCTTTTAGAATTGGAATTGATGCAGTATTAATGCAGGAAGATTGTCCTATTACCTTTACTAGTAAGGCATTATCACCAAAATATCTTAGTATGTTTATTTATGATAAGGAGATGTTAGCTATTGTTTATGTAGTCTCGAAATGACATCTGTATCTTATTGAGAGGTATTTTCAAATTCAGACCGGCCATAGAAATCTAAAATATTTATTGGAGTAGTGAATCTCTTCTATGGAACAAAAAAATAGATTTCTAAATTATTGAGCTACAATTACGAGATTGTTTATAAAAAGGGGAGCGAGAATTTGGTAGCCAACGCATTATCTCGTATTTTGGAGTAGGCTGAAGTGGTGACACTCTCTATCCTTACGTGCACTACAATTATGCAAATTAGGAGGGAGTGGTGGGATGATCATGAAACTCGAGAGATCATTGAGAAGCTATAGACAAGTCCTAACTCTGTTACTTATTACACTTGAGATTTTCAAGATTTACATTATAAGGAAAAATTGACACTTGTTCCTCATTCTCACTACAAAGACACAATCATGCGAGAATATCATGCATCCTTGATTGTCGACCACTTAGGATTTCTTTGTATCTACAAGCGTATTGATAAAGAGTTTTATTAGAAAGGCATAAATAAGGAAATCAAAAGGTTTGTAGCTAAATGTGATGCACGCCAACGTCACAAGAGTGAATCTTTGGAATCCCTAGGACTTCTTCAACCTTTACCTATCATAGAAGAAATTTGGACATACATCTCTATAGATTTTATTAAAGAACTCCCACTATCCCAAGGTAAATCCATTATTTTTGTTGTTGTTGATCACTTGACCAAGTATGCTCATTTTTGTGCAGTTAGTCACCCTTATATTGCTACTAGTATTGCTCGAGTTTTTGTTGAAAATATTGTAAGGCTCCACGATGTTCCTAAATCAATTGTCAGTAACTAAGATAAGATCTTCACTAGTAATTTTTGGAAGGAACTATTCCACTTGCAAGGGACGCAGATAAATATGAACACTGCTTATCATCTACAGAAAGATGAACAAACTGAGGTAGTCAACCGGTACTTAGAAAATTACCTTTGTTGCTTTGCAAGTGACAAGTCAAAGAATTGGGTAAAATGGCTCCCTTGGGCCGAATGGTGGTATAATACCACTTATCATTTCTCTACAAAGATGTCCCTATTTCAAATAATTTATGGGTGAGTTCCACCTACTCTTATAAGGTATACAACTGAATCATTTCACATAAATCAAGTCAATAAGGACTTACAAGACAGGAACAAGTTGCTCCAACTCCAGAAGGACAACCTTATTGCAACCCAAGCCTGTATGAAACAATACGTGA
The DNA here is from genome assembly GCA_021464305.1 of Kandelia obovata. Taxonomy (NCBI): domain Eukaryota; kingdom Viridiplantae; phylum Streptophyta; class Magnoliopsida; order Malpighiales; family Rhizophoraceae; genus Kandelia; species Kandelia obovata. Next base: position 5,904,258 of record CM038487.1, read on the forward strand.
ATATGTATCGTACGGAGCGAGAATTTTTAGTGGGAGATTGAGTCTATCTTAGATTCTAACCATATCGGCAATTATTCGTCACTATCCGATGCTCAATAAAATTCTCCTTATTTTTTTGGGTTATACCAAATTTTAGAGCACATTGGTCTTGTTGCCTACCGTCTTAATTTATCAGTAGGATCAAAAATACATCCTGTCTTTCGTGTCTCTTGCTTGAAAAAGAATGTAGGAGATGGTGTGGTGACATAAAGCCACCTGTCTGACATTACTAAAATAGGAGAGGTTAACCTTCAGCCGCAAGTTATCTTAAACCGATGTATTATTAAACGTGAAAATCAAACTGTTGTCTAAATCCTGGTTCAGTGGACTAACCTCCTTATTAAGGATGCTACCTGAGAATTCTATCATTCTTTTACAAATCGATTTTCAAATTTTATTGTCAATCAACTTTGAGGACAAAACTATTTTTATAGGACATAAGAATTATGCAATTCTCATAGTTTGTACTGATGCGATCTCTATGATTTATATTTACTATAATTTTTTTTTATTTAATAATTATCTTTTATTATTTTTAAATTAATAAACAAAATTATATCTTGATAGTCTGTTAAACATATATAATTATAATACCCTACACCTTTTGATATTCAACTAAGTAATATTATTATTAAATTATTAAAAACTAATCCCTTCAAAATAATCATTAGAAATTGATCCCTCAAAGTGATCATTAGAGAGTGATCCTCTCGAAACGATTAATCTTATATTTTTATTTCTCATTTCTAATCCCCAATTTCTCAATCCATATTTTAAACCCATAATTCCAAATCCCTTAACACTCTACTTCAAATCAAAACTCACACAAAAGGGTCGAAGGATCTAGAAATGAAGGATCTGTTAGCATATTAGAACTTTTTGTTTTGCTCTCTCTCTTAAAACTAGCTATAGAGGCAAAACGTTAACTGGACAAATCTCACATACTTTTAGAACTAAGCAGCTGCTAATTATAATTTGTTAATACCATTTAGAACATGCAATTGCTTAACCAAACCGACCCCGTTTCAAGAAATACTTCATAGAAAGTGAAACACTCTGTAATAACGAAGTTGCGCGGTTGAACTAGGCAGACCCTTTTCCGTTTTGGCCTAAGACTGACGTCGCATTCTTCCAACAAGCAAAGCCCCGTCGCCCTGAACCAACGTAGAAGTGCTCTATGCCTATTAAAGCAAATTCCACTTGGGTGTATTCATCTAAATTGCTTGCAATGCAGTTTAAGTGCTCAGTGCATCACCATCATGGCAATCAGGTGCAAATCTTTCCATAAATATAAACAGAATCAATCAACATCTTAATATTGTAAGCTTTTCATTTCGGTGAAAGTTTACAGGTCATCTTCAAGATCATTGCTGACAAAAATCTGGAAAGTCAAGTACACGAAAGATAGTTCCATAGGAAAAAAGGTAAACCAAGAGATGATCCAAATTTAAAGCCGATTTATTGCATCCTAACACCATCATTCCGATCCCTTCTCACATTCTTGACGCTCAAGCACCCTGACTAGTCATGGACTTCGTCTGCCTTCTTTGAACCAGATTTGAGATACCAACCTACAGCACCAAGAATAGTGACAGCACCAGCCACAACTGCATAATTTCGGTATTTATCAGCTGAAACTTTTTCATTAGATGTTCCTCCAGTTGAAGAAGCTGAGGCACTTGGTTTGACATCAGTTGCTGACCCAGCTGTGCTCGGAATAGCGTTCTCTTCTGGTTTAGGGCCCTGAATAAAGCAAATAAATGAAAACATTAACATTAGAGGATTAAAAAACTTGTGTCCAAGCAAACTTCTTTAACCAAAGAGCAAAAATATCAAATTAAATTCAGGAATAGCGCATGTATGTATGAATACATGTACACATGCACATATTCTATACACATTCTTATCCTTTGCATGCAATATATTCCTTTACACATTGAAATGAAAATTAAATTCAAAACAACATCCTTGCTACTTGAAAGAATGAGGAAGGTCCTACTGAATGAACTCTGTAGAACAACAGTAATAGCACCAAAAATGAGACAGGACAACAGAGTTCCTGGCTATTTTTCAATTAAATAACAATATGGAAAACACAATGTAAGAAAAGCGAGAATGACATCTTGTTTGGTCTGCTTTTGTTATGTGTATTAAATAGTTCCTCCCCAATGATAGGCTATAATAGCCATCTCACGTATGCAAGAATAATGAAGCATAACCACCAAAGAGTGCCACAGAATAATCAAAAATCAAAGGCCAAACATCCTAAAAAGGAAAAAATACACTCAAAGGATGTGCACTGTCTTCATACCTTACGTGCAAGCTTCTCCAGTTTCTCTTGCTCAATTTTCTGAAACATAAAACAAACATTACACATTAACAAACCATCAGAAAATCAAGTGGAAGCAAATGAAGCTTGACTCACCAAAGCCTGGGTATGCATTTCAATCATACCAGTTATATGGGAAGAAAATTTTATAGGGAAAAAAGATGGAAAATTTTCTAAAGAATCTATATTATGCATAAAACAAAGCAAGGAGAATGCAGGAATTACCTTGATGTAGACATTTTCTGCAGCTTTTTCCTCCTCACTAAGTATTTTGCCGCCACTTGAGAACCTTCGAGACACAGATCTTGTAGCTAACCTTGACATCATGGTGAATGTCTGTAAAACCCATAAAAAAATATACTGGATAAGAAACTACCAGCATTACAGCTTTACATAAAACAACAGAAAAAGACAAAAAAAAAAGTTTCAATAAAACTAAGCTGCCTAAGTTGAGGTGCAAGGATCAGCATAACGGTGAACTTACTTGATTGTAATTTGGAGGTTACATTTCCAAGTTGCAAAAACAGCCTATTTGTGAAAAACAAAGGGCAATTGTTGCATACTTCTAACTTTTCTGCAAAGTCCATGTGAGGGCCTTGTGCACTAGGACACCACTTTATAACTAACCTGCCTAAGTGTAAGTTTGTCTTTCGTTCTCTTCACTCTCTTCTTCAACCACCCTCAATCAGAAAACAATAAGACACAATGTCTCCCATCCAACATACAATTTGACCATCAAATGGGAAATTTAAAAATTTGAAGCACCGAACCTTGGAATGTCAAAATTGATGACAATATCGGTTCTACAAATGTCAGTCTCTCAACCCCCCCCCCAAAACACGTCTTCCACAGTTATGTCTATGTGGCATTACAACACAAAAACAGGTTACCACAAACTAGAGACGTTCAAGAACAATCATACAAGCAATTGCTCTCATCACTCTCCCAAAAGGGTCTAAGCTAGCAAGCATCAAATCCTCAAATTCAAGAAGAACCCCAGATCACCCTTTACGCAAAAATAAATAAATAAATCAATAAATACATAATCTTAAAATGTAATATCTAACAAAAGCAAGTGATCTAACAGCCATTTTCGAGCAAAAACTGACTAGTTTAACACATATATGAGCGATTAATGAAAAACTTTAACACCCGTTTCGTGACGAGAAAAAGAAGAAGAAAAGAATATTAAGACACGGAACGATAAATAAAATTAAAGGGCTTACGCGAAATTGCTTACCTGGGAGAGAGAGAGAGAGAGAGACGAAGAGAGAGGCTTTTAGAGGAACGGCCAATGGAAGGGTTTAGAGGAAGTGAAGCCAAGTGGGCGTGCCGTTTGCTTTGTTTCTGGTTCTGTGTTTATGAAAATGGAGGGCCCGGCTCGGACCATCTCTTTAAGGGTGAGGTAGAGGTAGGGTAAGGGAGATTCTTGCCGTCCGATCATTGATGATGATCTTGAATATCTTTTTCTTTTAAATTAATTTCCTTTTTTAAATAAACTAATAATATTATATTTTTAGTTAATTAATTTCGACTAAATTTTAAAAAAATTATTATTATTATTTTGGCTGGACGAGTGATCCATTTGGAGGAAGGAATAGACTTGGGTTTGCAGAGAATGGAATATGCTCAAAAAATTAAAAAATCAAAAAATATATATTTTTAATTTTTTTTATAAATTTTTACTATTTAATCTTACATTATTTTTATTTTTATTTTATATTTTTCAAGTTTAGTATAAATCCATTTTTTTTTTTGGATAAAAAGTGATAAATTTGTTAATGATTCCTATTTAGTTAATATAAATTATAAAGATTTAACTATTTTTTATTCTAAAAAAAGAGAGATGAATTTAGAATAAATTTAAAGTGTATAAAATTTAATTAAATAAAAATAAAAAAGAAATTTAAAATTTAATTGTAAAAATTTAAGATTAACTTTTGTATATTCCCAGACTCAGACTCCCGTGCATTGAGGTTTGGTGATCAAATCAGGTTGCTTTCATTCAAATTTCAATTAGATGGATTCAGAATTTAGTAGTCTAAATGTACATATTGAATAATATCTTTTTAAAATGACAACTATCATGACAAACCATCAGTTCATCCAATATTTTGCAAAAAGATTGCTAGAAGTTGTACATCGAATACTATAATTCATAATACATTTTGTTTATCTAGTGGATTAATTCGTTTCTGACTTTTAAACTCTTTTTGGGTTGTTGTCTTAAGATAATTTTGGATTTGAGTTCCAAAAAAAACATAAAAAGAAGAAACAAAAAATCATAATCCTATGGCTTCCTCTTCTGGGTCCTGTGCCTTTAAATAAATGTCAAAACAAAGGTATCTCTCATCAATAAACAGTAGCATTAGTGTCTTGTCAAAGCTCATTAGCCACATCTATCTAGCTCTCACCACTTTGATAACCTCGTACTCTCCCCTTCTTCTAACATCAAACTCACCGATTGTCATCACTTTGTCAGCTCAATTCTCTTCTTGGGTATGTCCATGCTATTTCTTTCACTGATGGGGTCCATGAAATATTCTCTTTTCAGTCGCTTTTGACTTGGGTTCGTCTCTCTTCTTTTTTTTTTCAGTTTATTGTGTAATCTTGCTTTGGTTTTGTATTTGATCCCGAAAGTTTGGTCCTTTTTTCTTTTTAGTTTGTTGTTCTTCTGATTTTGCTGGATTTTTTTTTTTATATTTTTGTTCTTGTTCTTTTATGTAATGTGTTTTTTATTCTTTATTTGTTGGTATGCATGTATTTTTACAAGTGGGCCTTTTAGCTTCTAGCTTCCATCAATCTTGTTTTGTTTTTTTTTTTTTTTCTGGGTCTGTGACAACCATGAGAAGGAAGGGTTTAGGTCACAAAGAGCTTTTTGAGTCGTTTTTATGAATCGAGCAAGCGTGTTTTGTTCCCTAAATGTTGCCTTAGACGAGAAAATTTTGTCAATTCTATACTAATTGGACGGTCTTATATGTTGAAAACAGTGAGAACGAATTCACGGTTGAAGTTTTTACCTTTGGTATTGCAGATTGGTGATATTGCATTCTGAATGACAATCTATAATTTTTGTTAGGATAAAGAGGGATTAAGCATGCTAAAAGCTGCACCACGGACTTGGCTCACCAGCACCATTGTCAAGAGTCCAAGCTCACTGGGATCAGTGAGAAACATCTCCAATTTTTTTGGTTTAAAATGCTCCCCCAAATTTCAAAGTATCAATGACAACCTGCAAGATGAAGCTGATTGAACCAAATGATGAGGTGCACGAGTTTGAAGCCCCCGATGACTCATATATCCTAGATGCAGCCGAGAGTGCAGGAGTTGATATGCCATATTCTTTCAGGGTTGGTGCCTGCTCAACCTGTGCCGGGAAGATTTTATGGGGCTCCAACGATCAATCCGATGGTTCTTTTCTAGATGAGATTCAAGTGAAGGATGGCTATGTGCTGACATGTGTTTTGTACCCGACTTCAGATTGTGTGATTCAGACTCACAAGGAAGGTGAACTATGTTAAGCCTGTTGTCTGAGAATTGCCTTCAATTGTGATGTTTGTTGTCTGGGGATCTGTTACAGATTAGAGCCATAAAGGCTCTTGTGCACCATTTGGTTAGGGTTTTTAGTATCTCTGTTGGAGATGCCACCCCATTTGGTCTATTATGAGGTTTAGTGTGTTGTGTATCTTTTTGGTTTAGGCTGTTTCTAACCCTTGATGATGGTGTCCTATCTGAATCATTGGTCTCATCTACATGCAGCTCCAAAAATGCAGGGCAAAACAAGTCAAAGTTTTTATACCATACAAGAATATGGTATTCTTTAGTTATTTATCCATCAGGACAGAAAGCCAAAATTAAGAAAAGTATATACAATGTATCAAGGAAGGAATACAATATGCCATGCTATTGTTATCGTTTTCATGGCTTGTAAGGTTACTTTTTGTTGAATATAAACTCAAAATCTCGAAACATTAAATAATTATATAATTTTTTTTTCTTTATTGGGGGGGGGGGATAAAGTTTCTTTTAATTTAAAAAAGAAAAAATATTTAAGGTATTTTGATTTTGCCCCATTCTAGTATTGGGCTACAGCTAGACTCTGTTGCCAAGCTGCAAAATTTGCAAAGTGCTCAAACTTGCTTTACTATTGGAAGGCTGGTTAAGCTTAGGCGTCTGTATTGTTCTGGTTACTATAGTCTGACCCCCACATGCCAAGAGGGATTGGAAAATTGACTTCCTTGACCTTTGACATACTTTGTAGTGGCCACAGAAGAATAGTCTGTGTGTTCAAGCATAAGCAAATGGGTGGCCTGAATGTATCGAATAGGCTTAAAAACGATTTCAGAGGAAGCTTAGCAATTGAAAACCTCCATTGCTTGGATTCAGGGTAAGTAGTTCTCCATCCTCCCCACCCCCCACCTCGGGCCGTTACTATTTCCAGTTTTGAAGTTTGCTTTTCTTGGGATGAACACAAAATTGTTTTATAAGTTTGTTGGGGAAAATATTTTAGTTCATTAAAAATTTCTGATGCTTCTTTTATGTGCCTAAAATTTAATATTTTAATCAAACTGAGTTTAATTCTATTTATAATAATAATTTTTTAATTATCATTATTTTTGTTAATGTTACATAATTAAACTAATAATTTTATGAAAAACTTGCAAATTTGATGAACTTTAGACTTAAGCTGAGTTGCCTAGTTAGCCCAACAACACTAATACCAAATTTTATTTTATTTTTTTTTTTGAAAGGAATCATATTTAAATATTTATCTTTTGGGTATTGAATTTTAATTCAAAAAATGAGTATAAAATTTATATTGGTGTGAAACACAGTGCAGTGGGGGGATGGTGGCTGGCTTTCAACGTCATGGACACCCTGCTTTTAGATCAGATATACACGCAACCACATCAGGCATCAGCAGTGACCCATAGAGGATAAGACTGACACGTAAACGATTCCGCTTTACCATTCGATATAGGCAGGAGGTTGAGGTCCATAATGGCAGCAACAAACTTTGCATACTTAGTTGCCACCCATTTGCTGCATAATGAGATAGTTCAGCACTTTTTAACGAATTTCCGTTTTGGCCAAATTTTGAAAATCAGTTTAAGTCATATTGAATGGCAATAAAAAGGAGATGTTAGGCAGAAAAGCAAGGGAGTCTTTGGATGGAGCCAGATCGATGATTGTGGACAAGTGTAACGATTGGCAGGGTATTGCCATTGGTGTCGTAGGTGCCGCCATTAGTAATAAATAGAACTGGTTGTTTGGGAGATTGAATAAAGGAAAGGAGTAGCCACCTGTATAAATACGAATATATATAGAGATGATTATGTACTTTAGACTTTAATGAGAATGTAATTAATTTTTTTTCTTTTATTAATTTTTATTTTTTAGTTGTCTTTTTCTTTTTTTTTTTAATTATATATTCTTAATTTTATTTATAAATTTTATTTTTATCTACACTTCTAAACACCCCGTAGCTTTAACACGGAGAAATCTAACAAAATTGTATTAAAATAGTTTAATTATAAGAAATGGTGGGCAAACTGACAAGGAAGATGAAGACAATAGCAATCATAGAGAGAATCATAGCAATGGAAAGCGATGAATCAAAAGAGAGATTAAAGGAGTAATTTACTTATTTACAAGAAGATAATGCAACTTTAAGGTAATTGGTAAAATTTCTGTCTTATAAGGTCATAATTATGATGAAATAGGATAAATTTAAGAAATCTTATTTAGTAATTACACACCTAAATTTAAGGGGACATTAATATTCAACCTAAATAGTGTGATATACTTTCGTTACCTAAATAATTTTTAAATAAAGTAAATGAGACTAAAGGTAATATGAATGAACAATCAATAAGAGAGTTTAATTTGAATTTTAGGGTTACTCTTCCTTATTTTAAAGAGGTAAATCATAAAGTACAATAGAAACTTTTGAATTTACAATGTTGTCAATGAAAATAAGGTAAAATTAGTTGCAATGTATTCAGGTGAACAAACTGAGATTTAGTTTGAAGGGTAGTTAGTAGAATAGGAAGAGATTAAATGGAAAAATTTTATGGATGAATTATGTGCTTGATTTAGTACTAGTAAATATTCATATGTTGAATTCAATAAGTTGCATCAAACAAAATTATGAAGGAAGTACTAAGATAAGTTTAAGAAGTTGAAAGCCCTTGTGAAAAATGTCAATCACATTTTCATTGAGGAGTATTTCATTTTCAATTGTATAAGTAAGTTAAGTGATTTTATTAAATCTACCATGAAAATGTAAGAACTAAGATCCTTCAGCTATTTATGTAAGTTTTTCAAGTTACAAGAGTAGGTTGTGTAAAGTTTAAAGTTTGGGAAAAACTAAAAAACTAACTCAAAAAAGACTTACTTAGGTAAATATAAGTAACACAATGGGTATAAGTCTTAATTAAATAAGGAAAAGGAAACCAAGATGGCGTATTAAGTCAACAAACTTGGGTAATTCCAATAAATCTCAAGAGTTCCTTGTTAAAAGTGTAATTCTCACCTCTTAGGAGCCAAACCACAAAGGAGTCATAAATGGAATGAGAAAAAATAACCTATATTATAAGTGTAGGGAAAAATTCTTCTTAATACACTAATGTAACAAGAGATCCTTAATGATTACATTGGAAGTAGAGTGAAATAAGGACAAATGAAGATTTAGGAAAGAAGTTTCAAGACCAAGGACTAAAAGGGGTTATCGAGGCACAAAAGTTTATTGAGGACAAAAGGGGTTATAGAGGCACATGAAATAACTTTAGGTAAATCTTATGATCATGAACATGAAATCCCTTGATATAGTCTTAGGAGTGTATTACTTAGGACAATTCAACTCTATAATATTGAATTTCAAGAATTGCAAGTTATCTTTTATAAAGAATGGTAATACTATAAAGATCTTAGGAATTTCAAAGAGGCAAGAGACTACTTTTAAAACATTGATAAGACTTTAACTATAATAATTACTTAAAAAGAATAAGAGTTTAGAGTAGGCTTATTTGTGCAAGGTGACTACCTTAGCACAATCTCAGTTAAAAGAAAAAATGGCCTCCTTGTAACCTAAAACACTTAAGAATATTAGGAAGTGTTTGGAGAACTAAAAGGATTACCTCTCAAAAGATTTTAAGATCATAGCATAACTTTGAAACCTAATGCACAACCTATGAATTTGAGACCATATAGATACCTCATTACCAGAAGGCATAGATAGAGAAGTTAGCCACTAAGATGTTGGAGTCTTTTACCATACAAACTAGTAATAACTCATTTGCTTTTTTTTTTATACTATTGGTGAAGAAGAATGATGAGATTTAGAGGTTTTGTATATACTACAAATAGCTTATTTCTCTTATTGTCAAAGTCAAGTTCGTTATCTCTATCATTGATGATATGTTAGATGAGTTGCAAGGAGTTACTATCTTTTCTAAATTGGATCTCAGATTAGGATATTATTAAATTAGGATAAGAGTGGAGGATATCTACAAAAATACCTTCAAAACTCATTGTGGCCACTATAAGTTGAAGGTGATGCCTTTCATATTGACCAATGCATTTGTTACATTTCAAGTCGTCATGAATTAGGTGTTTACACCTTTCATAGGATAATTTTCCTTGGTATTCTTTGATAACATCTTGGTGTACAACTTATTCCTTAATAAGTATGTAAGACATCTAGCTCAAGTTCCTAAGGTCCTTAAAATAGAAAAATTGCATGATAAAAAGTCCAAATGTTCCTTTGGGCAATCTTAAATTGAGTATTTGAGTCACATTATTTCTTATTAAGGAATGACAACAAACCCTCAAGAAGTGGAGATAATGTTGAAGTGGCTTACACCTAACTCTCTTAAGACCTTTAGAGGATTTTTAGGACTCATTAACCATTATACAAAGTTTATGAGGAACTATGGATTTTTAAGTAAACCCTTAACTGACCTTTTGAAAAAGAATAACTTTGTATAGGGGAAAGCAACAAAAAATTTTTTTAATCAACTAAAGGAAGCCATGGTGAGTGCACTTGTGCTAGCAATACTAGATTTTTCCAAGTTCTTTATCATTAAAATTAATGCAAGTAGGAAAGGACTTGAGGTAGTTTTAATGCAAAACTAAAGACTTATTGCATTCTCAATAAAACAAGTTGCATAATCAAATTTAGGCCTCTTTATTTATGAAAAGAAACTTTTAACAATCTTAATAGTAATTACAAAGTGGAGACACTATTTAAAAGGAAACCATTTTTGTTATCAAGACTGATATGAGAGTTTAAAGTTTATCTTTTAACAGTCATTTCATACTTACATCTAGATTAAAAAAATTATTAAGTTATTAAGGTTACATTATAAAATCTAATAAAAGAGAGTGATCAAAAACAAAGTAATAAATGTATTGCTTATAAGGGAGAAGTTCTCAAAGTAGAGAAGGAGCTAAATGAGGAGGGGTGTTATATTATGGTGACACAAATTCCTCAATGATTAATTGAAGTGGTTGCAAGTTACTAGAAAAATTAAATGACATCAAAATTAATCTCTTTTCTCAACTTAATTTCTGAGTCCAAACTCTCATACACTTATCATAATGAATTGTTAAGATATAAAAGGAAACTTTACATTGGTGCCACTAATAACTTAAGACAATAATTGTTATCCCAATTCCATAATTCAATCAGGCGACATTTTAAATTTAATTTCACCTATCATAAATTAAAGTAATATTTTTTTTAGCCTAAACTCAAGAATGATATATTTTAATTCATACTGTAATGTAAATTATGCCAAAAATGAAAGGGGGAAAGTATTCAATACCCTAGATTATTGTAGTTTTTAGCTATCCTAAAACAACCATAAAATTAATATAAACTTTATTGAAGGGTTGGCAAAATTTGACGAAAAGAAATTATCTCAGTAGTGGTTGATCACTTCACTAAATATATTTATTTCATTACTCTTCAACATTATTTCATGGCTCTCAATGTAGCCAAGGTTATGAAATAGGTTTTTAAATTACACGAGATGTCACACTCAATTATGCTGAATAACGATACAATCTTTTTGAGTTTATTTTAGTATAAGTCCTTTAAAATTTTAGACATTAAACTTAATATCAGTATTGTCTATCATCCTTAGTCTGATGACTAATCAGAGAGGCATAATATTTGAGTTGCATGGTTTTCTAAAAACTTTTCCAATGACACAAATGACTACACTTGGCTAAATGATGATATAACGTAGTTATCATTTAGCCTTGAAGATGTCTCTATTCCAAACCCTTTATGACTATACACCTACTCTTTTGCTAGAATCGTCTTTGGGTGAATTTGATGTAGTTGAGGTGAAAGTCTGGTTGTAGGAAAGACAAAAAATGAATGGATTGTTGAAGAAATAACTTATTAAAGCATAATAGAGAATGCAACATTATATAGGTAAAAAATAAACAAAAAGAATATTTAAGGTGGAGTATTGGGTATATCCAAAGCTTTAACCTTACAAACAAATTTTAGTAACTTTACACAAGAACCTTAAATCGACTACTAAGTATTATGAGCCTTTTCATATGGTTATTAAGGTGGGACAAGTGGCTACAAACTATAACCTTCTTAAAAAATAACCATCCCTCTTATATTCTATGTTTAATTATTGAAACGATTAGTGGGAAGACATTAATAGTAGCTTATGTCATAATTGCTATTAACATGATACAATGGACAATCTTTAGTAAAACTAGCAGTCATCTTAGATTAAAGGAATGTTAGTTACTAAGTATTAATTCAATAGTCCAACCTTGTATTTAAAGATTTCACTTGGAAAAATGGTTCTTCATAATGAGTCAATTTTCAAATTGTAAGTCTTGATTACAAGATTATTCCACCTAGGGAAAACATGTAACAAATTTCTCTTTTGACCACATCTTGAAAATTAGTTAAGTTAGTTGAATAGTAATAAAAAATGGATGTTAAGTAAGGAAGGATGAAGCCAAATCAACGGTTGTGCATAGGTGTAATAACCGGTAATATAATATTACTAGCCATCGTTACTAATAAATAAAATAATTTATTTAAAAAATTAAAAATAAAAATAAAAATAATTATATATCTATACATTAATAAAAATATAATTAATTTTTCTTTTTCTCTATCTCTCTTTCTTTTTTATTTTTGATTTTATTTCTTCAATTTTATCTGTAATTTTATTTCTATCCATAATTCTAAATACTCAAAACCCTAATATTGAGAAATAAAACATCCGACTAATCTATAAATTAATATTTATTTTCTTGATATAATTATTTAATATTTAATTATTTATTTTATAAATTTATTTTATTTAATGTTCAAAAAAAAAGAAAATTTAGTGTAACAATTTTTATTTTATTTTATTGTAATATGAATATTACAAGTTTAAGCTATTGAATCGCCTTTTTTTTTTTTTCTATAAAATATAAAACCATAAAGATGCAACTACATATATTTTACCTTTACTTGGACTTTACAATCGTGTGAGTCTAATATGTTTCACAAAAAATTTGTAGATCTGCTCGCACTTGAGATATTTCTAGCAAAAATTAGAGCCTCGGGCTCAAAGTAACAGAACATTTCCACACTTCTCACTATTCATGTATATGCACCGACTGAAAAATTCAATAGTTATTAAACCTACAATCGTATGAAATCTAATAAAACAATACAATAACCATATATGAAAAACCCCCGTGATCAATCATATGACACAAGAAACGGGATGACCACGGACATGAATTCGTCATAACCAAACGTTGCGGAACCTGTACGGCGTGAATCCTTCTCCTTAAACCTCTCAGTCAAACCCTGAATTCAAGTGAGTTCATATATCAAATGGAGACAAGAAGAAGCCAGCCTGAGAAATCACAATTAAAATATCTAATTTTTTATTTTATTTTTTTCTAAATGACTGCATTAATAACACATTATTTCAACTTTTTATTTATTCAAGCAAAAGCAAAATTGAAAAGAGCATGTAAATAGACTTTGAATAATTAAAAAGAAATTGCTGTCTCACCTTCAGAATCAACCCACACCTGCAAGTTAAAAAGAGCAAAAAACATAACTACAATCAGATCCAAGGGCACAAAATGGCAGACACATTTGCAAGTATTAGATAAGCAACTTACTCAACAAAACTGTCAAAATTGAGTTCAATCTTCCGGCCACTTCCATCGTCATACTTGGCTATCAGAACCTTAAGAACGGAGGGTGGGATTGCATATCCAAGACCATAGAGAGCATCCCTCAGTTCAAACAAGTCAATTTTCCCACTCCTATCTCTGTCATATCTATCAAATATGCCCTGCAATTAAATTTAGCAATAATGTTTCAATGACTAAAAGATCAATTCCATGAAGATACAAGAGTATAATGTCTTAAAGACACAACGCACAGAATGAGAAGTGCTTGATGATTCTCGTGCTTAAATCAAGCGCATAAACACTTTGCACTGAGAAAACCAAGAGTTTTCTTCCAGCATAACAGACAACCAGTTTGAACTATGATAAACCTGCCTTCCTCTTTTAAACCACAGCTTGGTTATAGTGATTATGTGTTTCATAGCAGCAACAACAATCTGGAAACCAATATTCTTGTTTCCTAGGCAAAAATTTACAAGTCATAGAGGTAGATTTCCCGTGTATCTGACATTCTTTTGTCACCTTTAACTTGATGCAAAAGAAACTGGTAATTAATTAAAAGTGCAACAGTAATTAAAAGCACGTCTTTCAAGTTTCCGGCAAATCAAAGTTAGCTCAATCTGACTAATGCTACTCTTGTGAAGAAGCCAAAAAAGATAAAAAGCCTATTCCAACAATAAAGAAACTGCAATCTTTCATTTTTCTTCCAGACCTGAAAATTGAATAAATCACAATAACAAAACTTTTAAACAGCACTACCCTCCTATATTACCTTGATGGCCACGCAGTGTTTTATGCTTGCTAATATCAAGTGTTCGAGGACTGGTAGCAACAAAAACAACATCACAAAGAACTATGATCTACACTTTTTTAATGGTTTTATTTTCTTTTTTTCAATCCTCCTTTTGGCTTCTTAATTTTCAAACAGATGTATGGCTGATGTCACAATGCATAGTTTCTATCATCAACTTGAAATATTATGAGATCAACCGAAGCAAAAAGATGAGAGTACATACCCGCCATTGACCAAGGCAACTCCATAAAGCAGCAAACTCTTTAGGCCCTACATCAGTATATGCGTTAGTTGATACCCAGTGTAAAGGGTGGAAGAAAGGAGAAGTAATCTAAAGGTTGTGCCGTCACACAAATTGAAACTTGAATGGGTCAAGGAAATGGAAAAGGGAAAGAAAAAGGCAATTTCATCTAGAAGTAAAAACCATAGACATACACGTCTAGAAAAGCAAGCATACTTCTAAAGATTTAGAATCAACTTTAGCAGTGTCCCAAATTTGAAAGCATAACTCAGTGCAATTTAAAGAGCACTCCTTGCTGCAATAATAATTTTACTCCATTATGATTTAGAAATTAATCATTTGAGTCACGGACATGTGAAAAATAAGGATAAATTTGCATAAATGCAATAATAATAAAAAAATTAAGCATCACCTAAAAAGCTTCCGAGACAAGATCACTACATATTTTAGGTACTTAAAATTTTCAAAGCAGAAGCCATAAGATAATAGACAAAATTAGTAGTAGTAATGGAACTCAACCAGAAAATTTTCAGAGCAATAAATAAAATTCTCAAACTTTAAACAACGAAAATAATTTTGTCATCATCCTCGTAAACTACCCCCATCAAAAATCTACAAAAAGAACAAGAACAAAGAATCTAACCCAAAACAAAAGCAATTTTCAACTCTCACCAATTCGAAGAGGCTCACGAGGATTCTTGAACAAAAACATGAGTAACCTGATAGTCCTGATATTAAACCTCTGGTACCCAGAAGACAAAGCTTGTCGCAATTCATTCTCGTCGATGAAACCGCTTCGGTCTCTATCCACCATCTCGAAGCTTCTAATCACGTCTGGGTGCGTCCCTGGCGGAAAACCCGAGTAACCATATGAAGAACTGGTCTGCCCGTATGATCCATAACCCAAATTATAAGGAGGATGCTGATGCTGGTGCTGGTGCTGCTGCTCGTGGGAGTCGGCCAAGAAAGGTGCAGAGGGTGCATAGGATTCAGACGAGTGATACCTTGTACGGGAAGCCATCGATGATTATTTGATCAAGCTTGGAATTAAGGAGAGAAAATGGATTAAGGGAGGTCTATTTAATTCAAAAGTTTGTATCTTTTCTTCTTCTTCTTCTTCTTCTGTTTTCTTCTTTGCTTTTCCGTGATGGGTTTGGTTTGGTTTTAGTTTAGTTTAGTTGATTGTTGCTTTTGCAGATTTCGCAGCCCAACTTTGTGAGGCACGTGGAACGAATCCGAGGGCCAAGTTTCCTTCCCTTCCTCGTCGGCTGTTTCTTGTCGTGTTGGGCTCTCTGTTCCTGTCCTCTGCCACGAAAGTGCCTTATTTTAACCAAACTCGCCAGTTTATCTTTTTAGTTCCCTCATAGAAATGTTCATAAATAGACATGAGTTTACACATACTTACTTTACTACTTTTTTTTTTTTAAATAATAATAATAATTATTATTATTATTATGTATAAAAAATTATTAATTAAAATTCATGATTATAATTAGATCTTTATATTTATTTGTTTATTTTTAATTTTTACTCGTATTGTTTTCTCAATTATTTCCTTTTTTATTTTATTTTATTTTTATTGTACTACAAAGAAGAGGGACAACCCCACGGTTTGTTTTGAAGTTCAAGAAAAAGTTGGGAATTGTGTTTTTATCTATTGGCTTCGATTAACAGAAACCTGATTTGAAGACATTTCTTGCAAAACCAAACAAAAAAATTGATGATGTTGGAGTACAGAGAAATTTGAACGACCCCATTTTACATAACAGAAAAAAGGTCCACTTTAATTCATACGGTGAACTTTTATTTATTTATTTATTTATTTTGGAATAATTTTTTTTTTCTGTGTTGGTATTTTTGTTTGAAAATTTTGGTATTCATGCATCATTTAAAAATGTTATATAAGAGATGGGTGATGGTCATAAATAAATGGCAAATGCCCAAGCATAGTTAGTTGACCAAATGTCAAGAAACGCGGCGCTTGAATGGAAAAGGAAGAAGTACCAATTTCATATCTTCCTTTTTTTTTTTTTTTTCTGTGTCGGTACCAAGTTCATTGGTTTGTGAGCTTTTGTGAATAGAAAAGCCTCCTTATTTTTGGGAAAGTATCCAAAAGCAATGATGTTAATTAGAATTGAGGTATAGGAGGGTATTGGAATAGCATTGAAGATTTCAAATTCGAATTTAGGTTGAGTAAATTAATTGAAAAAATCGAGATATAAATCTTCAAGAAATTAAAAAGAAAAAATCAAGTTAGTCATCAAATTAATCAAATATCTAACCAATAAGATTCTCTGGTTAGAAAAAATAATAATATATATATATATATATATATATATATATATATATATATTAAAAAAAGGTGACAAAGTTAGCCATAATAGTAGTCAAATAATGAGGCCTATATCAACCAAGAAACCCTTTTTTCCAAAGGAAGAAACGCCTGACTACTATACTTGAAGTTAGAGAGAATCGTTTTAACCACGCAGAGTTTATTATTCACCATGCATGTCAAGTAAAACCTAAAACTCCGAGGAAGATTTTTCTTTACGACATTCAGAGTAAAGTCTAAGCCAACGTTATACTTGTAGGATTGTCTGTAAGTCAAGCATATTCCCTTGCAAGCAACCATTGAAGAAAGCTCAACTGGGGCTCAACGGTCTAGAATTGTCGGCTTCATGCCAAAACGCTACCTTCAGGCTCCCTTTCCCCACACCAAATATAAGCTTATTTGATTCTTAGAGTCAAAGATGCGTGTTGCACTAGCAAAAACAAAACAAAAAAAAAAAAAAAAAAAAAAAAAAGGCTGGGGAGAGCCTTATAATGATTCCAAAAACGTCAAAGTCTGCCAGAAAATAAGCAAAACAGTTATCATTATAATAAAAAAAAAAAAAAAAAGCGTTGAAGAAACCATTTTACCAAACACCTTCAGCTTTGTATTTTGTAATTATAATAGATTCTTAACAACTTTTTGGTTAAATGTCAAGGTTTATTATTATATGGGAATAGCTATGTAATTGTATTAAATTATAAAATATAATAATTTTTGATGCAAATAAAATACATAAAAATTTTAAGATATTCAACTCTAAGTAGAATTTAATACATAATTTATATTTTAAATTTTATTTAATAATTTTATTTTTTAAATTAAATAAATATTTTAACATAATGAATGAGAGAAGTAATGAGAACCGAAAAAATTGGAAAAGAAAATAAACTGAAGCCTCGAAGGGTCTACAATGAGGAGATGCATCCCGGACATGGAAGAAATGAAATTGTCCATGCTGAATTTCCCCACGAACATTATTACCCCGCAAGCTCCAAGAGGAGACGATAGTTGGCAGAACTTCATCTGGACTTGGCCTTCGTCCAAGGATAAAGGGACTTCAAAAACTAAATTCCCAGAAAGAAGTGGCTAGAGGCAACTTCTAGTCATTACTCCTAAACGTTCGTTGTCAACCTGGCTGAAAGTCTTTCTCTAAGCACATAAGTTTGATGTAGACTTGCTTAGGGGTGGATGACTTGTCGCTTAAAGCCTTTTTGATTTCTTTTCACTACTTTTTAAAGGCGCTGGTGGGGGTTGAGTTTCCTGAGTTTTGTCGAACCTCTCAACTCTGAGCTAAAAATTTTCTTCTTGTAATTGACCAATAAGCATTTTGGTGTTGTTGTAGAAGTTGAGGAGGAAGAATGCTGGAAAAGGGGAGCAGGATCGTCAGAGACCAAGGAAGTGAAAAGGAATTCAAAAAAAAAAAAGGAAAAAAAAAAACAGAGAGAAGCCATGGAAGAAAAGCGGAGGTAAAAGCAGAAAAATGGTACAGAGAAAGGGTTTTTGTTAGCCAGCTTTCGAGTTACCAGGTAATAAAATCGTTCTGTTTCCAGTTTGGGAATTTCACAACAGCTATTAGTTTTAGTTGCAGGATTAAAGGCAATACTAGTTCTCATTACCGATGTCATTATTTATAACAAAATCCCCTACAAGTTGAGGGGCTAATTAGTGCAAGGTTATAAGGTTATGTTGTGTAGGAGTTTATTAGATATGCAAGGCCCCCTTGTTGGAACAGGTTCCTAACAGGCTCTGGCAATGTTGGCAAGCTTGGAAACAAAGCATAACATGGCCTTTGAATGATGACCAAGCAAAGGTGAACTGGAGTTTTTTGTGTGTATATATATAGATAGATAGAGTGAAAAACCAACTCCTGTACCTTATTAGTAATAACCCTCAAGGACTTCTAAGACCCTTTGATAACTTGAGTCAAATTGTTTGTCATTACATAACAAGCTTAGAGTTTAAGAAGGGGAAGCAGGTAATTCCCTTGCTCCCTGGTGATAAGCATATGTATAAAGCAATTAGTATGGTTGGTATCTACGGCATTGGTTGTCATCGCTGCCCTGTCTACCCCTACTTGAACTGCCACTTCTGCTGCCACCCGTGATAATGTCTCTCTGTTGTGGGACGTGTGGCAGTAGTCCAGGAGGTTCCCTGACAGGGGAAAAGGAATGACATAAAAAAATGATAACCAGCTTTTCATTCCAAGGAACACGAAGAGTTGACTATCTGCTATTCTTTCCCCCCAAAAAATTTCCGTATTTTGCAGCTCAGGAACAATGGAAGATGCTCAATGCCAAGGGAAAAAGTGTAAGTGAATAGCACAATAGGTGTTTCGCCAAGTTCTGGTGTCATCTATGTAACCAGAGCAGCATCAGAACGTGGATGACAAAATCAATAATAATTTTGCTAATGCACCAAAGGCAAAACCATCGAGACGAGCCAGTTTATCAATCTCAACGTGCTAATTCTCATTTGTGTAGCCCATTAGTCACATCCGAAAATCGTGGTTACTACATGCCAGGTAGCATGGCAGGAAAATTGTGCAGAGAAATAGCTGACCTAAAAATGGCCAGCATCCAGACCAATAGACCATTGAGACAAAAGTGGCAACCACCATTTCACTTGCATGCAACTCTGTAAACACGGTGCAATAGACTGTAAACTTCACTCCCACCCAACACCCCCCTCCAAAAAAAAAGAAATTCTTGTTTTGGTATAGTGCATCTCTTGGATCACTCAATTAGCAGATAATCAATTAATATTGAATTGGAGGAACAACTAACATAAAATATCATCTTGCCAAAGACAGCCAACTAAGCTTACAGCATACATCCAATCTGACCACTTGGCAGAAGCATTGGTGTCATTGCCATTGCGGCAGTCGGCCGCCCTCCATAGATCAATGGCTGCAAAAAATAATCGAAAGCTGAAGATTTAATAAGGGAGAAGCACGGAAAATATATGCAAATGATACAAGACTAAAAGAGACTCTTGTCCTAGTAATAGGTTTCAGAAACCACACAACATATTCTTGAATTGTTGTTTATACAGTGTGTTGACAATGATTTCCAAACATTCAAGACACAGGCAGACAACTGCCAATGAAGAGAAAATGAGAATAGGAGGCACAACTCAAACATATAATATTAGTTCCTTGGATTATAGCCTATATGAATTAATGCAAACATTATCAAGGGCCTAAATCATTCGAATTTTTTGAATAAAAAAATTCTGATCCACAATCATAAGGTTAGAGTAGCTCATGAGCTTGGCTTGGAAGTAATTTAAATTGCAGACAAATTGTTCCAATCCATGGTCACTTCTAAAGCAAATGCAGATGTTTTAAGTAACCAAACGTCTCATAGCTAGAGGAAACCAAACAAGCCTTGAAGGTGTTAATTGAGAATCCTTTTTAATTTACATTTAAGCATGTGACTCTGTATGTGTGTGTGTGTGTTTTTTTTTTTATTTTTTGGAAGTGAGCACTCACCTTTGCATTTGAGGTTAATAAAGCCACACAGGAGTCACAAAGTTGACCCTCAGACAGATAGATATCAGGTAGTACTCATGCATATTAATTCAAATTCTTTATAATAAAGATAAATCAAACAGTCCACTTGAGACCGAGTAGCATATCTGAACTTATTGCACCCAGAATATCTTAGAAAGCAAAGCACGTGCATATCTTCTGGCCTGCACAAAGCCTGCAGCAGCATATCCTGCTCCAAGAGCACCATATGGACTGCCAACTAAACCATGGACAGAAGGAATTGGGTAACTCGGAAGCAAAACCAACTCCAGTGTACTTGATCCTCCAATGGACTTCTGATCTGCCTGAGGTCTTGCAAGAGAACACTCTAAAACTTGGCCTAAAAATATATCAGCCAAGCTAAAATAAATAAATACTAGTCCATATTATATGCATTCACTTAAGAAAAATGTGAGGTTGAAGCAATTATCACCTTCTAGTTCAAATCTGTTGGCATTATGCAGTGCTTCATGACACTAGACCTATCTGCAAAATGTATCAAAGCAATTATACAATTCTCCTGCCCAGACTTTGCTACCGGCAGAACCACTTTCATGATCCTTCCAAAGTGTTCAAATAGCTTTGTCAACTGGTATTCCATTACATTACTTGGCAAGTTTTTCACATATATTATCTTCATCTATACGAGACAAGATCAAGTCAGATTGACCACATCCGATATTTGGAGAGCAAGGCATCAAACATTATAATGCAAAAAGGCCATGTGGAACTAATTCAGTCCATGTGGGAAATTGGTTAATGTTTAGAAAAAAAAAATCAGTTCATCAAATCAATCATAGAGCTAAGAAAGTTATTGCTGAACAAGAAACAATTCCAATTTGCCAATTTCCACTCGACCTTGTCCCTCTATCTTTGATTCCGTAGACTCATGAGTGATAGAATCTAATAATAATCGTTTTTATCAAACATGCCTTCAACATTTTTCTTCCTATTTGCATAGCAGAACATACTAATACAACTATAGAGGAAAGGAAAACATGACCGAATAAATTCATACGAAGACTTGTCTATGCAATAAAAGAATCTTTCTTTTTTAGCAGTTTTATTCCATTTTGTTATTTTAACAAGAATTCAATTTCCAATGAAAGGAGAAAAAAGACACACTGATTTGTAGATTGGTGCAAAATAATAGTCAATGGCCATCAAAGGGGAAGGAACCAATATGGATCAAATTGGAAATTTTTTACCAGACCTGTGAAGAAGCAGAAGATTCAGACCTTTTAGGGTCAGACCAGCTCACCATTGGAGCATTGTTTCCTAGCTTAAAGTTTGGGTTCATCATCTTCTGCCTAGAATATTCAGCACATGCATTATTATAGTAGTCAATGAAAGCAAAACCCCTGTTATTGTTGTAGTTTGTCACATCCTGCAATTGTTTCGTATACAACAAGCTTTGAACAGATCCAGACCAAATATATAAATCAAAAAAAGAAAGAGAAAAAAGAAAAACTAAGTACGGTGTCGGTGGCCAAAGCTTTTTGCTACTAATATATAAAGATAGACCAGAGAAGACAAAACAAAAAGGGAGAAAATAAATAGATAAATAGCCCAGGATGCTGTTTGCACTAACCTTCACCAATTTCACAACAGTAACTCCAGGGCCAACTTCTGTGTAACTGCCTTCCTCAGATCATCCTCCCCCCAACTTCTAGGAACACTGCCAAGGAACAACTGATTCCTTGCTTGAGCTGTTGAGCATTTACCCTGAGAAATGCCATTCAGCAATTAAAGCAGAGTTATCAAACTTCAGCACAAGCACAAAAGCAACTCTGAAAAACTAGTTTATTGTGCTTTAGGTTTCCTTTCAAATACCAATTATGCATAAAAACTAACACCAATTTTTAGGTCACAAGGTCACTTGGACCACAAAA
The DNA here is from genome assembly GCA_021464305.1 of Kandelia obovata. Classification (NCBI taxonomy): domain Eukaryota; kingdom Viridiplantae; phylum Streptophyta; class Magnoliopsida; order Malpighiales; family Rhizophoraceae; genus Kandelia; species Kandelia obovata. The sequence continues at coordinate 5,926,594 of CM038487.1, forward strand.
AGCCATTAATAAATGTGGAGAATAGGGCCATGATTCAGAAAAAAGGATATGCACCTTGAATCCGGTATTATGGAGCTCATCAATGGCTTTAGAAGCCAATTCAACACTTCTAAAAGTCACAAAAGCAAAACCTTTGTTCTCAATTGAATCTTTGCCTTTCATAATTAGGACCTGCCAAGACAAGATACGATGGCTAAAACATCTACATTTACAAAACTAAGTGGATACCTTGTAAATAGCAGCTGAACTTACTCGTGTAACTTCTCCAATAGATTCACAGAAGCCCCTCAACTCTTCCTTGGAAGCATCATTAGGAATGCCACCAATATAGACTTCAGCACCATGAGGGGGGGATGAGTAAAAAGCTCAGCATGTTTAGATTTCTCATCCTCATCTTCCATTTTTGTTTCATTTATTTCAATACTTTCCTGATTATCAGTTTCATTGACATTGTTTACATCAGCCTCCTCCCCACTCTCTTCTTCCTTTTCTTCTCCTTCTACTTTCTCCCCTTCTTCAACCTCCAACATTTTTTCTATTTCTTGCTCTATTTCCTCATATTCAAACGCCTCATCCATATCTTCCTCAGGATAATTCTCTTCATGAAGTTCAGTCTTCTCATCAGACTCAACAGGTTTTTCTGTTTCTAATGGCTCAGTAGTTGCTGATACATTTCCCTTTAGCCTTGCCATATTACATATAAACAGCTTGGGAACTGTTAAGAAGGCATGGAGGCAAGAAGAATTCATGGGAAGATCGTACATATTGAAAGCATCAAAATCAAAGGCCAAAGGAGTTGTACAAGATAAATCTCAATTGAAGTCGTATCATGAGATAAGACACGAGTTGGTTGCCATAAGAAGAATTTAAAGGAATGTGATGCAATATAGAGATTGGAAAAAGAGATTTGTAAATGAAATTATGAGGCTTATGATAGCAGAGAAAAAATATCAAAACAATAATTTCCTTCAAACCAGAACAAGGCCTCCGTCCAACAGAAAAAAGAAAAAGGAGTGGCAAGTTTAAATATTAACCAGTGCACATCCCATCCCATAAAAAAATAACAACAGAGAGGAAGCAACACAGAGGGGAAGATAAAATGATATTAACCTGTTAATAATTAACTACTTCAATAATCACACTGCTTAAAGACAATTCAAGCTCATACATCAAACTTGGAAAAGGCAGACAGTTAATGATCGGTTTACGGGTCATTTAATTATAAAGGAATAAATCTTGTTCAACAACAGCAGAGTAAAAAGTGATGCTCGGTTTTAAAACTAAACACATCATCCTGCAAAAATTTGGCACACAAAACATAAGAACAGAGATTGCAAAAGAATATTATTAGATGCATTCTGCTTAGGCACTCTCCATAAGGAGAACTATTTGCTACCTCTACAAGGATAATATTCCTCAACAATTTGAAATTTTCCACTAATTCACATATTCAAAATTCTACTCACTCTTTTGGTAGAGAGCATTAGAGACTAATTCCTCCCCACCCACAAATGTACAATAAAAAAAGCTGACATTTTTACAGTTTCAATCACTCTTTCTCTTGGTTCATGTGAACTTTCTATAGTTTAGAATCAACAGAGACAGACCTAGAAAAAGAAAAAGTTTTAAGAGGAAAAAAATGGGGGAAAGTTTTAAACTTTAGAATCCCATATGCAATGTTCAACAAAGAAGAATTTTTCAAAATGGAAAACAAAACAAAGAAGAAAAAAGCAACATAGAGAGCTCAAAAAGAAAGAAAATGCAGAGAGAAAGACAGTACCAGGGTTGGTATAACTATTAAGTTAGCAAAGGCGCATCCAGGGAGCTTCTTCTTCTTCTTCCTTTTGTTTCTGCTGCAACCTTGAATTTTTTTTTGGCCTTTGTTCTTACACTTTGCATATAAATTAATAAGTTTCTTTCTTATGAAGGGCACCATGCAAACATCGGGTGTAAAAAGGCATTCTGTTCGTAAAAGCGAACTGGATATTGCCCATATACATCATCAGAGAAAAGTAGTAAAAAATAAAAATAAAAAAAATCTTCTTTGGACTCCATTTGAAAATAAAAAATATTAAATTTGTTTTGTTTTGTTTTTTTTTAATAATTATATTATTATTAATATTAAGGATTGATAAAATTATATAAATTTTAATATCTTTCATAGTAATTGTTTTTTTTTTTGCATGTTATAAAATGTCATTTATACAATACAAAATTTTAATTATATTATAATACATTAATATATATATATATATATATATATATATATATTGTATAATTATACTATGATTAATATTAAAATTTTGATATTCATACAAATATTTAATAATTTTATATTAAAATATTAACTATACTTTTTATAAAATTAGTACATGTTAATTCAACTTTCTTATTTTATCTTAGTAAATTTTGTTTCTTTTGTGTACATATAAGTGTCAAAATTTTTTTAATATATTTTTAATCAATATTTTTATTAAAAAATTAATTATAATGCAACTTAATTAATAAAAAATAAATTTTTTACATCATTAGATTATTAAAGAATATAATTTTAAACTTAATTTGAGTATTAATAAATATATTTAATATATATATATATATATATATATATTATAATATATATAATCAGTTCTCTTTTTAAATTTTAATATATACAAAAATTTCACTTAAAATTTAGGTATATTATTAATATAAAATTATTTTTATCCAAACGATAATAGATTATATGCATTAGTGAAATTCAAAAGTATGTACTTTATAAATAAATTTATAAATTTAAATATTGTGATATTTGTAATTAATACATATTAATGTATTAAGATATAATTTATTAGTTATTAAAATAGTTAAATTATTTTGTTTAACATTATACATATATTATGATTGTAGTTTGGTTATTATTAAAATAATTAAACTTAAATATTTAATTGATATATGTGAATTATTGTTATAATTTATTAGTTATTAAAGTAATGAAATCAGTATATTTAATGATATAAATAAATAATTTATTTATTTATAATTTTAATAAAATATTTATGAATAAAAAATTAAGTATATTAATATTTTTGATTAAATATATTTGATTAAAAATATTTAATTACTTATTAAAATTAATAGTATTACTTATAATAATATATTGTAAGATTTTTCAAAAAACAATTATAGTATACCTTGATTGTTTTATCTAACTTATAATTAATTATGATTATATAACTAACTTAGTTCATTTATATGTTTTAATTATTATTCTGTTAAAGTATTAAACTTCTTAAAATAATATAAATAAGTCAATGTTTATATTATTAATTTTAACTTGTATTATTTGTGTGTAAAATAGGTGTTATTAAGTTACATTATAAATGTAAAAATAAAATAATAAGTTAAATTTTATATTTATCAGAGTGATCATTATTAATAATATTAAAAAATTATTTTATAAATAAAAAGTAGACAAATATATTTATAATTTATGAAAAAAATAATTATATTTAATAAATAAGTTATTTGTTATTACTTTTGTAAAGTTTATCAGGTTGACAACTATAGAAAAACACATTATTGAGACTAAATTTGTATTAAGATTTAAAATTTAAAATTTTGAATTTACCACCAAGAAAGAAAAATTATATGAGTTATTTTAAGAAAATTAGAAAAAAAAAAACGAAATTAGCCAATTTGAGAAAAGAAAAAATTTGCTTATACTCCTTAAACTAAGGAAAAAAAATAAAAAAGGCAACAAGTATTATTCCGGTAAAGAAGATTAAATTTGGTTGAGAAATACATAAAAATTAAATAATATAATATATTTTAAATTAAATTAAATTGATATTTTTCTTCATATTTAGTAACTGAATTATGATGGTACTACTTCCGTAACTAACATGATGTAGTATATTTATTATGATTCAATTATTTTAGTTTGTGTAACTAAAAGAATTGGGGGCTTCCGGGTATATTCATCAAGAAAGTAACGCAATTGCGGATGGTTTTGCCAAGCAAAGTGTTACAGACAATCCCATTTCATTTCCAGGAGGTGATTGCTTCCTGTGCCTCTCTCTCTATCATTCTTTACAAGATTATCTTGTTAGTCTGGTCTGCAAGGTTGTGGGTTGGTTTGGCAACTTTGGGAGCTATAAGTGTCGTAACTTGACACTCAAATGCCGTCAGATTACTTGGTTTTTCATTGGAACGACTGTTCATGCCCTAGATGCTTTGTTTGCAGTGGGTGTTCATTATTTCTAAAGGCCTCCATCATCCTTGGGGGGCATTTGAGTTCCTATAGATACATTATCTCTTCAGGTCGCTCTTTAGATGATGCGGTCATTCATTCTCTTGGCTTAGCTTGATTAGCTGCAGATTTCCATGTCTGACTTTGACACAGTGGTTTGATTGTTGCTGGTGTTGTTGTTCTGCCACGCCTTTTCTCCTGCTTGTGCTAGATCTTGCTTGGCTTCGCTGCTGGTGGAGGCTTGTTGTATCAATCATACGTAGTTCCCTTCCATTCGTGCTTGGTGCTTCTGACTTTTTTGGCAGAAAAAATTAGAACATTTTCCCTTAAGAAGGAAGACTCATCTTGGAGTACTCCCACTTTATCTATCTCTGTACCAAAGGCTAGTTGTCTTGTCCCCTCTATGGTCATTGTTGCTACTCTGTCCCACTAGTACTTCATGCTTTGTGTATTGGTTATGGTATCTTGTAGTCCAGGAGAAGCTATTGTTTTTTTTTTTTTTTCTTTTCTTTTCTTTTTTCTTTCTAATTTTTTTTTTCTTTTATTCAGCTTGGTGTTGCCATATTCACGTCCTATTGGAACTAATCTTATCCCTTTAATGAATATACAATCTTGATTCATCAAAAATTTTAAAAAATAAATTTTAATCCATATTATTTACACGTAGAGATAATTATGTATCTTGGTAAGTATTAAATATTATAATATAACATAAATTGATACTTTTTAATTGTTTTTTCTTTTAAATTTTAAGATAATTACCAATTTAATTTGTAGAATTCAATGTATATAGTTTTTATTTTGGAAATTAATGTTCCTTTTTTTGGGATGAACCTGGCAACCAGTAACATGCTTGGTTCATATATATATATATATATATATATGATAATTTTTTTAATTTTTTTTGATAATTGGATCATAAATCCAATTAAAAGCACTAAATCGTCTTCTTTTTCTGGTGGTACCCTTTTTATTTGTCCATTCAAATGCTTTTAAGTCTGGTTTCTTTTTCTCTTTCTATTTCCATAATTTTCTATATGAATCGATGACCGATATATGTGCCAACTTTTCTATCTACACACGCATATACATATATATTGCAGTATGTGGAGTACTCTCAGAATCACTGCTTTCTCGATACACAATGGAGCTCATGAAATTTCTTGGAGGATAGGAAAGCATTGATAAAGAGGTAATGAAATATTCAAATTTGAGGTAGGTGTTACCGTCCTCCTTGGAATAATTACCAGTAAACAAAACAAGAATACAAAGCACTGAATTACTCATGTTCAAATTATAGGTAATTCGGTGTGGCTAATCAATGGGAAAAATTACTTGCAAATTCCCAACTGCTATTGCTTCTAGTATCAAGCAAGTGTGCGTACTTAGGCTACATGAGGCAGTGCTTTTAAACTGTATATTCATTTGAAGTTGTTTGGAAAGAGTACTCTGAAGCTGTGGTGTTTATTTGGTAAACAGAAGGAGAAGGAAGAAAGGGAAGTCCAAGAAATTGAGTCGACTCAGGAGAGGGTCTTAAGGTCACCAACTTGGAGTTCTGACTAATATTAGGAGAATTTATGAAAAATAAAAAATTATTTTTATGGTTAGTATATGACATAATAAATTTCTTCTAAAAATAAAAAAAAAAAGGAAATTCAAATATGTGAACAAAGAGAGATAGATCGAAGTTAGTTGTCGGCGGATCTCACATATTTAAAAATAATTTTTTTAAAAAAAAATTAAAATTTTTCACACAAATATACATACATATATATATATATATATATATAATATGCAATAAAAGAAAAATAATTAGATGCGAAGTAAAATTTTTAAATTAGTCATTGCTCATTATATTATACTTGTTATATGTTTTACAATCTTTATCACATTTTGTGTGATTTTGGGTGAAATTTATTTATTTATTTATCTTTAAAAAAACTTGTTCTTAAAATGTATAAGACTGGTTCACTGGCTCAGTTCTGTCTCCCTTTTGTCACTTCCCTCTGGCCACCAACACTCTTTTTTGCAGAAGAAAAGGTTTGTATTCTTAATGAATGGTAGCTGATTCATACATACACCTAGTCTTAGAGCTTTGTCAGAGAAGCACATGAATCAATTTAAGCATTAGGGTTACGTTAAAAATGGTATTAAAAGTTTCTGTAGATCTTTTTGGTTTCCTTTTTTTTTTGAACAAATTAGCTTAGTGGTGCCATTTTTTTGGTCATCAATTTTAATCCCCAAGTTCATAACTCAAATAATTATTGTCATCTCTCAGAGATGAAAGGAAATAATTTTGCTAGAAAATGAGAATGTACAAAGAAATATTGCATATAAGCTAAATTATACATAGATCATATGTTTGGATCCACAAAATGGGAACGCGATAAAATCAGAAATACTAAAGTATTATTGAAGAAAGGAAGACAAGTAGTAAATCAATAATCATCACCTTCTTTTTACCCTCAATTGTTGAGAACTTGCTCTACATCGTGCCTCAGCAACAAGTGATTCACGAGCTGATGCAATTCCACAAGGAGCTAACACCTTATCAAACGACGAACAATCAATCCATTCCCTGAGCGTGTTCTCATGACCCCATGTATCCGGCACCGCAACCAGGCCGGCCACCTCTTCTCGAAGCCTCCTTAGTCTTTCATGTCCAGAATCATTACAAGCAGGCAGCACTCCTGCTCCAGAACTATTGTTTGTTTCGCAGGAAGATGAAACAGCTTGGCAGGTGGGTGTCATGGGGATAGGATTTTTGTGATCTCTAGTATCATTGGATTCTTCATTCATGGATGAGAAATGGGTATTTTCCATTTTCGATGATGCTACACCGGTGCAAGCAAGAGATCAAAGGTGGTCAAGAATCAAGAGCACAATTCACAACTAGAGAGACACACACAAATTCAAGAGCTTTCTATGAACATGACGAGAGGCGCGAGAAAAAAGAAAAGCAATGTAAAAGAGAAGAGAATGAGTGGGGGATGTATATTGCACATCACAAGGGGCAAGCGTTTGCTAATTTTGTATGTGGTATGTGACAGCTCTACGTCGCATGGTTGGCCTTGGACTCAGGATTTGTGTGGCTTTAGTTCTCGAACAGAGACGTTTTGGAATTGTAATTTACAAGTACACGTACATAACATGGGCATTTCTTTTCATTTTTGGTTTTGCTTTCATTTTAATTTGTTTCCTTTCCCTATCCAAGGAGGAGGGAGGTGGGTGGGGGGCCAGCAGCTGGTTTAGAGTGAGAGTGGGGTAGGTGGATTTGATTGATGAATTTCAAGAGGACACGGTGAGCACACCAAGGAAAGAGACTTTGTAGAAAGCTCAGATATTTTTATTTTGAGTCGTGATTTTAACTCACGTTAAAATAATATCAACTTCCTTTTATTTCTTGTAATTAATGAACCTAAAAAATGTGAATTAAACCGTTTTATCTTCTCATCCCAACCAATGGATGGAACCCTGCAACAACAAAAAAAAAAAAAAAAAAAAAGAATAAGAAGAAGAAGAAGGAAGGGTGACCTCAATAGAAAACGATGTGCTATGTGACATTTATTTGCCTTTTATTTTTTTTTGGCACATAGGAGAAGTAAGAATCTATTTACTGAGCTATAGTCCTTGCAATTGTGTCGAATTTACATGTACAAATATAACATCAAAAATAATATATATATATATATATATATATATACACACACACACACACACAGACACTCACTCGCGGAGGTCTCAATTGTCTTATGAAATGATCTCATCATCCATCCCAATGAAGACTCGGGGAAATCGGTGCCCTTCCCGAAGGAGATAACGGGATAAGACGGCAGCATTAGCCTTCTGAAAAACATTCATCCATGTCAATTCTATATCCCTACAAATTTTGCTCCATTTAATTTACTTTCTTAAGTCTCCACAAAAGTTGACTCACTCATCTTTTTATACGACTTTAACTATTCAAAATATGATTGATTACTGAAAAGGGCAATCACCCGAAATTTGAAAACACTCAATATATCCATAACCCGAATGATCTTTTATGCGTTATATATATATATAAATTTTTTTTTTTTTTTTTGACTCAAATCACATTCTCTCCCCTTGAATCCAGCGAAGAACTGCATACTCCATCTTTTAAAAGATTTGGTAATGAACATTAAAATTTGAGGAGTTGATCCTGATATTACTTTATTATAAAGTTATTACACTCTGTTTAAAAATTAATTTATTAAATATGTAACACTCATGTTTATAAAATATAATACTTATTATCTATTTATCTAACGTGAAATTTTGTTAAATAAAATTAATATTATTTTATATTATATACAAAATTATTTTAGTATATATCAAAAATATAGTTTCTGTCAGAAAAAAATATACGAATAGAGGAAAATATAAACCATTATACTTCAACAAGAAACTCTAATTTTTGGAATAAGATATTCAAAGAAAACTATAAAAATTTTCTCAAAAAAATAGAATTTTCAAGCAAGGTTTATACACAAGGACTAACACTTAATTAACATGTTTATATCAATTAATAATATAACATATTAATCATTATAGATGATATAAAGTGCATAACACCCACACAATGTGTGAATCTTAGACTTAATTTATCAATATTCATGGAAGTTAGATCCTAATTTTATTACATTTTTAAATTAATGTTAAATGTTATTGAATTAAATTGAATAATTAAAGATAACAAAAATATACATTAATTTTTTTTCTGATTTATATTATTCTACTTCATTATGTCATGCTAACTTTTATAATGATTGATTGGATAAATAATATTTTATTTGATTAATGTTTTTTTATTTTTGTTAAATATTATTATTTCAAAATTATCATGGTAGAGTTGGAGTCATTGAATGAAATTGATTAAAATTAAGTAGTGGATTAAAGTTGAATTTCTAATTATGATTATTACTTTTATAATGTTTTTTCTTCATTATGCAAAATTAATTTTTAATTATAATTATTACTCTTGTATAATTATTTTTATTTCATCATACAAAATTTTTGATAATAATTAATTATTAGATAAAATAGTACTTAATTAAAGGGTTTTTATTATTATTTTTTTGTCTAATAAGAATCATGCCATGTTAGCTCAGTTGAATTAAAGATTCCTTTAAGAACCAAATAGGTTATGGTTTTAAGTAATGCAATGAAAGCATTATATTTACATGAGAGGTATTAAGTCATTTGGCTTTAAAAGAATAACTTATTCCATCTAGAGAGGAATGGTAAGGGCAAAACTTGCTTGTAGTTAGGATAGTTAGGATACATGTAACGTGTTGCTAATAAGGTATTTACTAAATTTTTGTTAGACATATGGCTTATGCTAAAGGCCTTATTGGAAGATGTAATCTCATTGATTGACTTAGGGGAAAGGTAGAATTTTGTGGTTTATTATTGGACAACATTTAAGGCAAGAAATTTGGAGTTGTAAAGAGGAAAACTACCTCATTTAATTTTAAGCAAACTAAAAACCTTTTGACTCTCGTAACAACCTTTACTTAGAGATTGTAACAAATGGGTTCTCTTGCCCATGAGCGAATTTTTAGTTAAATCAGCCTATGAAACTCTCATAAGATGGAACAATTTTGATTAGGATGCCCAATATGGTAAAATTTGGAAGTTGCACATCCTAGAACACTTGTATTGCTTACTTTTACAGTTGAATCACATAACAATTATGACCAATAATGAGTGGTGGCATAAAGGCATTACATAATCTAATTTATGCCTATTATATCACTTTTTGGTTGAAACTACTGTGTACCTCCTCTGTTGTAAAGTCGTCCCTTTTTAAAGGCATCCAATGCTTGCACCAAAATGAGCTCAATTCTTTTAAATCCCAAAAGATGTCTAATTGGGAAAAAACCTTTAAACTAACTTTAGTTATGGAAGTAAGCAGAATTGGTCGAACATTGTTTACTTCTTTAGTATGGTGGTTATAATATTAGCACAATGATAACACGATTGGGGGAAGGACCATAAATAATTACTCATTAAGATTTATTACAAGACAAGTCTAAGAATATATGGTAGCTTAGGATATGCACACAAAGGAGCACTCATTAATCAAAGGCATAAAGCATTGATTGAGTGGAACCCTTCATTGCCAAGATAGATTAAACTTAACATTAATGGTATTACCAAAGGTAATTTCAAAGAAGTGGACACAAGAATTGTGTTCTGTTATTTTAAGGATAGTTAAGTGAGGAGTTTCATCCACTATGTAACGTATAATTCAGTAATACTAGCAAAATTATGAGAATTCTTCAAGGTTTAAATTGTGCTTGGACCTTATGCTTTTAATGAGTTATCCTAGAGGTTGATTCCAAAGTGGCTATAGAGCTCATTAAAACAAGGGTTCAATATCTATATCCACACATAAAACTTATTAATAAGTATTAAGAATTGATTACACATTCTTGGGTTATGTAATTAAGCCATGTACGCAAGGAAAAAAAAAATAAGTTGTTGATTGGTTGGAAAATTCTAATTTCATATAATGTTTATGGCTACTTTAGATGGACTCGGAAATACAGGGAGTTAAGCAAATCTTGTTAAATGAATTGAAGGCGTCTTTCTCACTCAAATTATATTTATCTAATTTTAGGTCTTAAATCCTTTTATTTCACAAAAAAAAGTACAAAAAAAAAAAACTAGTTAATGACTTTGTTATCTTCCTTATAAGCATGTTAATATGACTTTCCTTATGAAATATGTTAATTTTGGTTAACCTACAGTAAGAGAACAAAATTTCAAATTTGTGTACTATAATCATTCTTTCTAGATTTTCTCTCTCTTATTAATGCATATAGTGAATTACAAAATAAATAATGTGGCCACCATTGCAAATACATTTGTTAAACTTTAATTAATTTTCACATTAATTAGTTGTGCTCAATAGTAAGTTAACCTAAATTTTGAATTAGTTGCAAAGAACCTTTAATTTAAAAGAATATTGTCATGTTTATATTTTGTGATTTAATAAAATTTTAAATCTTAATTTTAATCTTTTTTTATTTTATTTTACTCTTTTTTCTACATAGTTTCAGCTTTAATTAAAATAAAGAAAATAAAATAAGAGGTTATAACATGTTTTTTTTTTAAAAAAAAAAAAGAGAAAAAATTAGACAATAATAATAATTAATGTAACACATTTGAGCAATTGAAGTCCAAATTGACTTTAGTTGTTAAAGTCTTTAAGTGATTGCTTAATTTAACAATATTGAAACCTAATGCTTTGTTTGTATAGTTAGAAAAAGGGTGTGAAAGAAAAGTGTTGAAAAGAAAATGAGGTTAGAAAAGAACATTCTTATGCTTAGATATACCTTAAGTAGAAAATAGTACAAAAAACCACGTGAAAATTATATATAAGTCCTTTATCATTTGTGAGAAAGCTTGAGAAAGTTGTTATAGATAAAGACTTAAATTTTTTGTCTAAGAAATTTGGTGTAGGTTTAATTCAGAAAATACTATATTACTCTCAACTTTATCACCAAAGTCATCTATGAACAATGGAAGAAAACAATTTTGGTCTTTTCTTTATACCTTCTTAAAGTAAGACTTTAACAACAATGAAATATTCAATGAAAGATTCTTGTCACTTTTATTTTCTCTTCATCCTTTTGAATCTAATTTCCTCCTTTGCCCCTATTCCTTTTTGAATTTGGATCTTTTATGCTAGTTTTTTATATTAGTTTGATACTATAATATATTTTTTTTGAAATTATATTTAGGTATATTGGTCAACTTACATATATCTATCATTTATATTTGAAAGGAGAATAAAAATTACTAAGCCATGACTTTTGTGATGCAAAGCCATAATAGTGCATAATTAACTTGAAATTAACAGTGATTATAATTTTTTTTATCGTCGTTATGTATGTAAGTTATGAAATTATATATTTTTTGGATTTACCTAATATAATAAAATAGTCATCACTTTTTTATTTTCCTTGTTATTAAGTATAAAAAAATTTTATTGTTCATTTATAAAATGTTATCTTAATATTTTTATGTTAAAAATATAAAAATTGATGAAATTATATATTAATTTTCTTTCTTTAAACTTTCTAACCAAATTCGAATAAAAAATTATATTTTTCATTCATTTTTTTAACTTATTTCTAACTTACCAAACAACTAACAAAAAATTATTTTCTCTCTTATAATTTTTTTTCTCATAAATTTCTTTCACTCTTTTTTACAGCCAAACAAAGTGAAAGGGAGGAGGGTTTAGATGATCTTGATGTATTCAAAGACCTTAATTCAAAAGGTAAAGTGCATATGACCAAATAATTTGAGAACTAGCTATGACATCATATACCTTTTGATGACATAAGTTTTCATTATATTAACTATAACTATTTGTTGAACATTTATAAGACTCATTGTTAATTGCAATCAAATTTTCATTACATGGAATATATCAACTTAACACATAATAGATGAAGACTTAAATTACATAACTATAACCTTTTATAATTCTATCGTCATATAAAAATTGATAATATGTAACAAATAATTATGATAATACAATACGTAACTTTGTATTTAAGATGCCTTTAAATCACTACATCCATTTAATTAGTTTGTTGTGATAATTCATATAAAAAAAGAAAGCATATGATTAACATTATGATATTGCAATTTACAGCTAATTTGAGAAGTGCTTAAAATGCAAATTTCACAATCTCACTAAAAAGGTCAACATATAACGTTTTTGTTTTTCATCATGTAAGGATCTTAGCCCTTGAGGGGTTGTTTAAGATATGAAAGAACTAACATTGGAGTATGTAATGCATTACATGGAATGCACCAAAGCTGCATTGACCCACCAATCCATCCACTGTACAAGTGAGTGACACAACGTTTAGCAAAAATAAAGTAAACATTTGATTAAGCCTAAGACACAAAATTTCTCCAAGAGAAATATAGTAATAAAGCCAATATCTCTACTAAAAGTATTTATTTACTAGGATAGTTTAGTCCTTGAGTTTACACGTATATTTATAGCTAAAACTATTTAACTAAATGAAAAGATATTGTAGCCTAAATGAAAAAACACTTTAATGAATAATTATAAGAATATCTTACTAAATAAAAAATACTTAAAAATAAAAAAATAAAAATTCTTGAACAATCAACATAATTCTTGAATATTGTGCTTAAACATGGGAATCAAGTCTTACAGAATTTTCCTTTATGCTTTTGATGGTCTCTCAAATCCATGAAGTTTAGGCCTATCCATTTTATGTTAATCCCCTTTAAAGGAAAAACTCAATCTTAAGTTTAAGTCAAGCTCTAGATAAAAAGGCTCATAAGCTAAGCAGAAAGTGTTAGTCTCATAAAAACCTAAGGTAAAGGGTGGATTAGGGTAACGAAGGACACAAGACTATAATATGTGTAGTAAAATAAATGAAATGAAAATAACCACAACGAATAAAAATATAATATAGTATGTAAATGAATTAATATAATTTCAATAATATTAATGTTAATTAAAATAAGAAAATGAAATAAAATAAATATGTTGTAAAACCAGTAACTAACTTATCTAAAAGAAAAACATTAATATATGTTATGATAAATGGCTTGTTTAGTATATAAGTTTATGCAAAAAATTAAGTTTTAGGAGAGTACGACATAATGATTTATAGATTTTCAAAACTTCTATTCCTACATCCTCTCCTCAAGACCACTGTCTTAGAAATTTTGAATCAATTATTGATCTCTTTAAGTAAGAGAAAATCAAATACAACAATAATGTGATCTTTGATCCTAACTTCATAAAATTTTACACTTATTACAACACATTCAAACTAATATATCTCTAAAACTCTTAATCTTTTAATCTTACACCCTTAAAATACTTATAAAATATTTTTTAATCTTTTTCTTGCTTTTAAAAAATTTTGAAGGATCAAAATAATTCACTTACCATACAAAAAATGAAATTTCAAAACTCACTAATTCATATAATCATGTATAATTATTAAGAAAATACACATTAAAATTCAAATAATTCATTTTTCATGAATATATAAACTTAAATGTTTGCAACATATATGACAAAGATCACAAATAATTATGTTGACATATCAAAATATATAGTTAATAGCACATGATCTAACAAAACATATAACTATTTGAAAAATTAAAGGTCTTTGAAATCCATCATTCCTCAGGTAGATCAATCACATAAGCATTGTCACTAATTCTCTTTAACACACAAATAAGTTCATACTTCTTAGGTTGTAACTTCTTGTAAGACATTATCATCATGTCACCCTCTTAAAATATTTGTCTGCAACTCTCTTGTATTTCTTGTTAACAATCTATAACTTTTGTTTCACCTTAGCTATGACAAATTATACCTATTTTATGGGATGCTTTAATGCAACAATAATACTTATAACTCAAGGAAGTTTATTCAAATTCAAAGCTTATTATGAATATTCAGTATAAACATAAAGAAAGAAAATTTCCCCTATAACACTGTGAACTACACTATTGTAGGAAAACTTTACTTGAACTAAGGAAAAACCTCATTACTTTGGCTTGTCTTTACAAATACTTCAAACGAAATTGGCTAGAGTCTTATTGAATGAATTAGACTAATCATTTATTTAAGGTAAGCTGTAATACTGAACTTTAAGGATAAAACAAAAAGCTTCCACTGAGTGATCAAAAAATGATTAAAAAACTTGATGTCATAGTCAAAAGTAATGGATTTAAGCACTCCATATAGGCATACCACCTTTTCAAAGAATAACTTGGCTATATTTTAGACATAATGAGCCTTTTTACAACAAATAAAATGATCCATTTTGAAAAACTTATTGAACAATAACAAATATAGAATCTATACCGTATTAGGCATACATTGAGCTCAGAATAAAGTTTATGGATAAGTCTTTCCAAATATTGTATAAAATAAACAAAGACACATAAAGTCTAGTATTTTGTAACTGACCCTTGATTGTTTGACGAATATAGCATTGCTAGACAAATTTGTAGACATCCCTCTTAAACTATGACCAATAATATCACTCCTAGGCAATAATAATTATTTTACCACGCCTAAGATGGCTTACAAGGCCATCTTTATATAGATCACGAATAATTTTTTCCCTCAAAGAAGATCAAGAAATATAAAGTTAATTTTCATACATTAAATGGGTATCGTAGATATAAAAATCATCTGTGAGTTGCATCTAAATACATTTATCCTAAATTGTTTCAAATTCTTTAACATGCCCATTTAATTCATAGAGAGGTTCAAAACTAATTATCTCATTGCTCAATGTAATTAATAATGACACTTTCCTAATTAAGGTATCAAAAATCTTATTTTATAAACCCATCTTATGAAATATCTTAAAAGGAAACTTTTATAAGAAAGTGGACCACCTTGCATGCATGTCGCTACTAATTTGCTTATGACTATAAAGATAGTTTAGGGTATAGTGAACAAAGTATAAGATAAACTTACGTCCTACCAAGTAATGTTCCCAACATTTTAAAGTTCTTACAACTGTATAAAATGTTTTTATCATATGTGGACCATTTCTATCAAATCTCACTAAGTTTCTCATTGAAATATGTAACTAACATCATTTCTTAAAAAAGAACAACATTGAATCCAATTATTAGTATCACATTTAACTTCAAATAGAATATTCAAACTAAATCAAAGTAGTAGTAAAGAAGTACATAATTTTTCCTTAATTAGGGAAAAATGTTGTTATTCCTCACTCCCTACTAAAATTGACTTTTCTTAAGACAGTTAGTAATGGGTCTTATAATTGTATGAAAATTATGAATAAACCTTTGATAGAAAGTTGATAGGTAATGAAAAATCTACACGTCACTTACTATTTTGGGAATAGGTCAATCTCAAATTGTCTGCACTTTGCCTTTCTCAACCTAGATACTATTAGAATTAATTATATACTCTCAAAAGAGTAGCTTGTCAATCATAAAATTGTAATTTTTTAAGTTCACATTTAACTTATTTTCTTGCAACACCACAAACACATTTTACAAGTGTAAAATACGATCATGCATTGAGTGATTATGAATAAAAATATCATCAAAGTATACAGACACATACTTGCCAATGAAGGGGTTCAGTACTTACTTCATCAACCTCATAAAGGTGCTGGGAGGCTAGTGATGTAATAATAGCAACTTTAAAGATCAATTCTTAAAAATGAATTTAATCCTTTTAGCTAGTCTAATATGTGATCTATCTTAGGGATTGGAAACTTGTACCCAATGGTGATATTATTGCTTGTATGAATATTAACACACATCCACCAATTGTCATAGACGCAAGTGTTCTCTGATATGCCCCTTTCATAGCAATTTTTCTACCTTTTCCTTTAGGATTTCACTCTTTTTAAGACTTAATTGGTAATGTGGCAAATTAGGGAAACTGGCTCTAAGAACTAGATTAATTTGATGTTAGATGTCATGTATTATTGGTAGCGCATCCATTAACACCTATAGTATAATCTCACTAAATTCCTTTTAACAATAGCTTAATTGCTTCAAGAATCTTTATCTTTGGACTACTTGTTATTTTACTTTTCACCACTAGCATGTGAATCATTTTTAATTCTTTAATGACAAACACAATCTCTTTATTTGAATAAGTGACTATTAGAAAAGTCATTCTCTCTACTTGAGAAGTCTTGGTTTAGGAACTTTCTTTTATAGGCAGTAATGTATCTTTTACCTTATCCTTTTCAAGTTTATAGACATTTTTTTAATGTGAGTGTTGAACATCAACGTCAAATTGTCAAGGCTACCTAAACAATATGCAGTAAGCATATATGTCTACAACATGGTAGTAGATCTCATCTATGTACTAGACAATTAAGAAAGGAACCTTCCATTGTCCCATCACTTAAATCTCTTTAATCAATTTTGATTTACCCAATGGTATATAATCTCGAGTGTTTTTCTACTAGTAGCTGTAATTTCTCAACAATTTATATTTCAATAATATTTTCTTGATTACCATTATCAATGATCAAATTAAACAAAATATTATTAATTGTGTACTTGGTGCAGAAGAGCTTATTCTGTTGAGTCTTATCCTCAGGAGCAAACATTAGCTTTTTTACCACTTACACAAATATATGGTCCTCATACTCACATTCCTCACTATTTGGACAACAATGGATTTCATCATCTTCAACTCCAACCACTTCCTCTTACTATATATTACATTTATTGTCTTCTAACATTGGCAATCACTAGAATGATAGACTACCTCATTTCACTTATAGCACTTGCCAAACATAATTTTTTTTTAAAATAAAGATTAACATTATAAATTGTAACTTTTTCAAAAAGTAATTATTTGCTTGTAATCTTTTCAACTATTACCTTTTATAGTTGGCTTAAGTCTTTTTACTTTTCTCTATCTACAATAAAATGATTAAAATCAATTTTAAACTTATGAGAAGATTCGTTCTTGTTCTTTACTTGTAACATCTTTTTAGTTTTCAACATTATATTCCTAGCCTCATATATGTCTAACATCGTTTGAATTCTGATTTTATCTCGGATAGTTAGTTTTAATTCATCAAGGTATCTTAAAACTTGCTAGCTTTATGATTCTATCAAGTTATTACACTTAAATAATTTGAAAAATTTCACTGAGTAATCATGAATTGACTAGTTGCTTTGGTTGTAATGTTGATATATTTAAAAATGAATCTAAAGGAAGAAACATTATCTTTATAAGTTGTTTCATTTTATATCAGTATTTAACTAGAGCTTTTCCTTTTCTTCTCCTTCAGTCCTTTATTCGTTTCCACCGAACAAACACTTTTCCTTTTAACCGATAAATTACTAATATGACTTTTTATTCTTTAGATATCTTCATTTAATCAAAGAACCAATCCACGAAACTTTCAATATTTATTTCAACGTGAAAGACAAAATTATCTACCTTTAGTCAAAATTCATTTAACCTCCTAAAATATTAAGGTCATCATTATTTGTACCACGTATAATCAAGGTACTCATAAAAACTATTGTCCTCACCATTAAAACCTATTGCATAAATCTAAAGCATATGCAAATTTGTTTATTCATTAGAATTTATTATATAAATTTGATGCTACGTAAATGTGTTAGGATTGGTTCGAATAGAGGTTAACCAAGAGCAAAATCTCTAATCGAATTCATTATGTCTCTTTAATTATTGTTAGCACTACCTATTTAAAGAGCTTTTAGTTGATTGTTAATGACTTATAATCCATGTTTCCATCGATTAAACCTTTGACCAAGTTTTGTAATGCTACTTGTTGGTCACAAATGAATGGTTGAATGCCTTATATCCCCTTATTTAAGATAGTTACCATTACGTCTGCTTTATACTATCATTAAAATAAGTAAGGTTTACTTTGATACTACTTGATGCAACATTTAGCGAAATTAAAAATAATAGTCAATTAAGTTAAATAAATAAAATTGTTCTCTCAAATAGAAAAATAATGATAAAATTGATATCTTTGTTAGTATTTACTCATTATAATGATTTAGTTCTTAAGTTTATATGCATATTTATAAATAAAATTATTTATTTAATTAAAAAAATATAGTAGCATCAATAAAAATAATTTAATGATTAATTAAAAAATATATAACTAAATAAAAAATAATAAAAATTTAAAAATAATTTTTTTAAATAATTTTTAAATATTTTTACCTCACATTTGTACAGTAAAATTATACTTGAGAACTAAATATTCTATATATTTTTTTAACTTTTAATGTTTTCTCTATGCAGTAAAATATTTGATTATTTATGAATAAATAAATTTTCTTATTAAAGAAGTTATAACTTATCTAAAATAATATTTAATTGAATGTGTCTATTAATTAGAAGATTTTATTAATATTATATGATTATAAATTTAAATTCTGATAAAATTATTTGATGAAATTAATATTTTTACTCTACACGCGAATTCTCTCTAACGGAACTATTAAGGTTAATATGATTTATCATTTTTTTTTTGGGTTTTTTTTTAAAAAAGAAGAAAAATATTTTATTGGACAGTATATTATAGGAATCCTACAATAAAAGTGCGATCTTCTTTCCGACAACAGGGGATTCTTCTTCTTTGTGATCTGTTTCTCACTCTTCCTCTCTTTTTTCGGGGTGGCGGATCTCTCTCTAGCTCTAACTCTCTCTTGGATTCAGGTTTTTCTCTCTTTAATCACACTTGCTGTTGTTAAAATTCTTCCTTTATATATGCTTCTATTACCATCGGACATTTCATTTGCTTTTTTTTTTTTTTCTGTTTGATATTAAGATCTATAGTGACCCTTTTGTCATTTTGGTCTTAGAAGTTTTTGGTGTGATTAATCAAAACCCATTGTAACAATTTACATATTGTTAAGTAGATTGAGGATGGGGTTATTGTTGAGGTCTTTGATTGTATATCCTAATGTCAATACGTAGCCGATTGAGATGTTGGGGATTTTGATGGGTTTGATTGGTAAATTGTTGGGTTTTAGCTTGCTTGGTAGCTTACAGCTGTTATCAGATTGGTGAAAAATGAATATCTGGTGTAACTCTCTGGCTATTTTTTATTCCAGAGAGCTTGATTTAACACGAATAGTTAAAACTGTGTGCTACCTGTTACTACCCAGAAGAAGGATTTTGGATTTCTTGAATACTATTAGTTATACATTTTTGCAAATTGCTATTGAATTGTCCATCTTTCTGCTTTTTTTTTTTTCTTTTTCTTTCTTCTCTGGTTGGGCGAGAACTTCTCTTTTCCTTTTCTTCGGTGGTTGTTGATCCTTCAAATTTTTAGCACAATCTGTTCTTTTGCATGTTTGAGGCCAGAAACAGCTTATCTGTAAAGACAGGGATAAGCATGCATACATCAAACCTTCCTTAGATTCCACAGTGTGGGAACTTTGAGCATTGGAACATCCTTTTTTGTTGGTTTTTCTTCGTTTATAGTAGACTGCATGCTTTTCCTTGCCTGGCTGAAACTGTATTTGGTGGACTGAGTAATTATGTCAAGTGATGAAGGATTGATACACTTAGCATGTATATTAAAATCAAGCATCTCCGTTCTCATGTGCATGTTTTTGGGAGTCCCTAATTGTGGACTTGATGCTGTAGGTTGGTATTCTGGGTAATGGAGCGCCTTCCGGTTGAAGTTGTTGGAAACATATTGTCTCGGCTAGGAGGTGCACGAGATGTTGTGATAGCTTCTGCAACCTGTCGAAAATGGCGAGAAGCTTGTCGCAGACATCTTCATACACTGTCATTTAACTCCAATGATTGGCCTGCTTATCATGATCTCACAACTAGTCGGCTAGAAATATTGATTACTCAAACAATTTTTCAGACAACTGGCTTGCAAGGCCTCTCAATTTTGATGGATGATGTTGATGAATTTTCCGCTTCAACAGTTATTGCTTGGCTCTTGTATACCAGAGAAACTTTGCGGCGATTGTTTTATAATGTTAAAACTACCCCAAATGTCAACATTCTCGATATTTGTGGTAGGCAGAAACTTGAAACACTGGCATTATCACATAATTCCATCACAGGTGTTGAGCCCAATTTTCAACGGTTCCCTTGTCTGAAATCACTTTCTTTGAGTTTTGTCAGTATCTCAGCATTGGATCTCAATCTTTTGCTCACTGCATGCCCGAAAATTGAAGCATTGGAGCTTGTCAATCCAGAGATAGCAATGTCTGATGCACAGGTGACTATTGAACTATGCAGTCCTACGTTGAAGAGTATATATGTTGAAGCTATCAGTTTGGACAAGTTTATATTGGAGGCAGATAATATTGAGTGTTTGCACTTGAAGGATTGTGCCCTTGAGCTTTTTGAACTCATTGGGAAGGGGACTTTGAAGCATTTCAAGATTGATGATGTTAGTGTCATACATCTTGATATTGGAGAGATGGTTGATAATCTTGAGACTGTCGATGTCAGCAACTTCACAATTATTTGGCCAAAATTCTACCAGATGATCTCAAAGTCATCAAATTTGAGAAAGCTTCGGCTTTGGGATGTTGTCTTTGATGATGAGGATGATATTGTGGATTTGGAAACTATTGCCGTTTGTTTTCCGCAACTTAGCCACCTTTCATTAGGTTATGACTTAAGAGATGGGGTTCTTCACCATGGCTTGCAAGGGTCTTCTAACTTGGAGAATGTGGTCATCTTGGAGCTTGGATGGACTGTAATTAATGACCTTTTCTCAGACTGGATTGAGGGGCTGTTAAAACGTTGTCCCAATCTTAAGAAGTTGGTAATTCATGGAATTGTTTCAGAGGCCAAAAGCCATGAAGAGTGCCAGATGTTGGCCAATTTCACCTCATCCATGGTTCAGCTCATGAGGAAGTATATGCATGTGGATGTGCACTTTGAATACATATAGGAATTATGCTATCATTTTGACATTCAAGTTTTGCTTCATTATTGAGTTATTATGCAGGTAATATTTATCACATTGGCATGAACATCATGTTACACATCCTGTAAATGGCAATGAAAATTTTGTTGTTGAAAAAATTACTTGCTTCAGGAAAGGAAGCTTGTTTTTGGTGTACTTGCTTGGGAGTTTTGGTTTTTCTCAATTGCTCCAGTTCAACTTTTTCCAATATGACTTTCTTTTCCTATTTTCCTTTTCCTGTTATTCTTTCTGAGTTTATGTTACCATTATAATATTGCTCCTGATATGTGTGACAAGACCAAAAAAAAAAAAAAAAAATGCAATCACACCTTTCATGAGTGTGAGCATCACTACAAGCAATGATTCTGTATGCTCAAACCTGATCTAAAGGGAAAAACTGTGAACATTACAAGTATGCCTTGTAAGATTGATGAATGACTGAAGAAGCTTTTTGACAGGAAAGAGGGTGAGAAAATTTGGTGATTTATCTTGTTTATCCTTGTTTTCCTGAAAAACTATTAGGTATCAGGCAGACTTGACCCTTGAGGATCATTTTGGGTATCAAACCAAGATGGACATCTTTTCAGGGCAATGACCCTGAGATTTGTAGAAGTATGCATACTGATTCTGCAATGGCCCTCTGCAACTCTAAGCTATGTTTGGGTAGCTGTAGCATGTTGAGGCTGATGCAGGACATATGTATATATCTTTGTTTCTAGAATATTACTTTGAATTGTTTCCACATTTTTTAATTAAAAAAGGAGCTTCCATCTAGGATAAATATGAAGGTATTGATGAAGTACTTCTGAGTTTTTGCTGGCAAAACTTAAATTTTAAACTGGAAGCCTACTTAATTTAGTTGTTTAGTGCCTCTCAGACTTGAATATTTAGTGGCGGCAATATAAAGCTCATTTTATGCGAGAATGGTTCTCTCACCTAGCCAACTGAAATAAAGAATTAGTTTTCTTTCTGGTGACTCAGAGGTAAAAGTTGTGACACACCAGAACCACAATTTGAATGTTGGGAGGATTTTGGCTGGGTTTGTGCATGCATGTGTTATCAACCCTGGTCCTCTTTTTCTAAAATTGTGACTGGTCTGACTTAGGGATCAACTTGCTGCTAGAATCAGTTGCAGCAGAGCTTGTTGGAACTGTTTTGATTGTCTTTGCATGTTTCTCATCAATCTTGGGATATTTTTGCTGCTGGAGGTTGTAAGAAATGCTTCAGTTTCATTTCTTCAATTGTCTTTGCCAAAGGTTATGAAGAAATTCCTGGAAAAAAAATATGGTTTCCAACTCCCTTGTTAAGTAACCTGTTTATTCAATGGTTTCTCTGATCAATGGAAACAATGACTTAAAAAATGATTTATGGTCATTTTAGTTTTGGATTGCAATCATAGAGACACTTTATATATTGTTTGAGAGGTGTTGAAACCTGACTTTGTTGCATTTACATAATGAATCGGTAGCCTACAGGAGAAGATAGCTGTGATGAAAACTTTTTAGTGCACAGCATATCGGTAGGTTGGGACTGCAGTCACTTAGCCAATTAGCCTTGGTTGCTTCACTAAACAATTAAAGGATCAATCACCAAGAACGGATGAATATTAAACCTGCTGGCCAGATGAGCATGCTAGTAGCAATGTTTTTCTTTGAATGGAGATACCTATGTTCTTTTTTCAGTGTAAGTGTTACTACCATTGCTGTCCTGTTTCTGATATCTTTTTAGATTGTAAGACCGAAACAGAAGGGCTTGTTCAGATACCAGAAATTCACTACAGGTTGCAAATAAAAGTACCAGAATTATTTCTTCGCGCAGGAGTTGTGTTTCAAAATGAAACATTGCATTTATGAAATTTTGCAGCCCAAGGATGGTTAGCCAACTCCCGTAAGGAGTAAAGTCAACCCATTTTACACCTGACCACGAAAGAAATCAAACTGCAATGCATGAAAATTTTTGTGGTGATAATTACAGCAGCTACTACCTACTTGCTTGTTTAGCTGGCTTTGAAAAGTATTCTAGTTCTAACTAACCAGTGTGTTGGTTACAATGTCTTTCACACATTCTGAGGGGACCATAGAAGCTAATTTGCGTCCTTGAGAGTTGGTGTATGCATTAAAAAAGTTCAACGAGTTGAAAACAGGAAACATTGACAATCAAAACAAAAGTTTCAAATTATATATTTTTTGTAGGTTAAAGCTGCAAGTTTTGTTCAAAAGAATAGGGCCAAGGACAAGGATCATATGATGCTGCAAGAGTACTCGGTTATTTCACTGTGTTTTAAACAAGAAAGTAGATGTTTTTTCTTTTTTTTGGGGGGGGGGGGGGGTTTAGAATTGAGTTGTCTGGTTTTCATTGGTTAGTATTGGATCTTTCTTTTCATAGGGAAAGACCAAGACAATGTCTCGCGGACTTTCAGAATTAGTTCATCAAGAAGAGAACATGGGCAGAGATCCTATTAGGAATAAATAAGATAGACAATCCCTCCTGTGTTTATGAATGACAACCACATTCCTTTCCCTTAAAATGGGCACATAACTGTTATAACTTGGACTTGGTATTGTTATGAATTTGTTTAAAGGAAGATTTCAGTAATTTCTCTCGAAAGAAGGGATACTATGTTATCTAAATTTAGTCAATTCAACTTTCCAATCTTAAAATAAATAATAAAAGTGTGTAGGTCAAGCCAATACTTTATATGGGCAATATGTGTCAATGCATATATGTTATGCTATCATGCTTAAGTGACAAGCAATGATTTTATCTACTTAGACCAAGTCCTACGAAGCTATAATTAGAACTAGGATTTGATCTAGACCAATCACTTACATACACACGTTAAAGCAAATGAACTTATTAAAGAAGTAGAGCTTGAAGGAATGCAAGATCTATGGAATCTACAGTTCATGTGAGACCCTCAAATTCTGCCATACCAAGAACATGTTGTAAGGTTAATTGGGAACGAAAGGCAACAATCGTGGTAGAAAGGAATATCTTCTACAAAAGTAGAGATGAGTAAAAAGTAAAATATTTGTTTCCAACGCCCTTTTTTTTTTTTTTTACCATGGGTCCCTTATCTATCTCTCCCTCTCTCTCTCTCTCTCTCTCTCTCTCTCTCTCTCTCTCTCTCTCCCTCTCCCAAGAAGATAGATTTTCATTTACATATTTTATATATCATCAATAATGTTGGTCATGGTGATCTAAAATCTATGAGGATTAAGTCTTGTTAAAAGGTCCCCAAATCTGCCTAGGACTCATTAACTAACTATTGATTTATGTTTCTTTTTTAGCACTCTTACAGCTAAGGGCAGTCTTTAGGATTTTTCATATCAACTCCAAATAAAAAGGGTTGGAGAGCATTACCAACCAGAACAACATCCATAATGCAGGGATTGAAACGATTAGATGAGAAAAAGAAAAAAAAAAAAAAGTCCATTTTGCAATGACGCTCTTGCCTAAGACCTCAAAAAAAATATATATATATATTTCTTTTATTGGAAAAGAATCTTAATGTGGCGTGGTTTTAGGTGGTGACAGGGAATGGATGTTGACCCATCAACAAAGAAGATAACACCAAATAAATCCATCTCAAAGGGGCTTGAGTTGATCATAAAAAAAATTAAAGTGGCTTTTCTTGGAGACCATTAATTGTAGTATTGCTTTGGTTGAATTGGTATGACAAAAAGTCTAAAATAACTTAATTCATAATACATAAACACATCCAACCCCCCCCCCCCACACACACACACAAAATAAAATTGAAAAGTAGAGCCAATTTAGGAAAAAAAAAAACCAAAGAAAGATCGAGGGGCGAAAAACACCCTTTGGAGCTTGACTTTATTTTTCCTACATCCTACCATCTTTATTGGGAGAAAAATTTGTCTCATCTCATGGTACAAAGGTGGAATTTATTGCTAATTCATAAATTTTTATTTTCCTCCTCCTACGCTATTACTTGATTCCCTGAAGGGTTCCATACAAAGGACCAATGAGAATACACAGGCAGTTAGAGGAGAGAGGAGAGAGGACAGTGGAGTTGGAGTCTCTGATTCTAGTGGGTTCCTGCCGAAGACCCCACCTCATTCTTTTTAATTGTAAAACAAAATTTTATATATAATATGTGCTTTTTTTATTGTTTTATTTGTCTATTTTTGGCTAAGCCCCACAAAACACAGAAGGCATGAGACACGAAGTCCTGCAGAGACAGGATTTTGGTGTACTAGAGAGAGGTAGGAATTCCAAAATCTCATAAATAAAAGTTCAACTGGCACAAGAACGAGAAAATAAAAGAACTAGTCTTAGCTCAAATCGGTTGGTTTTCTTCACATAGAAGGAGAGAAAGGAAAGCAAGAGATAGAGACACCCATGAAAGATCATAAAGTTTCAAAGTAAGAGACATGTCTAGGATAAAGACTTTTGTCCCTCTTGTTGGTAACTTAGATATACTTTGACAAGAAAGCTTTGATCTTTTTAGCTCCTCAAGCTCCATTTATCACTCAGTGCTGTTATCCTCCAAATACAACTTCCTCCAGGGTTCAAAAGATAGCTGAGGTGAACTTCACATGAATCCTTGAGAATAGTCCATAGTCCATTTCCTAAAATCCTGTGTCTCTTAGTGGAGTTATTGCCACATGTGGACTTGTTTTCCGTTATCATTCCTGCTTCCTTCCTTTTCAGTTTCAGTTTCAGTTTCCTGGTTAGAAAAAGGAAGAGAGAATGATGTAAAGATTGAGTCTTGCTTGCATGGCTAGCCACAGGGTTGGAGAAACCGGTTTATCAGACTCAGGTCCCTCTAGTCACCATCATTCTTATGCAGTCTTCCATGGCGTTAACGCCCCATCCACCAGCTTCATGTATGCCACTCTTTTTAGATTTTCTTGTTCTTAAAAAATACAAAAATTCAAGTTTGTGATATGAATTAGTTTATTTTCCCTGGTCCAAATATTCCTG
Source organism: Kandelia obovata (assembly GCA_021464305.1). Lineage (NCBI taxonomy): Eukaryota > Viridiplantae > Streptophyta > Magnoliopsida > Malpighiales > Rhizophoraceae > Kandelia > Kandelia obovata. Next base: position 5,953,267 of record CM038487.1, read on the forward strand.
AATCTTTCTGTTGATGCTTGACATGGCTTTTCCTGAGCTTTGTCTTCTGTCAGGAATCAAGAAGGATCTGCTTTTGATTTTGGAGAGCTGGAAGAAGCAATTGTGCTGCAAGGAGCTAAGATTAGGAATGATGAATGTAAAGCACGTATGCTTCTCTCTATGTCATTGTCTCTCCTCTTGTGACGTTTGATAATTATAACCAACTCTTCAAAAAGCACAGAGAGAGAGAGAGAGAGGTTTTGAACATGCCTATACTGAGGTGTAATGAACTGAAGAGGGGCTTACCATTTCCAATACAGTAATCACTATGGAGCAAGGGACTTAAATGGTGTGAAGATACAAACATAGTAACCTTACCTCCTTTGGATGTTTTATGAACCTATCCATATAACACCAGAAAAGGAGGGATTAGGTGGCAAAGTTTGAAGAAAGATCATATGAAGTCTTTATTCATTCTTTGGTGATCTCTAAAATTTTTCTTTTGTTGATTCTTGCAGCCTTATTCACAGTAACAGGCAGGCCTGCAGCTACTCTGGAAATGTTCCCTTCTTGGCCAATGAGATTCCAGCAAACCCCAAGAGTAGTAGTTTCTTATCGCTCTTTATCAATCTTTGACCATTTGTTTTGTCTTCTGATGTGGATAAAAAATAAAAACAGCAGGCTTGAAAGTTAAAAAGAGCTTCATCGCTTTTATACAATCACTCTTTCGATGGAAATAGTAGCCTCTTTAATTGAAAAGTGAACTTTCCTTCTCTTGATGCTTCTTGGATGCCGCTTCTACAATCCAGTATATTTTAGTAGTTTTAACTATTTTTGGGATGGTTTTTGAATACCCAATTGAATATTTTTGGTGGGTTTGGCTCTTGCGTTTTGATTAATCCAGGGGAGTTCCAAGTCAGGAGGAGAAAGTACTGACTCAGGATCAGCAATAAACAATCTCTCAAGCAAAGCGGAGGGGCAACCAGAGCTAGAATCACCGATCAGTAAAAAGGCTTCTTCTTCTTCATATCAACGTCATCAGGCTTTTGATCAGAAACAGCAGCTACAGTTTCAGCAACAGCAGCAAGCGGAGATGGCAAGCGATGCCTTAAGAGCAGCAGCAGGACCCTCACAACAGGACCAATCTTCTGCCAAATCAGCCCATGAAAAGGTCCTTAATCGACTGTTTTCTTAAATATTTGTCCCCCCCTCCTCCATCTCTAATCCCAAAAACTAAGGAAAAGTGGGTATCTTTATGGTTCTTGTGACTGTTTCAGCTCCCCATCTCTCAGAATATCTTCAAGTTACATAAGCACAGATCCCAACAACCCCACAGAAAATCAAAGAGGCAGAGTTTCTGTGATATCTGAAAGATTTTCTGTTCAATTTCTGACATGAAACCAGAAAGATAGTGAGAGAAAGGGAAGCTTTTTTTGTACATGCAAAAGGCCAAAAGCGAGAATCTTTACAGTAGTTTTACACTGTTGCTTTGCAATAACGATGACCGCCCACTTTACTCAATCTCCATAACTCCCAGTTAAAACTCTTGCTTCTAGACTTCTAATATTTTCACTCTGGGGCTTAGCAAATTCATTGCGACCCACAAATGGCAGAAAACGTTGATTTTTGCTATCCATGTCATATGCCCCTTTCTCTGTTCCATGAACATGACCCACATCAACAACAGCATCCAGATTTGCTTCCCAAGGTTTCTGTTATATCACTTTCATCATTCTGCTTCGTTTACTGATCCTGGAATTTCCACACAAACACTGTTCTCTAACCTTCACATGTTTACTGCTACAAAAACGAGTTAATTTTTTTACACCTTCTCTCAATTACACCACAGTGACAAGAGTTTAGCTTTTTTAAAAAAAAATTAATAATAATTAAACAGTAGCTCATTACTAAAATCCAACCATGTTATCATTTTCTTATAATTTCTCTACTACATTCACTCTAGTGTTTAAATTTCTAATTGAAATTTCTTTTATTTTTTGGTGAAATTTTTTAATGTCTATTTCTTAGTTTATTGTCTAAATATTTTTACATGCATTTTTTTTCCCCCTAATGTTGCAGAGGAGGGTTCCTACATTGGAGAAACAGCTAGATGCTAAGGTCAGCCTTAAACAAACCCACTTAGCTATTTTTTTATTATTTTTTTGCTTTTTTTTTTCACCTCTTTTGGTTAAGTTTTTCCTTTCCATTTCCTTTTCCCCTTTTGCGTTTAACTCTTGAATTTCATATTCTCTTGTTTCAAGAGTTAAAATTTATTGCCTTTTACTGATTTCAGACACTGAGACGTTTGGCTCAAAACAGAGAAGCTGCAAGGAAGAGCAGACTCAGGAAAAAGGTTTGCTTCATTTCCACCAACTAGTAGTAGGCTTAGATTAATTCTATTCACACATGCACACAAATTATTTACACTCCTTTTTTTTTTTTTAAAGATAATATGTCCAAAAGCACATTAATGTGTGTGTCAATTATATGTTCAAATTTTATTTTTTTTTTATAAAAAAACAGGCCTATGTGCAGCAGCTAGAGACTAGCAGATTAAAGCTTACTCAGCTAGAGCAAGACCTTCAAAGAGCCCGCCAGCAGGTTGTTAGATTGTGTACATTGCATACATTTTCTTTTTAATTGCAATAATTGAGTTTATGTGTTTATTTATTTTATTTTTTAAAATTTCTGGGTTGGTAAGCAGGGCTTGTTCTTGGGTGGTTGTGAGTTTGTTGGTGCCAATATCAGCTCTGGTAAGTTCTCAAAAAAACAAACAAATATTATGATAAAGTATCTAAATTAAATTCATAGATAAACAAAACTTTCCTTATTGTAAGAAAGGGAAAATTGAGTTTAGTGAAAAGAGAGCAATTATTGTACTGTTTCCTTTCATATAAAAAAAGCCTGATGTGGCAGCTGGTGACTTGTCTGGGAGTGCAGAACATGATTGTTTTTACATAAAGAACCAAAATTAGAATCAAGATGTAATAAAAGATCATACTACTAACACTTCTCCTAGAAAAAAGATGCACATGGATGCCTAGAAAGTGCTTTGGTTTTCAATTGGCTCTTTGCTAGTTGCTGAATGTACAGCCAAATGTTTATAAGCTATATGCTTTTCAAAATTACAAGGCTTCTTCCAAGTCACAATTTTAAATCACATCACAGCTTTAAATGCTATGTAATGTAGCAGACTTTTCTTAATTTGACCACATACTGTGACCAAGGAATTACTCGTTTCTTTTTTCAATGTTCAGTTCCATAGAAACTTGGGAATCCCATATAAAAAATAATAATAATAATAAAATTCTTTGAGACGTGGAAAGTAAAACTGCCTTTTTTTTTATTCTTTTCTTTTTGAATTTTTTGTATTGATCATAAGCTTATTTTTTATGGTGGGACAAGAAAAAATTCACCTGCCTGACTCTAATTAAATCCAGAATAAAATGTTGTCGGTATTGTTGACAATAACAACAAAACCTTAGTTCTGAATTTAATTGATTGATGTTGTTGTATCATGCGGCTTAATATACGGTACCAAATTTATAGGAAAATTCCAAATCTGAACCCCAAAATAAACGTGCAGTTTCTGAAAAAATCGAATGGTTGCGTAACCGTTGTTAATTATATGTATGTATAGGAGCTGCAATATTTGACATGGAGTACGCAAGATGGTTGGAAGATGACCACCAGCACATGTCGGAGCTCCGGATGGGACTGCAAGCACATTTACAGGACAGCGACTTAAGGGTTACGGTAGATAGATACATTTCACATTATGATGAGATGTTCCGGTTGAAGAGTGTGGCTGCTAAATCCGATGTGTTTCACCTCATCACCGGAATGTGGTTGACTCCGGCTGAACGTTGCTTCCTCTGGATGGGTGGTTTTAGGCCCTCGGACCTCATCAAGGTTTCACTTCCCCCCACCACAACATTTATCATTCATATGCTTTTTACCTTCAATTTTACTTGGTGTGGCATACCATGCCCCAAGGTTGTGGGGGGGGGGGTTCTGTAATGCTTAAATTGGAAGAGCAGAGGGACAACATGGTCATTACGAAGAAATTTTCCTTAAAGGACTATGCAAAAACATAATGAAGTAGAAGTTGAAGTTGAAGTTGAGGAGGCTAACAAAATTTAAGCATATAGTTGGGTCATTCTTGTCATTCAAGAAATATGGAGAAGTTGAAGTTGAAGAGTTGAGGAGGCTAACAAAATTTAAGCATATAGTTGGGTCATTCTTGTCATTTAAGAAATATGGATTTTTTTTATTTTTTTTTGGTAAGACATTGGGGTGGATTGTAAGGAATAGTAGCACATTATCCATTTCAAAAGGTGAAAGACAAATAAACAAGTACTATTAAAGAAGTATTATGAGGTTGATACTTTTATGGGGCACAAAGTATATTGCTGGCTGGCTGGCTGGCTGGTTTTGGCAATTTCAGATATCACTTTTTTCTTATAAAGTGGAATAATTTACCCATTGAAGGTAGCATTCCATTAATAGGCAAAAACTTTTAGGGCCAGAAAAAATTTACTATAACATGCAACTTTGTTTAATGACCACAATGCCCTTCATAGGCTAGGTGTTTCATTCCAAAACACACACGCTCTCTCTCTCCTAATTTCTTTTTTTTTTTTTTTTTGGTTGCCCTATTCTCAAACAGATGTTAATATCCCAATTAGACCCATTAACAGAACAGCAAGTCATGGGGATTTACAGCCTGCAACAGTCCTCACAGCAAGCAGAAGAGGCTCTCTCCCAGGGCCTTGAGCAGCTCCAGCAGTCCTTGGTTGACACCGTGGTCGGCGGCCCGGTGGTAGACAGCATGCAGCAGATGGCGGTGGCCTTGGGCAAGCTTGCCAATCTTGAAGGCTTCGTTCGCCAGGTAATTGCATCTATTACTACACCTTAATTTGCACCAGTTAAAATTAGCTATGGTTTTACTTGGGCACGATGACTAGTTCCAGCAACTAACTTGGAACATATTATCAACCATAAATATAAGCCATGATAATATCTACAAGATTAGGTTATCCTTGTTTTTTACAACCAAAAAAAAAAAACAAAACAAAAAAAAAGGTTGTTTTCGTGACTCAAATAAATAAATTTTTAATTATAATAAAATAATCTTGACGTTACACGCCTACCATGACTCTTCCCTTCACGAGATGTTATTTATGCATGCCATTCAAATTCAATCCTTCACCTTGTCTTAATGAAGATTTGGGGCGTTGGCTAGGACTGGTTGGTTCATCGGCTTATGTCAAGTTAGAAACTAAATGCCACTTTCTTTCAAGCTATGTAGAGTGCTTCTTGAGAATGACATTGGAATTTTAGAATTATTGCCTGCATCAAATGTCATGTCTTCTATCTATCTTTTTTGGCCTGTTCTTGAAAAAGAAAACAATGGGAATTTTGTGGGGTCTGAAGTTTATCGTCATGTCAAAGCAATTTCAAAGTACCCAAAATATGTTCCAGATTGCAATCTTGACTAATCCTTTGTTGAATAATAATTGTCATGATTTGGACCGACCTTAAACATAATATTGTCACCTACAATTGAAGGATTGTTGATGTATAATTTATTCTTTTAATGGTAAAGGGTGAAACTTGAAACTTTTGGCTTCTTTACCTCTTTTGTTTTTTTTTTTTCTTCTTCTTCTTCTTCAACTAAAAGGGTCTAGTAAAATTAACATGCTTGGCTATACGAAGGTCTTTAACTCTTCTTTTAAATGGCAATTTAATATGGATCTATACACAAGGGTCAAGATAAAACTTGGGGTATTATAGCTAACGCGGTAGTTCAAATGTTGCTTTCTAGTCCAATCCATTATATTCCAATGTGACTCGCTTGTTTTGCGCCGCCAGTTCTACCTTACACCTGAAGGCAAAGAGTCCCATTGCTTACACTTTCTTGACATGGACTTTGATTTGACATATATATATATATATATATATATATGGCAATCATAGAGTGCATTACAATGATCTCAACTGCACTTGACACCCCGTACCCTCTACTAAATTATCCCTGCCTCCCTCTTTAATTTAATATGAAAAATTTTTAATATCATTTTTAATCTTGATGATCATCTGTATCTCTAATGACCTTAACGAACAGTTCTACTTGATGAGGTTGTTCCCATCTCCATTTTCCTCAGCTTTGAGAACATTACATATAATACTTTCTTGTACATATCGTGAAATGTCTTGTTTGCCACATGTGCAGTTATATATATTATTTATAAATTCAGATTTTAGTAGTCGACAATAAATTGATTGGTGATTAAATAGACGTTTATGTTCACGTGTGTATTGTTAATTACGATTGCTTTCCCACTAATTAAGAAGTCCATTTTACAACGTTTGATTGCTGGGGCGGTTTTGAAGTGGATTTTTCATCTAAAAACGTTGCTATCAAGGAGTGGGGTGGTTTCGAAATTGATGTTTGTTGAAATAAAAACCCTAGCTACACCTGTCAGCAGCAATTTTTTTTTTTAATTTGATTTAGAGCTTCTTTACTAAAAATAACTATCTTATGTATATTTTTTTTTGTTTGACCTTTTAAAATTGTTATGATTTGAATGGTCCAATTCTATAGATAAGAACAAGTTCATGAATTTTCAAGCCCTTTGAAATGCTTAATGTTTGTGTGCATGCAATTAAGCCCCATCACAGCTTCAATAGGGTGGTTGTGGTGTATACTAGAGTATAACTAAACTCTATGATTTTTTAACTTTGAATTTGACTATATTTTTCATCGATTATACAAAATTAATGTGTGCTTTGAATTTAAAATGAAGGCCGATAATTTGAGACAGCAGACCCTTCACCAACTCCGGCGGATATTAACCATAAGACAAGCGGCACGGTGCTTTCTGGTGATCGGAGAGTATTATGGGCGGTTGCGAGCACTTAGCTCACTTTGGGCGTCTCGTCCTCGAGAGTAAGTAATATATATATATATGAATGAATTATTATTTTTTTTTTATTTTTTTTTCATATAATAGTAATTACAAATATTTGACTTCAAGTTTCTATATAATTGTGGAAAATTGTTCAGTCTTTTTTTTTTTTTTATTAATTTGAAAATTCTAGGTTTTTGGTAGAAAATTTGGACCTATAATTTTACCTAATTTGTAATTGCACGTGATTACTTTGGACCAACCAACAATAGAGAAGTCAGTATAGAGTCCAAAAGAAGATAACATGACTTTTGTTTCTAACAATATATTCATCTTTTTTCTTTTTCTTTTATTGAAAAAAAAATTGTATTATTCTTCATAGCATATATATATATATATATATATATATATATATAGATATCTTACCTCTTCCATATGCTACTAATTATTCTTTTGATTCTTCCCTTCCTTGTATTGTCATATGTTGCAGGACCTTGATTGGTGATGACAGCTCCTGTCAAACAACAACTAATCTGCAAATGGTTCAACCCTCACAAAATGATCATTTCCCCAACTTTTAATCAGAATGACATTGTTAGCCACCACCACAGCTGCCTCAATTTATTGGTTAATGTCTTGTGCTATATGATGGGGCAGCAATGTTAAGGCTTAATTTCATTTTGGGGGGGGGGGGGGGGGCTACTTTTAGAGGGAATAGGATTGTTCTTCCTTTTCTTCTTCTTGTTGTTTTTTTTTTATTCTTTCTTTTTTATCTTTTCCTCCTGACTTTAATATGATTAATTATTAATCCATTTTATGTATGTGCGTGCATGAGGAAGCAGCTTCCACTTGCTAATTAAAGAAAAAGAAGGAAGGGACAATGTGGAAGATTGAGGTGTACAAATGGTTAAGCTTGTATGTTGCCTTCTTCTAATGAGTCTCTTCAATGACGCAAAAGGTGGGGGATAGAGAGATGCCTTAAAAGGTTTCACATACTCTGCAGACTCATATTATAAACAAGAAATGCATGCTGCTAATCATCAGAATGGACGATTCAATATTTAGATATACACAACTTTATATTTATTTCAAAATGAGTTTGTTTTTTACAACTTGGTCTTATAATTTTCGTGTCACAATTAACTTACCATGATAACCATGCTCACAATTCATTTGTTAGCACTTTATTTAATAATTTGAATCCTTGACTCTATAATCCTTACAAAGATTGGCAACATGAAAGGGGAGGGATAGAGGGGGAAACTACAGTTGCTTCATTTATTTATAGAGTAGTTGCAAGGAAAGATTAATGACATTTAATTCTACATTGGAATGGACAAAAGGGAGAAGGGAACACAAGCTCAGTCCCTTGTCTTTTCCAAGAGGGGTAGGAAATGGACAAAACTTGCAGGAGGGAAGAGAGAGAAAGGCTGGTTTGGTTGCAGCTAGCCTTTCATTTTATCATTAGTATCAAGTGGCTGTGACCACTAGAAAAAGACTATAATTAATAATGAAGAGATGACTAGGGAAATGGAGGGGAGGAGAGGAGGGGGGGGTCAAGAGTTACTTACTTTGACCTCAAGCAACACAGAGGAAGAAGCCAACAACTGATTCTAAAGCAAGATATATATATATATATATATGTACACCTAAAGCTACAAACGACTTGACATATTTGTTGAGACTCAATAAGAGATTGTCCTGATAACGATACTCAAACACAATTGTAAATTTATTTATTTATTTTTAATAAATAAGATAAATTTAAACATTTTATTTAAAAGTTTGTTTATAGTCATTAAAAACTTTATTTAGTATGTCACTATACTAAGTTGGATAGGCTGATTTTCAAGTTATATGTTGTATATTTACATTTATACAGTAAAATTAAAAGTTTGTATGTCTTAATCAGTTTCTTTTATTAAAATAGAAAGCTTATTATTATTACTCTTAATTATTGTTGTTAATATATTAGTTCATCTTTAAAACTCGTTTGCTAAACGAATTTTAATTAAACAAGAGTAAATTTAACTCAACTCCATTGGCTAAATGATGCTGTCACCAAATCTCATCTTTAGACTTTTTAATTAAACGAATGAACCGAATATGTTAAAGTCGGACTCCATATGTTTGTAGTTTTATTGCAAGTTGCATAAAATGGTGGACACTACCTATAGCCGCTATGGGTTATAGAGATATATATCAGGGTTCCCAAATAGGGTTCATGACTATAATTCAGGCAGTGGTATTGAGGTCACTTGGCCTGTATTGGCTATAAGTTAACTGCAAATCTTTTACTTGATTGCGATCTCAGTATCACTTACAAGAATAGCCATTGAATTTAAAATTATTGTTGTTGTTTTTTTTTTTTTTTTTTTGTTTAACATATAAAAAACAATAATTTTTGAATCATTAAATGTGGTTGAAAGAAGAAAAATTCTAAAGCTCTATTGGTAGGTTTGCAATCTAATATTTCTGGCCTGATGGGCTAATGCATGACTCTTCAATGGCGCAAGCTAAATAGTTGACTTCATTCTTAGTTAACGATTGAGAAGACATTTGTCATTAATGTTGGTATATATATAGCAACAAGTGCTTACCAAAGTAGTGAAACAAGGCAATTTACCATTAGGCTACCACTGTACTACAGAATAAAAGCATGCACTGCCTGCCTGCCTGCTTTGCATGTGTCCTGGACAGAGGCATTCATGTTAAATTTGTTTTGACTATTGATGCTGTACATGGTACTAGAGGATACCCTGTAACCAAATTAGATAGATAGATAAATAAATAAATAAATAAAAAACAAAGGGTATGTAAATGAATGGTAGGTTGTAAATTTGTGGTGGTTACAATGATAGATGTATATACATTGATGCATATGATCCCAAACCTATCTCCATCCTATATACTATTCTTTTCGCTCCCAATCAGTGTTTAATACCATTTTTTGTTTGGTAGGGACAGGCAAATGCACACTAGGAAATTACAGATGTGGCAAGCAACATAAAAAAAAAAAAAAAAAAAAATTGTACATATGGCGGTAAATGGGAAGCCATTCTTTAATCCATGTGCTAAAAAAAAAATCATAAAATGTATTAAAAAATTGTTTTGCCTAAAAATTTAATTTATTAAATACGATTCAATTCAAGATATAAATCATACGTTATAGTTTAACATATCTCTTTAGATACAAGTTGCGTTAATTTAAAAAATTATAATTAAATGTGAATACGTTGTAATTTAAATATAATATTTTAAATTATAAAATTATATCAAAAAAAAAATATTATTTTGTTTAAAAGCATAACTTATGTACTGAAACTTAAAATATAAATTATATATTATACTCTAACAACATCTAATAACTTGTTCTCGTGAGAGCACATGGAGAGAAGTAATCATGTTCTGCCTTCCAGGGATCTTAATTATTGTCATTATTTGGCCAAATATAATTAAGGGTAAGAACAAAACAAGGCAGCAGATGCTGACACGCGTCATTCATTATATCATAGAGACATTTGGTAGCAAATCTTAGATTATCAAACAACGAGAGTCAACTTAATATTTTTTTCCTTGTCTGTCTGTGATCATGTCATGTAGCTAAAATCAATTACTTTCACGTACAGCGTGCCTTTACAGCCCTAAGGTGACATTATCTTCCATTCACTTGAATGTACATACGTCTTCATTAGATTAGGTTGTGTATTATCAATAAGTAATGCTGCTGCTGCTTTCTTCATTACTTCTTTTAGTAGAGAATTTATATATATATATATATATATACACAAACGTTAAAGGATGGATTGCATTAACCAGTATCATGAGCTAATTTGTTTACACAGTACTAATTAAGTTTATCTCCTTCATGAAGTATCCAAAATATATGGTACCATGGAATGGTAGCTTGAGATGCCAAACTCCTTAGAGTCCTATAAAGTTAGAATTCTGTAAAGATATTTTGATTACCAATTAGTTCACAGCTGACAGATAATTTTGAGATATGGTTGACCACAGTATTGTCAAATGCAAATTTTAATATCCAGATGAACGAAATCAAAACTGCTTTCAAGTGAGGATGGATGACCCGTTTTGGGTCAATTTGTTAATGAAAAGCTTTTCGTCGGCATTGACTGACATTGCATGATTGTTCTTACTAACCTATTGTTCCATAAAAGAAAGGGAACGGGGCTAATGAATGGTTGGCCAAATCCAGTTCTTGCCCATTGGTTGATGCCTTTTAGAAAGATGATGAGTGCTAATTGGGTGGTTATTGCTAATATTATTATAGGTTATGGTCAAACCATTTATCTATTGCAAATGACGATGAAGATGATGATAATCATCAGCTACTTGTACATATGGTCACCGCAACAATTTAAAATTCAACAGGGGGAAGGGCTAAAAAGAGACGTGGAAAGTAAGAAAAGAAGTACCGCTAGAAAGAAACGTGGTACTTCAGTCAAGCTTGTATCATGGTAGTAGTTTCACTGCCTAGCAGAGTCAGTCTTCGCATGAGGAAGCAAACTGGTATACATTGGAATGCAAAATTGGTAAGATTACAAGTGATCATCACAACAAATACTGTCGCCTTCGATACAGTATGCAAATGAATTGTACCACACCAGTTTCCACCGAAAAATATTCATTAAAAAAGAAGGGGAAAAAACGAAAAAGGAAAAATGCCTCACCTCTTCAATTTCATACAAACACGAAAATTTCCTCCATTACTTACAAATTATATAGAGAAGAATCAGCTATAATTACAACCTTTGGATGCATTTCCTCGGCCTTCACCGGTTAAACGCTTCCTGCACTCACTTCCCCGCAAGATGGGGTGCAAGTTTCCTCACATAAGCATGTTCAACTTGGAGAGGTCATCCATTGGTATATCCAGGCCATCGAAATCATGGTCATGCAAGCCATCTTCATCAATATTCAACCATAAGGCAATATCTTGGGGCTCAGCAAGTCCAATTGTATCTAATTCAGGTAGTCGCAAGTTTGAAAAATCATCTACCTTGGTTGCATCGCTCGGAAAGTTACTAGGAGATGTTGACCTAGCTCCTCTGTCAACATGGCTGCTAGCATTAGCCACTCCATTGCTAGGCTCATTAAGTCCATTTCCGGAATTTGATACATGATTACTCTTCTGCTTTGGCTTTGGCTTTGTTTTGCGCTCAGATCTGATGCCTTCCAACGATGAACGACTACCTCCCATAATGCCATTACTTCTTGAATTATCCTTGTTTTGATCTCTCTCTCTATCACTTCTCTTACCCCTTACGTCACTGAGCACAGTGCTGTCAAGAGTTGTCATCAATCTTGATGATGCACTGCCAATAACATCATCTATGAGCACTTCCCTCCTCTTACCTCTACTAATGTTATCACTGAGGGAATCAAGTCTTTCCACAGTGCTGGAGATGGCACCTGTAGCAACAAAATGGGACCCAAAAAATCATATTTTGTTGTCAACGAATGCAAGCTCCCTTTATATTTACCTTTTCCTCTTCTCTTTGCAGTAGTTTTCAACGTCAAGGGTTGGGAAGTGATATGAAAGCTCTCAATAGACATGCAAATACAGTTACAAAATCTTTTGTCCAGCTAGTTAACAGTCTGTCACTTCAAAAACGTAATGCTTTCAAAGCTGAGAATACTAGTCGCACAGCCCTATCAAAGGACAAAAGCTTAAAGGAAGATTAGAAAGGCATTTCAAGATTAGCTCGCCATGCCCTCCCCCCACCCCTCCAAAAAAAAAAAAAGAAAAAAGAAATACCTGATCCTCTGACTTCAGTGCAACGGCTTGTAACTTCATTGCATGTGTTGCTTGCAGTTCCTGAGCCAACACAATCAGCAGATTTGGCATCATTGTTGCACAGATGTGGACAGAAGATGGCATCCTGTAGTGCAGGATCACTGAAGCAACTGCTTCCCATGTCTTCAAATTTTCTACATCTATCAAGAGTGCGCTTGACAAAAGCCAATGCAACTTGCTTTGAAACCTTGCGCTCTGTGCCTTTTGTATTACTATTACCATTACCATGACAAGCCTGTGTAATTGGATTTAGAAACAATTTAGTTTTCTGATAAAAAGGTCACTTCACATCAGTTTCGTATGTACAACATGAAGACAACAACTAAAGGTGACAAACAACAAATTGGTTATAATAAATAACAAGATTAAGAGTGAATCACAAGTTTTTTTACACACTTTTTTGGAACTTGGAGTCTAAACCTTGGGAATTATACCTTTCCCAAAGAGTACAAGCAAATTCCCAGCTATTCCCCTCCATTCTTTTTGTTCACTATTGTAATTGCAAGATTCACGAAGAGCAAGGAAAAGATATGACTAATGACTACAACGCATGTCCAATTTTCAGTTTATAGAAGACTGATGTAAGCTTGAAACATCTGACTTGTCCATATGCATATGCCACAGAGAGAGAGAGAGAGAGAGATAGATTTAGATAAGAAAAAAAAAAGGTTGTTGGGAAAATAAAAGAAAGGTTGCCTATTGTAGATTTACAGTCTAAAATAGTTGCTGAATTATCTTAAATCTCCGATTAATTTGACTTTTCTTCCTGTATATATCAGAACACATCAACAGTGTATCAAATCTAGCGCTTGCTTAGTAAACTATCTTTGGATCACTAAAAAATCCTTTAGTGGAGAGGACAAAGTTGCATTTTCAACAGCTAGCACACAAAATGCTTGTCAATCAAAGAAAAGATCAAACACAACAAAGGAAAATCTCTATCTTATTCCCGAGAGAGCAATGAATGCAAATTAATCCACTTCAAAATCAATAAAACTTTCTTATTACTATTATTGGGATATGAAATAGAGCTGTTATACTGAAGTTAACAATCCACCATATTACATAGGTGATCTACAAATGATTTACAGTCATTCATTCTTCAACCTCAAGAATAAAACACAATATAAAGACTGAAGACAAGTCTTCAACCTAGCAAAGAAACGTAAGATATAAAATCCACCTTTATGGCCATATCACTAAGTTTTATATTTGAATTTGGTACGAAAAACAAGAATTGACAATCAAATGCAAACAATGTACGCCCCTCCACAGCCATAATTTGGTTATCCAAAAAACAACAAAATTACATTGTAACTACTGGCATCATAAACAGGATAAGTGGCCACTAGTGCACAGAATAAGAAGGTGATGGAAACAAACAATGATTTCAGAACAGAAGAAGAACAAGTACCAGTCGTTTTCTGTATGCCATCTCAACAAGTTGGTCCATTGCAACTTTTTCAGGATTCCTGCAAATCAAGTTATGTTACTTTGATACATACAATGATGGTCTATAGCATACAATGCATTGCAACCGTCATAAAACCAACCTTCTTTCCTCCTCTATCCCTTTCTGAAGGGCTTTATCAATTTCCACTAACTTTATTCTCTTTTGTCCCATCTGTCAGTTGATTGAAGGTGTCAATTGGATAATCTATGAAGAATATGAGTAACAAGAGAGATAAAGCTACAAAAAAGAAAAAAAAAAAAAACTCAAGAAAAACACTAAAAAGCTTTTCTCAAATTTAAGAGCTCAATATAAAGGAATATTTATGGCACAAAACCTGCTGGTATAAGCCTTCCTTAAGTTCCATTATATCTTGATTAATCAATTCTTCTCCTTCTGCTAGATCAGGCTGCATAAGTGCAATATAAACACATAAAAAAGAAACAGTATTAAGACAGCCAATAACACAAAAAAAAAAAAAAAAAGTTGAAAAAAAAAACAATAGTGTACCAATGTCTCAGGGCATACACCAATACTCTGGAGCTCCACCAGAAGCCTATCCTCAAGAGACATCAGTTGATATTGGTTATCATAAGAAAAGGCAGGCACAGCTGAATCTCTCATCTGTGGTCGAACCAGATCATTTGGACATATTTCACTGGCATGCACAATGTCAGAATGAGAAGAATCATCATCTACCAGCCACTGTTCAATGCTATGTAAAGAACTTGACATGCATGGATTCCTAATGTTGTTGCATGCAACACTCTTATTATCACCATAAATTCTATCCAGGGAACTATTCTTCTGGGTCTGAAAATTCTCTATGGACTCAACTTCAGATTCAATTCTGTCCCTATACTTGGGTTCAATGTCAATCAGATTGCAGGAACCACAATGAGAATCATCACTGGCATAGTGCAGAGAAATATTCTTCCCTTCACCATGAAGGCAAAATTCTTCAGTTTCATCTTCTTCAATCAATGCGGATAGTACTCTTTGGTATAATGGAGCACAATTGTCCAATTTTCCCACATCAACAGTGTGAGATAAAGAAGCTATTTTGATTGATTCTTGATTAGGGTTGTCGTTTGGTCTTTCATCACAACTAACAGGTAACCCTTTATGCTCAAGAACTGCCTGAAAAATAATAAATTCCACAATGAAAATTTGTTCTTTCACAATGTTAAGCTCGTTGCTCTGTTTCTTTTACCATTATTCAGATTTCTAAATATAAAGACTGAATAAAAGAAATGATCTTTGGCAGTACATGATGAATCTTCAATTAGCAGGATTAAAAATCTTTATCCTCCTGTAATAAGAAAAGGTAGGAGAGGGAAAAGACAAGAATAAAAAAACCAATACCAGAACACTACACCCAACACCAACCATCTGAGACAAACACTCATCAAGCTCCTCAGCAACACCCAGCTGACCCAAGAACAAAGAAATTGTAAGGGTTACAATTGTTGATATCCATAAATCACAAATCTTGTCCTAATATTACCTGTTGCTTTAAGTAAGACATGTCCTCTGAACTGATGGAACCAAAAATAGGTTCCATTTTCTTCCAAAAAGGACCAGAACAGGCCAAGTCTGAAAGAAAAAAGTATTATATGACAGTTTTACTTGAAAAGAAGACCCAAGAAAAGGCCAAGATGCATACAGATAGCATTCCGAGCAGAATTAGCAGCCATAAATAGTTCTTCACGATCATCAGATTCACCTGTAAATGGCATGATATTGTTTAGAAAAGGGTTGTCAGCAAGATAAAAATTGAGGAGAAATGCAAAAGCTTTTCCACCATATGTCAGCTGACAATGTATTTGCAAATGTGGAAAAAAGACACAGCAGAGACAAAGAAACCTCAAAAAACAAAAAAAAACCCAAAATAGTGAATCCAGTATGATTATCAAACATACGTAATTAAACATAAATGTAATGGTCATTACAAATTTTCCTCTAATCACCTCTGAAAAGCTACCAAGAAAATGTTTAGCCATGCCAAAAAGAGTGAGTCCAACAGGGTAGGTACAAAAATAGTTACAGATATTCAACCTAGCTTCAAGATCTCTAATGATGATCACGAATAACAGCTTCTAGCCCATTTTTATTTCCCCGTCATGGATTTGAATAAAAAAAATTAGGCTAAAGATTCTCTAATTAATTAAAAATACCTGTGAGGTCCATTGAACTTCCATTCACCATTGGCCCAACACGAGCCAGAGCCCTCTGTTCTTTCAACTTCTTGGAAGGTGGACACCCAGTTTTGCTGAGTCAAGAAATTTTCATGCTTCAATGATCAGTATTCAGATAATGATAAAAAAAAAATTATACACAAGTTGGCCAAACATTTATCTTATATAGGGGTTTTGCAGGTGGGGTGGGGGGAAGGATCATTACACTTCTACGTGAGGAGAGGGAGGGTGAGGTTGCCTAATAATTTTCCACAAAGAAAGCCAGGCACCTTTTGCTTCTAACGGAAGCAGGCTTCACACTTGGTAGTGGCTTTGTTGTTGGTAGATTCTCTAACTTCTCCCTTACTGGACGGACACCTGGTCTTGATAAGGATGAATCCCTTCCATTCCTTCCTTGTCTCCGTACACCATCTCCAATCTCATTAGTGTTTAATTTATTTTTCCTCCCAGCAAAAAGGGAGGCCCCAGGTTTTTGGGATGCAGTCAGAGTAATCTCACCACTATCTGTTACTCTGTCTTTTGTTTTGTTCCCTCCAGCTCCTGACTCTTCACTTTCAGACAAGCCAAAGGTAGATGGAACACTCTCAACTTCCCTCTTGACCTTTGGAGCATTGTTCTCTAGAGTGCTGGCAATAACTGACCGGTTGGTCCCAACAGAAGAAGTTTGAGCACCAAGATCAGAAGCTGAAAAACATTGAGATGAACTTTGACCTTTATCATGGCCTGAAACTGGAGCAACTACATTTGCTCTCCTCATACGTGCATTTTTATGTGGTCTTTGACCAACCCACTGAGTAATGGCATGGGGAGAACCAGCAGACATTTGGTGCTTCTGATTTTCTGCTACACCTGGCACTGGAACTTTATTCAAATTGGCGGGCTGTTTCAAACCTTGGACAGAAGTGGATGAGGGGCGAGCTTTCAGTGATGAGTCTAGCAACAAAATGGAACCAGTTCGTGGTGCTTGAGAAATTTTTGCTTTAACAACAGTATTGGGACTGCTTGCCAGCATATCCTCATGGACATTTGGCCTGATAAACAGCACCAAGGGGAAATTAGCAACCCTTTATTACAAGCTAAAAGAGAATAGAATATCTGACATATAGTCCAGCTGAAAATAAAATTCAATGCCTTTAAATGGCTAAAGCTACATCTATACCTAAGGGTGAAATTTCAACATCAAAACACATACTTATTGCTTCCTTTTGCAACAATCCTTGGTTCTGCAGGAGCCATTCGGTCTCTTAAAAGAGATCCATTTTCCATTTCATTTAAGAGTATTGCACTGGTGTCTGAACTACTAGGATCTGAACAACCATCCAACTTGTTGATTGCATGCAGTCCAGGGGAGGATTTTGATCAATAATCAACCACCAACAAACCTAAAATCAGTTCTTTCTCTTTCTCTTTCTCACAAGTGGATTAATTTATACCAGGATAACGATATTAAACAGGCTATCAGGATATAGGGACACTCAAGATAAAGAAGATGAAAGTAATACAATTAAAAAACTAGCTACACACATCCAAGAAGAACAGAGGTATTTCTCACTAGTTAAGTAGGAGCAACCAGAATAAACAGACAACAACAGGCAGATGCAAACTACGGTTTGAAATGCAGAACCCAAACATTCTCCCACAGCAACCTAGAAGTTTCACAGCATATGGTCAATTTGACTACACATAACCAATTAAAACTAAGATTATGCTTGCAAGTTTCTTAAGTATCAAAACAGTAAAGCTGTGGGTTTAATCAAGTTCTGCTGGTTTGCTTGTTTGTTTTCCAGTACCTTACCCAGTACCTATTCCAAGTAAATATGCAAATACGTATAAACGCTTTAAAGGCAGAAGGCAAATGCAAGAATCCCTAGCTTGCGTCCATGATTTAACACATTCAGCCTACTATTACAGCACACATAACCCTTTTTTTGTGCCTAAATGCTTAATTACAACAAAAGAATCTCATGTAATAAGAAACATTGTCTACAAAGTTTCTCAGTATCTGATACCATATATAAACAAGTATCTTCAACAACAACAAATATAAAGACTAACAATAAATATCATTGCCCAATTGGAATGCAGAACTAACAATCTCAAAAAGCCAAAAAGCCAAAAAAAAAAAAAAGGAACAAGAGAAAAAGAAGCAGAATGCTGCCAAAAAATTCTCAAACTCAAGCAACTAAGCAGCAGGTTCTACGCTGCATTGGACTAGAACATATAACCATTAACATAATTGTGAATCAAAAATTAAGTATGGTCATATTAAATACAAATTACCTAAAACCCTGAGAATCACAAGATAACCGCAACTTAGATTTGGCATTCATTTTTGGATGCATGGCACATTTTATGTCCTGATCACCATTTATTGAACTGCTACCCACCACTCCAATGGAACGTCTCTTTTTGTTTTTGGTGTCCCACCCTTCACCACCAGTGGGCAATCTGCGGATATTTTCTTCAAACCTAATGGTATCCCCAGCAATATCCTGGGGAATATCTCTTCCCTTTGCCAGAAGCACCTGCTGCCTTGAGGCAATAGCAGGTCTAACTTCTGCCTGGCAGAACCAGAACAAAGGATAGAATCAATATTCAAAGAATGTATAGGAAACTAAAAGAGAAAAAAACTAGAAGTGTAATGTCAAACAAGATCCTTAACACCCTTCTAAACACCCTTGGGACATAAGGCCTACACCACAAATCATCACCACATAAAATCAATTAGTTGACTTACAATCAAAAATTTTGTTTGGAAAACAACAAAATCTGAAGCACATAAATTACATGATTGTAGGCATTACATAACTGGCTATTTGTAGCAAAGACATAAAAAGAAAAAACAGGAAATAATGGAGAAGAAGTAAAACAGTTTTGTTAGAATCAATCAAATTAAAAGAATATTGAAGACCGTCCAATTGTGAAAACCACGATTAAAGTCCCACATGGCAATCAATTTCAGGCATAGACTTTATGCAAGCAGAAGATGAATGCAGCCAAGGTAGATAAAAAAAATTCACAAATCAACATCATATTAAGGCACAAACCCGCACATCAGCCACTGATGTACGAACACGCTTATTTAGCCCAACACTCTTGGCACTGTCCTCCAATTTTTGAGTCAAAATGTCATGAGGGCTTCTATGAATCAGATTCCCAATCCTTCCTACATTTGCTCCATTTGACCTCTCATTCAATGCAAGATCACTCCTCTGTCGCTTCTTTGAGCTTAAGGCTTCCCTATACTTATCCAATTTGACTAAGGACTTGCAGAACTTTTTTGCTCTATACCTGGTAGAAGCATATAACATGTTTAATGGTATACCAATGGGAAAAATATCATGAGTTCTTCATTAACAAATAGATTAAACAAAACACCATTAGCTGCAAACCATGTAGGCAAAACATGATTCTACATGTGGAAAGCATCAGTAATGCAATTGGATGAGTTTAATGACATGCAGAGGTTTATGAATATAGATTAGAAATCAAATGCTCAAAACATTAGTCAAGTGCACCTTTGTGAGGCAATTATCTCCAACTAAATTCAAAACATGAACTACAAGCAATGAATTTGAAATGCTCACCACTAAAACTTATAACGTTGCAAAAAAACAATAATGCACAACAAATAGCTGCCATAGAAGTCAATAAAAGGTACCTGGCCTTCCTGGAAGCATCTTTCACACTATCTTTATAGTGCCTTAGCTCCTCTGTTGCCACCGGAGGAGGTGGCTTGGGATGGGACACTGTAAAAGCATTGTCATCTGACATGATACTGAGAGGAACTCCCAAAACCCTCCTCAGCTCCCCAGAACGTGTATATCTGTGATTGCCTAGAGTGATAGGCTCCAAAGGCAAGCACTGAGGCAATGGTGGCATCTCTGATGACATGGTGCCACTTCCTCAAATCAAATTAACCCCAGGACTTATCATTTTGCTTTCAGTCTGATATTCAAAGCTGCCAAGACTGCCTAAAGTTGCCCAGGAGGCCAAAACCAAGAATCCAAAATCAATGATCTTTTGAGAAAATCAATGTATGTACTGAATGAAAGGAAAATATCAAGGTCAGAAAATAGCCAGCTGTTTTTTCAGTTAATTACATTACTCAAAGTACTTAAAAGATCTAGAGGATATTGCTATTGATTATAGCCCAAATCTCGTAAGAAAATTACTGTAAGAAGAAAATAAAAATGAAAAAGAAAGTTTAATTGATCCATAAAGGAACACTAGTTCTCAGGGCTCCATATCTTTCTAGAAAAACTGCACAGAAAAGTCCTCTACTGGACATCATAACAGCCTCCATGAACCAATTGGCTCAGCACAGTTACCTGATCTACTCATAACTCAAGAGAATATCAATATAACATAAAAATTACAGTAAATCACACCTTTGTCCCTTGCCACACCTGTCCTGAGTAGCCAAATCAAACGAGCATTCTCCCCCATTGCAGCATCCAAATTGACTATATTTAACTAATTCAACAACAATAACTCTATATATGCAAACTTTAAGCAACCCAACCTCGTCAGCACGGCCCACTTCTGCTGCCCACTGAAAAACCAGTGCATAAATAACCCATCAGCATATAAAATCTAGCTTGCCTCATTCAAATACAATCTCCGCACTCAAATCGAAATCTTTTTCCAAAAATTTCACCCACAAAAACCCAAAACCTCAAATGAACCGAAACCCAGAAATTAAAAAACCAGCCAACTAACAAAATCCTCCGTACGCGTCAAATTGAAACCAAACACCACCAAACCACATACGAAAAACAACAAACAATCCAAAAATTGAAACATCTCGTGAAGATTTCAACTAGTAAACAAAAGGAGAAAAAAAAAAACAGAAAAAACCCTAGGTTGCATCGAGATGATAAAGGCTTCCACCTCCAGTCAAAAAGCAAAATTAAAGCTAAATAAAGTGAAATCAAAGCTAAAGAAAAGTGAAATTGAGAGAGACAATTTGGAAAATAACCTGGATTCAACGAGTTCAAGCCCAAATCAAACCCTAATTTTAGGCAAACATAGAGAGAGAGAGAGAGAGAATTTAGTAAAGTGCATGGCGTTGATGTAAGAATCTGGACGAAATGCATGTGCACGTGCGAAAATATGTAGCTCTGGATATATTCCTGGAACGTCACCATTTTTTTTTTTTTTTTTTTTTTTTTGAGACCCGTCATTTAATTGCACTGGTAAAGCAGGAGCCGAGTGCATTACTAATTCACAGCATATTAATAAATAGGGTTCCCTATGCCAAAAATTAAAATAATATAAATTGATAATCCTATGCTTTCAATAACTTAATATTTTAAAGTACAAGTGATACTAAAATTAAACTCCTTTTTACATATTTTAAACAATAATTTTCAATACCGCTCAATCAATAATTAATTAATATTATACCTTTTTATTGTCAATAATTTATTTATTTTATAAAGAATGTATTCATTATATAATAAATTAGTTGTTACTAAAGTGGAATTTATTTCACAAATAATTGGGTTAAATATGGAGTATGCATCAAAACGTAATTTTAGTGCCTATTAAAATTCACCAATAATTGGTCTAACTCAAATAAAGATGCATTATAAACACATAAAATTGAAGTCAAAATTAATATTAAATTATAAAAAAAAATATTTATGTTATAAGTACATAAAAATTAAAATATTTAAATATATATATAATAAGTAAATAAATATTGACCTAATTTGTTTGAGTAATTGAACTAATGATCTAACCACTTTGTTGAATCAATGTTTAGATTGAGTTTATTTTGCCAAAAACAAAAAATATAAAATTAGTTTAGTTTCAAGTCAAATAATAATAATAATAATAATTAATAATTAATAAAAAAGATAAATAAGACCAATAAGTTTTCCTATAAAAGAAAAAACAATATATATATATATATATATATATATATAAAAGGCAAGAACAAAAAATGTAAATTTTGCTTTTTGTCCAAATACTTACATTTTGTAAATAAAAAAGTATTTGACCGAGTTAAAATTGAATGCTACTATTATGAGGATTGTATCAGTTTTGCTCCCAATACAATATACATATAAAATATAAATATTAGACGATCAAGCCCGAATTGTTAAAAGACAGGTTAGTCAGATTAATTTTGACTAAAAAGAATGCATTTTCACATACTCAAAAGCAGTAGGATTTTTTTTTTATTTTGGTTGGTTTAAATTAAAAAAAAAATTAAAAGTACTATCGTATAGTCTAACAAAATAAAATAAATTTTAAAAATGTACATTTATATTCTCTATACTTTTATATTAAGATTAATTTCCGCAGACAGAAGTTGATGGAAGCACCCATTTCCCGGGGAGCGTTCCCGCCGAAACAAGTTTCCTCGTACCCAGCTCTTTGCGTGAACAAAGACCATATTGAGCGGAAACAGGGACTGGACCCCACGGACAGTGTGGGGGACTCAAATAAAGAGAACTGGGAGCTATAAAAATAAAAAATTAAAAAAATAATAAAACTTTTTGAGGCCGCACTTTTTTAATAAAATAATTGGTCAACTTTAAAAAAAAAAAAAATTGTATCTCTTCCAAAATAAAAATAAATACATAAATAAAAATAATAATAAATAAAAGAGTATCGAAACTTTTAAGTGAGAAAAATCATGAAAGGTGGTGGAATTGTAAGCATCTCTTACGTTTACAACATGAAGGTCGGAAGAAAATATATTTTTCATCCGAAAATTTTATCATGGTGTTCTCCCCCAATTTATTCATGGAGCACAAGATGTAAACAGTTAATTTCTTCCAGCCAGCCAACGATTAACAAAAATTTAAAATGATGATTATTGTTAATTGTTTGTTCAATCAGCTGTATCCAACTCAACCCTATAAATAAGGTCCTTCTATATAAGTAAATATTCTAAACAAGGAATCCGCTGGTGTAAAGCATCATTAAGTAATGCTACTGATCAGTAAGAATGTGACTCTGAAATTCTAGAAATGAATATTGCAGTTCAAACACCGGAGAAAACTGTTCACTTGATCAACATGCTTCGGGTCTTTCACCAGCATGCTTACCATATAATAACCTTCACGTACCAAGGATCTTGGTCCCTTCAGATACAAGAAGTTAAAGATCTTGCCAACTGATTGCATACAACCTTGGAACGCCTTTGACAGCACTGGGTAGATGCTGTAGAACTAGAAGTAATTTTTGATGCGTATGGATGGCCAAAGAATATCTAACTCTGTCCCCTCAAAGACATATCAAGCTGTCTTGCCAATGCCCTGAAAGGGTTTTCTCCAAATTCTTGCTGCAGCAAAAGTTCTGGTTACTAAAAATCAATTAACCCATCTCTAGGTGTTCTCAGCTCTTAACATAGGAAAAATTAGACTGCAACTTGTCAGAATATTTTCGCCTTGAGCACCAAGTTCAACTGCATTTTTCCTTTTTACTTCTAGCTTCAACCGTTGGTCAGTGCATGTAACAATGCATGTCGTTCATGAATGGCTCTTCTGAAAATTGTAAAAATCAATGTTGTGGTTCATATGGTTAATGCCCAAAAGATTTAAGACCACTTTGTCTTGATAACTTCTTATATATGCTACACCATTACACCAAGTCTCGCCTTGAAATCTTCTGATACTGGAGCATGGTAAAATGGAACCAAGTCTTCTGATGCTCAATTCAGAAATTTCAGCTAGTACAAACAATCTTCCATCAAACTGCACAAATCTGGTTTTGCCAATTGCCTCTCAAGTACCTGGTGATGTTCCCTTATTTTCTAGCATGTCTAGATTAGCAATGCCTTTCATCATTTGCTATTTATGCCAGCTTTGGTCGGTCCCATTTACACCATGAAGATTCAGTCTGCAACTTTCAAGATAATGGAAATGTAAACTCAAAGCTACTGCATATTCTCTCTCTCTCTCTCTATGATGCACCAGCCCTTGAGTGATGAAAACTAGATTTATTTAAACATATGACCAAAAATAGAAAAACATACATGTTATGTGCATATCCATTCCCAGTACACCCACAAAAGAAGGAATTGTATTCACTTCAACTTCTCAAACAACAAAGGTATGATACCTGTTTGCATTCACTACAATCAATGTACTTTACATGAACAACATGTTGAATGATAGAATGATCATTTGACAAATCCAAGGTATAATCATGGATGTACATGGTCTAATGTGAGAGGCTCTTCTCCAAGCAAAAGTGCCCTCAAAACAGCCTCGCATAAGCCATTGTAATGCACAATTAAATGTCCACCTTCAGGAACTTCATGATATCGAATCCAGGGTAGCTTTTTCGAAATATATCTTTGCAGTTGAAAAGGTACAACTCTGTCTTCATAACCTTGCCAGATGTGAACAGAGCTTTCATTTAGAGGAAATGGGTTGAGTAGATCTGTGGGATCAAAGTCCCAATCACCAAAGCTTGCCATAAAGTCATGACGGAGCGTATCAAAAATTTCTCTGTCTCGCAATCCATCCTGTACGAAGAAACATAGACATTGTCTCAGTGATGAATTCATTTCATTTGTTTTATACTTAATAATTTCAATTTATCGTGCTAACATTGTCTTGCAGGATCAACATTTTCCTCTTTTGCGACAAGACCAGATATACCTTGGTTAGCATTGGGAAACCTGGAATCTTCTTCAAGATCTCTATATCGTGAGCGTTAAAGAAGACTGGGTTTTTTTCCAGGACAGAAGTTGAAGGGAGCCATTTCTGCGTAACCCACCACTGCAGTAGTCCAGGGGCATACTTTGAAAACCAGAATGACAACTGAACAAGTCTCCTCCTATAGTCATCTTTTATCAGAGACTTGGGAAGAGAAGGCCATCTATAATTAACAACTGGGACTATAAAAGATGCGCCTGCCAACCTGCACAAATGGTTCTGATGTGAGTAACAACATGTCATGATTGAGTTCAAGAGGTAAAGCTCTGCAGCTAGAATTTTTGACTCATTTTGCCTGTGTGGTATATGTTTGAGGCAACTCCAAATGGGATATGACCCCATTGAGACTCCAATCACATAAAACTTGGATCCTATCTGTAACTGATCTGCAAGTTCTTCAATGTCAAGTGCTTCACTCTTTACTGATCTCATCGGGTTTGGATCACTTTCTCCATATCCAGCCCGGTCAAATAGAAGAAAGTATATCCCCAGGTCTTCTATCATTTCCTGAAAAGTGATGAAATTCGCTTTACTTGACACTGACGATTTAAATCAGCATGCTATTTCTACATGTACAGGAAGATTGAACAGAAATCTAGTAAGCCATCTATATAAATCCTAGTTATTCCATTTTGGATAAATTTTCTTGTAAACCATGTCAAAACACTATTTATGGAATCAGCTCTCTGTTTCTAATCCTTAATGTGTTTAGAGATTTGGACTGGGGATAGTTTATCAGGAACCAAGAAATGCCTTTCTTCACATGATTTCATATTCATATGATGAAAAATCAAAATAGCTTCATAGTAAGTCATTTTCATTCCAAGCAATATAATGAAACCTTGGATCTTTGAAAGCATAAATGACACATGACACTGTTAAGCATGTCATGAAATTGTAAGTGTATTGCTGTCATAAACACATTCTAGAGTGTCAAATGACAAGTCAACCATTTTACACATACACAAGGACATTTTTCTGTGGATTGGTAAACTTCTTTTTATGCACGAACTATTACGCAACTTCTATCAATTCAAACAACCTCATGTTAAACTATTCAAAGTCTCATCCCAAACCTGGGCTAGTCTAGCCAATACCATGTGTTGATTTAAGTTCCCTTCATATTCCACTTCCTATTATTCCTCATACTCTACATGAATGCTGTTATGATTCTAATTATAAGTTACGAGATTTGAGTGACACTATCACCCGGTTCTCAAGCCAGTGGGCACCCGGGCTGCAGAGCATACCCCTAAAACTAGCTATTAGAGTAAGAGAGCGCAAAGTCCATTCTGATGTAGGAATCAAGCCTCATACCTTACAATAAGGATAACAAAATGTCATTTCATCCAAGAAAGTATTTTCTTAAATCAAGAAAAAGATGGAAGAGGGTTTTATATCCATACATGGGGTGCCAGAAAGTTCATTTCTTTGGAGCTGCCAAACCCGTGAACAATAATGATCTTGTACTTGGCTTTGCTCTTGGGGACTCCTCGCTCTACGTAGGCCAGATATCTGCCATCTTGGAGTCTGATTCTCGGAGAATCGCAAACGCAGTCAAATGGTACTTGTTCCACCTGGGGTGGAGGTGGAAGCTGAGTGGCCTGATAAGCCATTCCCAGAAGACCAATCATCAGGACAACTTGAACTTCTGTTTTTGAAACCATCCCTGAATGAAAATAAAAACAAAGAACAGATCTTGGTAACACAGATCCAATTCTGTGATAACAGCAATACCCCGGAAAGAAAAAGGGAACCAAAAGAATCGGGGCTTACCTGACTGAACCTTAAAATGTCGTAATAATTATCGGCAATCCAATGATTCGGATGATGGGGTTTCTTGATTTCCTTCTGTTTTGACTCTTGATTGGTGGCCGCTGCTGTCTTTGGCAAGATACAATCAGCAGCAGAGCGCAAGGAGAAGCAACTTTGGCGGCTCCCAGCAGCGGCTGCCGAGAACTTATGCTTGTCTTCGCACAGTCGATTACTTAAAAATGATTTTAACTTATGTGGGTATCTCATGTTGTTTTGTGGCTCTGCCTCATGTGCTGCTGCTGAGGAGATCTCATATTGTTATGCGTTTGTGTTCTGGGCTTTATGGCTCTAGGCTACGTTGTTGTTGGGAGGAATTTTCTGACCTGGATATTCCTTCCCTAACAAAGGAATTGGGATATTCCTCTTACCAAAAATGATTAGCCTTTGTTTTTTTTTTTTTTAACTATTATAAAAGAGACTAGATAAGACCCTTCTTCTTCTTACGAGCCAAGCAACAGTCAATCGTTTGTGTCTCGATTCAATTTCTTTGTAAGAAAAATTTACCATTTGATTAACGATGATTGCGTATGTTTTCTTTTATGTCTAGGGGACACAGCTCCTTGACTACTTTGTAGAAAAATGAGTAAATACAGTGTAAGAGCTTGAATCCCTGTTAGAGATATTGCCACCTGCCAACTTACCTTCAAACTCTCATCTCAGGCTTTTAAGTTAAATTTTGATTTTATAGATAAACAAAATTTTTGATATTTTAAACTATAACACTGCAAGTTGATCTTGTTTTTCTAAGTCTTGAGAGGTGCTCTTCTGTACTTTTCGACCAATAACACCTGCGCATTATAGATAAGTATACTTTTTATATTTAAAATTTTGATATATTAATGTGTGTGTGTGTGTGTGTATGAAGTTAGATGTGTGAGTACCGTTGGGGAAATAAGGAATACAAATGCAGGGATAAAACAATTCCAAATGCAATGTTGCCATAGGGTGTAGCCGAGAGATACTCCTCCCTAAGGGACATGGCAAGTGCCACTGACAGACTGCCTGGTTGGTTGGTCTTTTTCCGTTTTGGCTTTAGAAGCATGTGTTCAATAATTTAGTACCAACTACGGTTTTATTAATGCCAATTGGATTGGTAATCAATTTTATTCCCGTAACCAAGGAAAATTTAGATACATATTAATCTACTTGTTTAGCTTTCAGAGTTGGAGTTTGAGTGCAACTGAGTGTGTTCATATGAGATGATTTTTTTTTAAAAAAAAAATTCTCGTAAATTCTATAATCTCCTTTTCAAAGTTAAAATCTAAAATTTTAAAAATATAATTTAAATATCCCCCCAAGTGTCATGGGATGCTCAAAGAATTGGTGCATTGGGGTTTAGTTCATTGAAGTTCATATGAAATTTCACATCTCGCATAATTACCATGATCTTATGAGATGACAAGTTTCATGTTTTTAAATTAAAATTAATAAATTGGATTGACTGTTTAAGTAAGTAAATGCATATTTATATGAAACTCTTTTTTTTTTTGCACAAAATTACTATACTCGTGTGAAATAATGTGTTTTTTTTTTAAATAAAGGAAACCAAGAAATAAATTTACTGTTATATGAGTATGTGAATTCTAATTAAATATCATATGAAATACAAATTAAATTTGAAATTAAATATCTAAAATTCTATCACTTATATTATCATTAATTAAGATTATAAGTTCATGGTGAATGAGCAAAATTAAATTTATTATTTATTTATTATTATTATTTTACTTTTATATGATTAGATTTAGATAGAATATAATCTACTAGTTCATGATTAATTAGTCTCGCCTATAGACCATAATTATTATCTCAATGACATCATGGGTATATTTGCATCTTTGGTTTATGCCAATGTTTAAGAATATTCGGATACAATTGCTGGCTGGAAACAGAGATGGCTTGCCCTTCTTTGACCGAAAAACACAAAAAGGCTGGCCTGGGCTTCCTCTAAATTTGATTGCAACCCTTCTGGACATTTTATATTCGGTGGCTGCTTTTCTTGCATAACCATCCTTCTCATGCTGTGTGCCAATCACTCTTGTTGGCAGATTTTCTCAGTTCCCATTTCACACTTTGCCCGCGTGGTCTTGTCACCCTTGTGGTCAATTTCATCTGAATTTCCCTAAAATATAAGATGAATACAACAGTTAATTTATATTACATAAGATTAATATTTAATAATATATAAATAATATTTAGTAGTATATAAATTTTACATAAAAATTTATTTTTTTAATAATTTTATTATATGATATCAAATAGTATTAAATGGTGTTCATAGGATATATTTACTCTCTGTTCAATTGCCTCTACCATGGTGTTTTCCTAGAACATGATGCAATTATACTGAACAAAAATACTAGAGCTAGTACCTTTTATTGACCTCTCAGCATGTCTAGATTAGCAATGCCTTTCATCTTTCTCCTTCTTTAATAAGTCTCAATACTCTAAAATCGATTCCCTTTAATTACATAAGCACACTATAACTTGGAGATACAAGTTAAAAGGCCATTTGGAGTAACGTAATGAGACGTAGAAAGAATTTCAGAAGGAAATCCAACCCAATAAAGAAAAAGTTTCTACCTAGCTAGATGAAAACAACTTTCAATTAAAATATGTCGTCTAGGTGAATCTGTGTGTGTTAGAATATTGAGTTCTACAAGTAAGTGGGAAGTTGTCGGTATTGTGTAATTTTGCAGAATTGAGGAGAACTTTATATATATATATATATATATTAATACATATGTTGCTTTCATGATAAACTATGCGACTAACGTGTAGTTTTATGAAAATCTTCATAAATATGCTTACTTTTCAAGTTTAATGGGACTTATTTGCCTTTATATGAGATATAAATGGTAATTTCAGGGAGTAGAGTAATAAACAGAAAATGAGAAGATTGGATCGGTTTCTCGTTTGGTGCTGTTGTGTATGATGGTGATGATGACGACGACGACGACGACGAAGTTACCACTGTCCTAGGGCTTCGAATGAACAATAAATAGGACGAACTATCTGCATAACTACTGAAAACGTCTCGATCGTACCAGTGCAGCAAGTCATGATCAACATGTACTAATGCTGGTACAGATTAGTCAGTTGGGACCAGCCCGAGAAGGAGACTGCAGATGAACTCAATCAATTTAATTTAACATATTTTAAATAAACATAAATTTATATTATATTATTATAACTGTGCCCTTTTCATCGGTAAATGGAGTTGACAGTCAATCTAGAAGGATTTGGATTACTCTTTTGTCAATTTAAAAGTAACAAATGTTATTGCCGCAGGGACACTGCGGTAAACTCGAAGAGAAGCAAGATAAAGCTTAAATCGTTAGGATTTGGAACTGGGGGCACATGCTTTTTATGGTTTGTCAACGATTGTTGGATGCATCTGCATGATTGAAGAGTAGGGGAACAGCTTCTGAGTCATCTACATTGCCTTTGTGGTATGTACTCGAAGCAGCTCCAACTGGAATGTGCATGTTCCAATGAAAACTTCAATCACAAGAAACTTGGGTCCCAGATTGAACCGGTTAGCAAGTTCTGGAATATCAGGAGCCTCACTCTTCACAATATTTATTTTTAAGATTTATTAGCCGCTAAGAAGGGAATCCAAGAGTTTTTTTTTTTCTAAAAAAAAAAACCCAATTTATCCACAGAAATGCAGTGTCTTTTGTTGGGTGCTTAGAGTTCTACTTAATTTTTTGACATCTAGTTGGCGCCTGACGTTCTTCAAGCCAACAAGCTCTATGACCTGCAGTCATTAGTGACAAAAACATAAAAATGCCTGAAAATCTGTTTCGGAAATAGGATTCATGTAAGACAAAAAAGGGCCCCCGAGACACTGGGACAGTTGATGATTTATGTAGCCTACATTAAAATGTAAGAAAGAGACTAAAGTACATGATTAAAAACACTTTTACGCATTTCAACATTAAAAATATAAAACAAACAAAGCATTTGCTGCCCTTACATTTCCAAACTTGAAAAGCTAAGAAATTAAGTCCATATGTGTTGCGTAAAACTTTTTCCTCTCTTTTTGTGGACCTAATGAAAGACAACTGTAAGTAAGCACGGTGAGCGATGTTTCATTTCTAACGATAAGGTGCATCACAATGTGTGAGCCCTGTCTGAGACGCATTCAAATCACCGTGTCTGAACAATTGTTTCCGTAAATGTAAATGCTTCGCATACCAATAAAAATTATATAGGTAAGAGTCATGATATATAGAACTCCAAGCACTTTGTCACATAGCAAATAACACACTCTTTTTGTCTGGATAAAAGACGGTGCAGAAGAGCTTTAATGGAGAGGGAGTAACTAAGACACTGATTCATTTCATTAAAACTACAACCAGGCCATGAGAATTTCTCTTTTTCTAGTTCTTCTCCTGTCGTCTACTTCAAGTCCTCGCCTCTCCACCTATTTCCTTTTGACTCTTCTTTACTGCTGCTTGTTTGATAATGTGCATGTGCATCTCTTATTCAACCAAAAGTGCCCTCAGGATTGCTTCACAGAGCTCGCTCTTCAAACTCAACATATGTCCAGCACCAGGAACCTCATGGTAATGAATCCATGGAAGCTTTTCCGAGATGTACCGACTTATTTCAAAAGGTATAATTCTGTCTTCGTAACCTTGCCACAAATGTACTGAGCCCTCATTTTCTGGGAAAGGATTGGACAAGTCTGGGATATCAAATTCCCATTTTCGAAAAGCAACTATCAAGTCTCGATGCAGAGATTCAAAGTCACCTTGTTGTCGAACCTTTTCCTATCCAGGATAACCACCAAGCCTTAGACTATCAATAACAACATAAAACAGATTATTACAGCAGCTCATGACAAGGAATATAATTTGATGTGGGTTAGATGAGTTTTCTTTGATGTCTATGCCAGAGAAACTGTGAAAATTGACCGTACACATTCAAAGGAACTTGCATGCCTCTACTTGTAAAGATGGTAGTTTCTGAAGTACCAAACAGACATGGAATCTCAAAATAGAAACTAAGCAATGAGAATACTTATTATTAGATTCTATCCAATGAAGTGACCTTTTTTCTCACTTAGGTAAATTTAGACCTATTGTGGGAATGAAATATCTGCACGTCATGAAAAATACAAATGCTAATGAGAGCACGCATTTTCCTTTTGTTTCTATTTCCAAGGATGCCATAAATGAACACACAAAATGCACCTACCTGGGTAGCACTAGGAATTTTTGATGCCCTGGAAAGAAGTTCAAGATCTTGTGCGCTAAAAATTGCCAAGTTCCCTGACAGGATGCTTAATGAAGGGAACCATTTCTGGGTCATCCACCAGTGGAGTAACCAGGGGGTATAATATGCAACTCGAAATGCCCATTGATCAGATGTGACAAGTTTATGGAAACATGCTTTTGACATGTTGGCAGGGAGCCAAGACCACCAGTAGCTCACAAATGGAACTACAAGGGAAGCTCCAGACAACCTGCCATTGTGACTAATAAGATTCTGGTAGAAGCAAAGCACAAGCTTCCAAATATTTGAAAAAAGAAACAAAAGCAAGTACTTGAACATGCCTTTGTGGTATGTATTTAAGGCAACTGTAAATGGGGTAAGCACCGATTGAAACTCCTATCACATAAAATTTGGACCCAATCTGCAAATTGTCTGCTAATTCTTCAATATCATATGCTTCACTTTTTATCGATCGTGATGGATATGGATCACTCTCTCCATAACCAGCTCTATCAAAGAAGAGGAAATATATCTTAAGCTCCTCTATAAATTCCTGAACAATCAAAACCAACCCAAAAGTTAATATGACTGACAGAACATGAAACAAAACATCATAGAGCCAATGACCACCACCACATATGCATCAAAAGGATGCAGAGATAACAATAAGACAGCAGATGCAAGAACTCCTGGTGTATCTTGGACTATTAACAAAGTAATATAAACCAAATAGGCACAGCAACAATACAACAAAAATGCAAGAACTCCTGATGCATCTTAAACTAGCAACAAGGTAGCATAAAACCAAACACATTTATATTCATGTGTAGGCATAAAAATTTATTGGTGAGCCTCCCCTGGTTATTTTACAAATTTATTTTTATAAGTGTACACATGGGCATGCATACACATGTGTTATTTCACAAGAATGCATGAAGATCATTCCAATGCCAATATCCACTCTCCCAAGTAAGCCAAGGAATAAATGTGAGGCTGAATGATTGTTGCACCGGCATTCCTAAATCAGTATTCTTACTTCAAAACAAGATGCGTGATGTAAACAAAAGAGAGAATGAAATGTGATTAAAATGAAATTGCATTTACAGGAATCCAAACAATAAAAGTTGCATTCTGAAACAAGTAAACAGCTAGAAACCAAACTTCAGATGTACTTTCAATGTGGTGGTCAAGACACCTGAAACTCAAGCCAGCAACACAAGCCCAGACTGGAGACATATGATGCACGAGTATCATGTATAATTCCCCGAGAAGCGAAGGTACAGGGCAATACACACAAAAATAATAATAATGCCTCTCTCTCTCTCTCCCTCCCTCCCTCCCTCCCTCCCTTCCCTTTAGGATGGTTATATGGGTTAAAAGCATTTCTTCATATCTTGCACAAAATATCCCTCTAGTTCTGTGTTAAAATTTTGTCTAAAGATAAGGTATATTTGTTCTCTAGGTTGGCTGCAATTTTTTGGTTAAAAGAAGTTCAGACATAAGGAGGAATGCTACATATATCACCACTGTGCAGACTCTCTGGTTGTCCTTTAAGGTGTTATAACTTCAGATTGACATCCAAAGAAATTGCACCAATCAATTTCTCAAATGCACATAAATAATCAACTTGACTGTATAATTCAAATTCAATCATTTCTCAAAGTAAACTTAAGCAAAAATGCTTTGAAAGGGATACAGATTGTCTCCCAATCTTATTGCAGGAAGAGTACAAATTCAACAAAATTCAATCATAATTTAATAATAAGTCACAGTGAAAGAAGCTGTGATTAAGAAGAACATTCAGTTTTACCTGGGAGACAGGTAAATGAAAATCTTTGGAGCTATCAAAGCCGTGAATGACAATGACCTTGAACTTGGCCTCTTCCTTAGGAACTCCCATCTCCCTATAAGCCAAATGCCTCCCATCACTGAGTCTGACTCTTGGTGAAGTGATAGGAGGGCCACCTGGTGATCCACATATCTTTGGAGGGGGAGGCTTCAATGCCTGATAAGCCCACCCCAGTAGACCAACTGTGATTGCCAATACTATTGGAGCGAACATTGCTGGAAAAAAATAAACAGAGATTCTGACATCTTAGAAGCAAAACTGAAGATTAGAAAAAGGAGTATCAATTGACAGACCCAAATACAATGTTGAAAGTGGGGCTTATTGTGCTAATATCTAAAAGATATATGAATTATTGTAGACAACTAAAATGCTAGAAAATATCTTCTTATGGTTCTTGGGACTTAAAAGAACTTGTGACATTTCTAAATGTCTTGTCTGATTGGAAGAATAAAGTTCAATTTTAATTACAAGATGCCAGTGATCTGAAATCAAGAGTTCATGGCTTTGATACAATTAAAAAAACATCATTCAACCCAAGAGCTTAAGCTGATGGATTTGATCTAGGAAATCTCTAACAAAAAGCACTGCATATAGGTCAAAATTCCCCGGCTATGAGACCAAGAAGGATGAAGCTAAGCACATCAATATCAAAACACTTGTGCACATAGCTTTCCTAGCAGAACATGATCGCCACTGAGATCATGGCTAGAGCTATATGGCCTTGCTAGCAGGCATAAATTCATAATCATTCTGCTGCACAGAAAAATCAGATCTTTTCAGGGTTCCACAAATGATAAGTGGATCTGTTCGACAATTTTATAGACATACCATGTTGACATACAAGAAAATCCGTCCAACTGTCCAAGCCCAAACTTTGGTTCGTAGACTTAACTTACCATTTCTCCAAATTCATCCAAAGAGTAGTTGCTACTACCATACTGAGAGCTAAGGACTAAAGTTCCCAAGCAGCCTATAAAACACTTGTTTTGCCAAAACATAAAATAAAAGGAACCCCACAAACCAGAACTGCAACTAAAACAAACCCCATTAATCAGAACCAAACTTCCAATCATATAATGGATCAATAAGATCGAAACTTTTGGGAAAAGGCGGAACCCACCTGGAGCAAGTGGAAAAGAAGTGGGTTTGGTTTTGTTTCCTCTGGTGTGAGCTCTTGCTGATGCAGCAGATACTCTCTTGAAAGATGGATTTGCCATTCTTTCCACTGCTTAAAACACCAACAAAGGAGGTCCTGCCAAGAGGTGGTGGTGGAAAAGACCAGTTGATAAATGTGAGCCACAGGGCCACTGAGAGTGATGGGACGGCCGACAAGATACACTTTAACCAAAGCAATACACCCTGTGGAAAATAAGAAAAAATCTCAGCGCACAATCGAAAATAAGATTCAACGATGATCGGATCACTTATAACTTACAACGTTCTAACGGAGAATAAAGAGGTATTATTAGATTTTTTTAATATATATAAAAAATTTATTTAAAATTATATAATTATAGTAAAAATTTTTAAAATATAATTATTAAATTAAAGTAAAATTTTAATATATATTAATAATTTTAATTTTTATAAATTTAAATATATTATTTATAATATTATTTAAATAAAAATATT
Source organism: Kandelia obovata (assembly GCA_021464305.1). Lineage (NCBI taxonomy): Eukaryota > Viridiplantae > Streptophyta > Magnoliopsida > Malpighiales > Rhizophoraceae > Kandelia > Kandelia obovata. The sequence goes on from CM038487.1 coordinate 5,988,823, forward strand.
TAATTTAAAAATACAAAAAATTAATATTTATAATAATATATTTATCATAAAAAATATAACAAGTGATTAATATTGATAATTATATATTTATTAAAAAAATTTAATAAATGATATCAAATCAGTTGTTTTGAAACTAAATAATTCTTTTATATATAAAAAAAATATATATTTGATTAATGATTGTTCATTAATTTTATAAAAATAATAAAATTTTATATTAATTTATAATTTATTGTTAGACTTTTATACAAAGAAAAAACAAATTTACTTATATAATAAGGATGATGCTTTGTTTTTTTAGCATCAATAAGTATCTAACAATTTATACTATAATTACTAAATAAAAAAATTATTATATTTTGATTATTAGTTATATCACATAAAGTAGAAATTAATTACGTAAAGAACTATAAAAAATATTTCAATTTTTTACTTTGATACTTAATGATAATTTAAAAAATTAATTTATAATATGTATTATATAATTATAAGTATGTCTAAGTGTGTATAAGTATCATTCATTATTGTTATTTATAACTCTATATTACACAATTTTAAGAGTGTATGTTTAGTTACAAATTTATAGATCTGAATATTATGATTTTTATTATTAATAAATATTAAGTTATATTATATATATGTATTAAGATTATAACTTTTTAGTTATCAAAATAATCAAATTATTATATTTAATATCATACATATATTATTATTATTATTATTTGATTGTTACTAAAATGATCAAAATAGAATATTTGAATAAACACGCATGTATTATTATTATAGTTTGATAGTTACCAAAATGACTAAACTATTATATTTAGTGACACGTATAAATAAGTTGTTAATATAAATGAAAAATGATTAGATAAATTGATATTATTAATCATTAAAATTTTTAAATTTACCTAAACATAAATTATTATTCCATAATTAAATTAAATTAATATTTAGTTATATATATATATATATATAAAGATATTAAATATATTTGATTGAAAAATAAATTTAATAGTATTATTTATAATAGTATATTGTAAGATTTTTTAAAGGAAAATTATAATATATTCTGATTGTTTTATTAAACTTATAATTAATTATGAACATTTATGATTATATAATTGTTGTAATTCACTTACATATTTCAATTGTTGTTTTATTCAAAAATTGGACTTCTCAAAATGATATGAATAAGTTAATATTTACTTATGTGTTATAAATGTTAACTTGCATTATTAGTGAGTAATTTTACTAGTATTATAGATTTAAGTAGTAAGAAATAGAAGCTACATTATAAATGTAAGACCGAAACAATTGGGTGAGTCTTATATTTATAAAAGTAATTGTTAAAAAAAATATTAAGAAAACTATAACATAAATAAAAAGTGCATATGAATATTTGAAATTTGTGAAAAGATGATTTTGTTTGACAAATAAGTCATTAAGACTTTAAGATCATATTATTAAGATGACTCACAACCATAAAGTTTATTAGATCACAAATTATACAATATCATATTATTAAGATGACTAATTTTGCAATAAGATTTAAGAATTTAAGATTAATGATAAATGATTGTTTTTGGTGTAATTCATTTTAAACTCACTACCTTTTAAATATGAGTAGTTTCAAGTTCATTACAACATTATAAAAAAAAGGTAAAAAGTAAATGAATGGTCAGTATGCTTATTTAAGAAGAAATAAGAAAGAAAAATTAAGTGAATTAGTTTCTTAATCTTATAAGCAAAAAGTTAGAAAAAGAATAAAGGTGAAAGTCAACCAATTGAAGAAAAAAAAAACTTACTTATGTTAGTTAGGCTAAAAAAAAGAATAAACGAACAATAGATGTCACTTTTGTAAAGAAAGTTAAATATTATCAAAAATATTACTTGACATGTAAGGTTTAGTTAAAAAAATACCTTAATATATTTTGAATTAAATTTAATTAAAATTTCTTTTAATACTTGGTGACTTTATTTTAATGTTATTGTTTATACATCTATAATGATACAAGGATTTAATATAATATGATTATTTTAATTGATATAAGAGCGTAAATATTTTTCTTAATGTATTTTTATTAAGATTTTATGTCAACTTAAGCATGATAAAGTTTAAAATAATTGTTAATTACCATGCATTATAACATTAAAATTAAGTGTAACATGTAAATGAAAATTATACACAAGAAAAACATAGTTTCTTGAAATTATACATTTTAATGTCTATAGACCTTTCAACACTCTTGTTCTTAATGAAAAAAATTATATTTTTATCACCTTTATAAATGTTTTTTTTTCATAGTTATATTTATTTGCTTTATAAAAATCTCAATTATTAGATACCATTGAACTATATATATATAAAGGAAATTAGAAGTAATTAGATAAAAGGTAAAAATTATAAAATTTGATAAATATGATGAAAATTATAGAAAATATAAAGATTTAAGGTAGTGTTTAAGTCTACTTATGAAATTCTTTGAAAGTTATGACATATGTTTATGGTAAATTATGATAGATACATCTTAGTAAAAAGTGTAACAAAAAGATGTAATGAAACATTAATTGATATGATTGGGAACAAATGAATAACTTATTTTTATCTAAATCTTTATGGTATATTACTCAGAACTACAAATTATTTGTTAAATAAGATCTTTAGTAAAACAATTCAAAGTACTGCTATCAAATTGTGGATAGCAAGAAAACTTAATTTAATATATTTAAAAAGAAATTCAACTTTAGTTATTTTATTAGTTATTTAAAGAGCTTTAAAGTGCATATAACCATAGTTCTAGAATTGTTAAAATTGATAATGTAAGATTTATTAAGAATGATAAAATTAGTAAGAGTAATAAATACTAAAATGTGAATATAAAAGAAATTAAGGTAAATATTGCTTTACCTATAACATTTTTTCATTCATTACAACACCAAATGTTATCTAAAAAATTAAAGAACATTTGAATAACGAGATACTCCCTAAAAAAATTAACTCATAATTACTAATATAAATAAATCATAAAAGATAATATTAAAAATATCTTAAAGTGAAAATGATCAGTTATTTTGAATGGTCATGCAATTTATTTGCAAGAATCAAAAATTGATATTAAAATTAATAAAAATTTAGTTTCATTTTTTCATATTCATTAAAGACTGTTATAATATCGGTGGTTCAATATGATTTAGAGTTGTATGAGATATATGTGAAAATCATTTTTCTTATTGAAAATTTTGAAGAAGAAATTTATAAGGATCAATTTAAAATTTTTTTTTCTTTTATCGAAGACAAAAATCAAATGGTGTGTAAATTTAAAGGATAATAAACAAATAATAATCAATAAAAATATTTTATTCTAACAATTATATTAAGCATTTTAATTGATGAAAAAAAAAAGACTAATTGCAAGTAAAACAACAAATAAATATTTTTAAAAAATAATAAATTTATTGAAATATTTAAATTATTCAAACATGTCCAGGTTATATCCATTTCCTAATTATTTTAGGGTTCGTATATCCTTCTGTCCATACCAACCGTGTCACGCTCATGTCTTCATTTCCAGGTCGATGCATCAAAGTTTTTCTCCTATTTCTAAAATTCTAACCAAACACTCCAAAGCAACATTTTGGGACAGACAATGGAGGAGCTCATTTACTACCAAATGCCGAACCTCTGACAGTATTAGCAAAGGCATAAGCCCAGTGTCTTCCGAGGCCGAATCATGGGAAGCTCATACAGAAGTACATCCTTAAATCAATTCAGGGCACCAGGCCATATCTTTTGGGGGCCTTCGCAAGCTTGGCCTAAAGACCATGGAAGTATTCTTTTTGACATAGAAACCCCAGATGCTGCTAAGGAAAACAAGAACGGGCCTAGTGTGGTGGCAAAGGCCATTTCAAATTTACAAAAGTGGAAATAATTTCAGGTCCCCAATGCAACCCAAGCTCACTGCTAACAGTTTTCAAGTGGGCTAGTGCCCTAACTGATTCTATATTTTATAAGTGACTGTAAGTAAAATCTCTTACTGTCGTTAATTATAAGATTCAGTGATAAAATTATTTTAATTTTTAATTTTAAGTTTAAGATTTAATATCTAGTTCCTAAAAACTGAAAAAGAAAAAAGAAAAAAAGAAAAATCATTGCTGAGTGTGGTTAAATTCATGTTGATACATAGAAATGGTATTGAAGATGGGTTTATTTTTTCATGAACAAAAATCACCTAGTTAGATGGATAAAGCTGCTGCATTCATATGCCAAGTCCAAATTCATAGTATTAGTCAAAATTCTAGTACTATATAATATTCATGATTGTTCATGCTAGCATGTATCCTACATAGCTGAGAATCATGAAAAGAAAAGGTTAGCCTAAGGCTCAAAACTTAATTACCCTCCAATCAGTCAAGTGAACATTACTAGAATAAGAAAGGTGAAGAGACCAATTTCTACATTAGATAGTCAATAAAAGATCAAGAGGACACCTTTTCCACGTAGAATCGATTCGACTATTTTAGTCCTCAATAGATTTTGATTGATTTAGCTAGCAGCACTGATAAAATTTTATGGTAAAAGAGTGAGATTGATTGATTGATTGATTTTTTTTTTTTTTGATGAATCAGATGGTGAAATTATATTAATTAGAAAAAAATAATTACCACAATTGGCTTAAAAGCAACCTAAAAAAATACAACAAAACTCACATCCACGTCTTGTAGTCAGATTTATAGAAGATAGTCTATTTTGCTAAATTGTCAACAACAGAATTAGCTGTTCTATTAGTATGAGTATAAGAGCATGCTGTCAAACGAAAAAGAAGTTTTCTGATCATAAGAAAAATGCCCTCTTAGCCTCCAAGATCTTGACACAACTTTAATCATAGTATTAGGCAAAATCAAATTTGATAATTAGGTACCTATTCTTAAAGACATGATTTTGATGGGATCAAGTTTAAGGGCCTTTGCAATAGCCATAATTACTCTTAGCCTACAAGAATAAGAACTATTTGTAAAATTTACTTGTGAATACATCCAAAACAATAATATATAATTAAAAATGAACTACCCAAAACAAGAAGAATTAGAAGTTTATGAGACAAGCTTATAATTTTGTTTGATGCATGCACCTCAAGTATTTTGGTAATAGTAAAAAGTACACATTTTGCGTAAACCCACGAGCCAAAATCAAGGTTAGCTCTTCATTAAAAAGTTGCAACATGTAACATGTAGGTAAAAATTAAAGAAATCCTCCTCCTTGGTCAACATTATAAGAAGCATCAGAACAGCAAAACATATATATACATGGCCTAATTTGCTTTGAAAAGAATATGGAGAATATTGTGTTCTTCAGGAGTAGTCATTGCATATGATGTGCGACACCCACCTAACAATTAATGTATGAAAACAAGAACAAAAACACAAAAAAAGAAGAAGAAGAAGAAGAGAGAGAGAGAGAGAGAGAGAGAGAGAGAAGAGAACAAGTGATTATTGGGAGAACTAAGGAAAGATGAGAACTTTCATGTATTGGAAATTTGCATCTTGTGCTGGCCTGAAAAGTTATTGCATACAGAAAATGGTTTATGATAAAAAATGACAGAGTTCGCACCAATAAAGGATTCAACATGCCCTTTGGTATATCATTGATTCTTATTGATGCATGCATTTCATAGAGGAGAATGATGAAAATTTCTTGATGAAAGTCGCTGGACACTGAGCTTAATGTGTCATTATATCCACTGGAGGAAGCAGTAACACTTTTCCTCAGGAACCCTTTTTATTATTTTTTTTCTTTTTCTTACATAGAAAATGGAAGTTCTGAAGATATTTCCTATAGTCTGAGTTACAAGACGTTGTAAGTTTGATGCATTTTGTTTTCATATCAGAATGTTCAATTCAAACAAATTGTTGTACCAAAATAATAATAATAACAACAATTTTGTTGGGGTTGATCTAATTATTACATTGAGAACTTGATCTCTCTCTCTCTCTCTCTCTCCCTCTATCTGGCCTTGCAGCAATGAAGTATAGCCTAAAGTCGAAATTGCAAGAATTCCTATAATCAGAGTATTAATTTGCTTTTTTTTTTTTTTGTAAGGATATTTATAACTACAAGAAATGACTTATGTATCTAATCCCAAGTAACCTTTTTTAACAGTACAATGTATGAAAAATATAAATATGAATTTTAAAAGAAAAAATTTATTAATTTCTGACATAATAAAGTCTTGAAAAATGTTTCGAGTCTTATTTCTAACTTTAAAAAATCTATTACTATGATGACTTGAAGATGAAATTGAGATTTTTCGCAAGTGATTTTATCATTGCACTGCAGGCAAGAGGCACTGACAAATATTTAAAAAACATTTAGCATAATTTAGTTTGGATATTGTAACGATTTACACATTATGTTTTAAAATGCAATTAAAAGCATACTATGCTAAACAGTAGTTAGTCAACATAATGAAGATACTGGAAATATGTTGCTGCCCATTTCTTTGGGTAGAGTTGATAATTTTTGAAAAAGAATGGCTCTAACAATTAACAAATTAAAAAAAAAAACAAAAACCACACATATAAATGCATTAAAAGTTTTAACAGCAACATCATTGTTAAAAAATCAATATAATAAATAATTTATCTCCAAAATTCATTTGTAAAATGGTTTATCTTCTTTCTTACTAAGCTAAAGGTAAATTAGCTTCTTTAAAACATTTATAATGACATTTGTATAATTCTGTTAAACTTTTATTACCATATACTTAACAGAGTAGATTAATTATTATCATCATCATCAAATTTCCCTATATTTAAAGCCAGAAAGTATGTATAATAGATGCTCCATTTTTTTTTTCTGTTGTTGTTTTTATGAGATGCTCCAATTGAATATAATAGCTTAAACGCTAATGTAATCATATCTTGGTTATCAATCAGCTTTACAAACGTAACATTCGGGCACAAAAAATACGCAGCATCCACTTGCAGACCACAAAACTCTATGATTCTGAGAGTATGCTTTGGCTTTTGAACCATGTGGCAGAAAAAATTAGTTTGAAAACAGAAAAGAAAGAGAAGGCAAAGATGCTAGAGAAAAAATAAAATAAAATGCACTGAGATGCGGGTAGTTTACATTATCAATGAGTCCTTGGAGAAGAATATGAAGAAAAGAGAGTGCTTTGGTTTCCATATATAGCAATCCAATCTCTCCAATATTTGCGAAGAATATTGAAATGAACCTCCATTAGTGCACTGCTTGTCTCTGTTCGTGGGGTTATGGTTGAGCTACTTTATGTCCCAAACTGCTTACAAGAATAATTCCGGATATAGCAAGGGTTAATTGCAAGATCTAAAAATGTTCCTTCAATACCCATCTCAGGAATTTCTCCCTCTTACTTATTCTTAATACAATAGGGCATTTCCTAGCTGGGTAATGTCTGAATAGGATCTGGTGAAATTCTGTGGTTATGTGAGCTAAGAACTTCAGTGTGTGGAGACCCCCAGCTGATTTGACAAGTCTAATGAATATAATAATATTATTATTATATTTTCAAAAAAATACAGTCATATTTATATTATTATTATATTAATTATGTCAAATTGTGGTCATTGTCTAGCAAATGTATTCTAATAAATAATTGACCATATGACACCTAAAGAGAGAGGTAAAGAGAAAGTGTTTCTTTATTTCCTACTTGCCATGTACTCGCACTATTCTCTTTCTCAGTTTCTCCGCCATAAGGCCACTTTTCTTCCTATCATTTGCTTTAATTACCTTTCCTAGATTAGTAATGGTGTCTACACACACACGCGCATACATTTAATGGTTAATATGTGAGACATAAACGAAACCTCAGACTTCTTGACTCGGACCCTCAAGTTCAGAATAAAGCTTAAGTCTCATAGCTTTTCTTGTGCATAAATAATTAATTAACTTATGATACGGTTCTTTTATATATATGCATAAAATTAAAACTCACGTTTTGTGAGAATTTGATAAAGTTAGAGATTTGAACTCTTTACCTCTCTTTATGAGCTTTTTCTCTCGTGTAGCTACTGGCTTGATTAGTTACCTATACCTTCGGATGCAACATCAATCATCTAGCACAGAAGAAAGTGATTTAATGCATACATATGCAGATGCAAAGAAGCCTCTCATTACATGCATCAAATAGTATAATGCTAATTAACATCCAATACATTACAATTAATCCTTATTTTATTAATTGAAAGCATACTACTTAACATGTGAAATACATATAATATTGCATTTGATATAACTATAATACTGTTTAATTCATATAATTAGTTTTTTTTTTGTTTTTTGTTTTTTTTGGAGTCACACGTATAATTAGCTATTAGATACCTCGACATGCATGTGACCAATAATACCTAAGCCCTATTAGTATAGCTGTGCGGATAATTAAGAGAAATCAATTGCAAGGACATGGTGAGACAAATATGTATCAATTCAACAACGTGTTAAATTGATAGTGTCAATGGTTTTTTTTTTTTTTTAATTTATTTGTAAAAATAAAACAATATTCAAGAGTGATAATAATACTCTCTCTCTCTCTCCCTCTCTCCCTCTCTCTCTCTCTCTCTACCTCTCTCTCTCTCTCTCTCTCTATATATATATATATATATATATATATATATATGCGTCATAAAGCCACTTTTTTAGCATAAGACACCACTTCTGGTTCCCTTGATAGGGAAGTGGGGGGGGGGGTTGGGCTAAAAGATGGAGAGTGTGAAATACGTATGAACCCTGCATGGTAAGTGGAGGACCCCGTGAGCCCCCCTCCCTCCCTTGCCACACATGCAGCAGAACAGCCACGTGTCCCTCCTGCTATTTCATTTGAAAGTTTGTTTTGTGACTAAAACTAGCCGGCAAAGCCGCCTCATTTATGATGTGTCAACCTTTACTGTCCCAAGCCACATTTTTGGTGCTGAAAGATGTGATATATTATTTCATACGACAATGGGAATATATATTTTGGTTTTGTTTTGTCTATTTGATTATTTATAGACCTCCAATCTTGTTTCACTTTTGCTATATAGTTACAGCACATTCATACTGAAAAATTATCTCAAAAGTGGCACACAGAATTTAATATACTTAATATATATATATTATATTGTTACAATCATTAATTATATATTTTTAATTAGTAATTTAGCAAAAATTTCAAGTATAAGTTTAGCAATTATGATAATAAAAAGGAGAAATGCATAAAAAATGGATTAAATTGACTATGTCTTTTTCCCCTTTTGTTTTATTTATTTATTTATTTATTTTTTCATGTGAATTGACTCCGGTTGCTCTCTAGTAAAAGGCTCCTTTCTAGTGAGAAATCTTAGTGTTCTTCTTGCCAACTATCATTGCTTGCTTTTTCGTCTTGAAAGTTATGGAACTTCCTTGCTAGCTGGTGGGGGATTTCAATGGTGTTTGCCATCAAACTTGCCAGATATGTACGTCCAGCTAGTTGGCATGTTTGGTGGTGAACACCAAAAGTATATTTGGATTATTCTCTTCTTTGATGTGACGTGAACTCTCTGGCTCCAAAGAAATAAGATGGCCTTAAAAAAATGAGGCTCCATATTGGGGAAGAATGCTTGATTTGATTCTTATGGAGCTTAATCTTTTGCTGAAACTTTAGGGATGATAACAATCCAATTGAAAGCCAATCCTTGCTTCTCTTTGCTGACGCTCTTGTAACTTTGGACTGTTCCCAATTCACCTCCATAACTTCAGGCTTGAGTCTCCCCTCAACCACATTGTTTGGAATGGAATGTTGATGGCTCAGCTTTTAGGAGGCCTGGTCCTGGGGACATTAGAGGTGTACTTGGAGAGACTCTTCTTGCCATCTCATTTCTGTCTTTTGTCATTCTGTTGGTGTGATTGATTCCAATCATGCAGAATTACTGGCAATTTTCAAGACTACTAAATTGAGGGCATCAGATGATGGAATGAAGAATATGTCTTTCATTTTAGAGTTCATTCACCCATTGATCTTTCTCATGTAGTTCTGATGCTATAAATTGTAGGAATTGTAATTTTATTGCAAACGGTTTAGTAAAGTAAAAAAATTGCTAAGCAATCTAATTTTATTGTCTCACTTTAATTTTTTTTCTTTGGCTATTCATCCTCAATTTTTTTTTGTAACAGTTCTATTTCTTTTAATAAGATTTGAACTTGACTTATAAATTTTTTTAAAAAAAAATAAAAAATTGACCGTCGAGCTCATAATTAAAAATGAACGTGAAGCCCAAGGCATAGCTTACACGTTTCATTTTACTCAAAAAGTTCTCTGGCACGGTAGAGCTAGACCAAAGTAGAAGCTTGAAATGGTTCCATAAGCTCAGTGATAGAGCATTTGACTGCAAAATTGAAACCGTAATGAAATTAAATGATAACTAAATGAACTTGAAACAGCTGTCTGGACGCTAAGGCATTTGATGTTCTATACAATCATGAGTCAAATGCGGTGCCTGTTACTGTTAACGACTGCAGTGTATCGGTCTAAGGGTTCTCGGACCAAAAGCCATGGAATGATTCTGAATGTACCTTTTTCGGTATAAGTTCTTGATGTTCCACCTTTTTTTTTTCCACTAAGCTAATTTCCCCGAGGCATAGAGGTCCCAATTGTACATCGTAAGCATTAGAAAGAAAAAATAAATTATATTAATATATATTAAAAATTATACAATTTTATGATAAAAATGCATCGCTTCCTAAAAAATAAAAATAACTTAAAAATTTTGTAAAAAAGTAAATTATTTCTTAAAATTAGTTGTTATTAACGGTTTACATGTTATAGTGGTAGCTAACAAAATTTTTTATACTCGTATTATTAAATTAATGTAATAGATTATATGTTATTTTATTAAAATATTTATAAATTAATTATATTTTTGAGATTAGAAAAAAAAAAAGAAAAACCTGATTTTTGACTTTATTATTAATATCATGAAACATTGACGAGAGTTTCTAATGTCTTTTTTTTCTATTGTTTATCTATATAATTGTAATTTGAAAGTTATTTTCAATGATTAATGAAATTCATCTTTAATATTCCTTTGACTCCAAAAGTTGAATATCTCTCTAATTATAAGAAATTCTGTTTCATTAATATTGGTAGCAGCAATTGCTTTAGAAAACATGCACATTATGTTCTTTTTGTTGTTATACAACACACTTTCTATACTTATCATACCACACTTATTTGTCATTATGGTGTCTATGATGAACTTATATGTACCATTCGAGAGTAGTGACCAAGTTAGTCTTGTTGTTTCTTTTCTTTACTTATGGGTTAAACACCTCCAAAATTCATTATAAAGTCATAAGTACATTACGACCACGTCGCCCTTGACCACCAGCATAACCTAACATGAATTAGATTACAAGTGTTATTAATCAAGAACGACTTACTTACCAAAATGTTTTCATTTCTCCTGCATAAAATCTCTTGACCAATATCTCTCATAATGTACAACCTTAACCTAACATTTACCATGTCTCTCATACATCTTTAATCAATCTTATAATCGTTAATAAACCTTCCCACTATCTTAAATACATACACCAAATAAACCAAACTTGGTGGTAATGAAGAAATAAATGAGCGACTGACTTTTATGCCATAGTGCATAGTGGGCAATTGATGTCACGATTAGGGCTCTCAATTTAGCATACTCTTTCTTTGACTGGTAAGTGATTTATAATCAATTATCACCCAAAAACCTCTATTATGAGAAACCAATTCCACCATATACCTATTATCCCTCTCTTAATTGGACCTCAAAAGCAATCCTGAAAGTCATAAAAGGATTTTATAAATCATTACCCATCTCTCATTAACATATAAACCTATTTTTCTCCCTTCTTATTAGTTGCTTGGCTAATATAAGATGCATAAACTTAACATGCAAGTCATTCTCCCAGTTGAAGAACCTCTGCCACCACTTGAACTTTCAAATCTAGTGGTTATACTTCCATTTATTGAAGCTGTTGATCAAACCCTTTTTCTCTATTGATAGCGTAAAAAGTCTTAAAAATCTTATAACTAATGACATCTCACCTAACCAAATGTGACTATAGAAGTCCACTATACTACTATCCCTCCACCATATAATTATAGTTGAACTTAATAACTTCATTGTTCTTATCCTCCCTTTTCCATGACAAACAACCATATAATTATAGATAAACTTAATCACTTCATTGTTCTTATCCTTCTTTTGCTATGACAGGCATATACCTTTTCATATGAAAAAGATCTATAAGCATCTCGACAACCACTCTCATAACCATAAACAATGTTCTTCATATCTCTCTTTAAGAACTTTGACCTAATATGTATTATTTGCATTTTTTACCTTCCACAACTACTTTGACAATAACCCCATATTAGTGTCTTTTAGATTTTCAACACTCAGTCCACCTTATTTTCTTTTAGCATACTGAGCCTTAACCAACCTAATGCATTTTCCTTTTGTTGTCTTCCTCACCCCAGAAGAAAGATATCTAATTTCTTTCGAGCCACTCCTTCACACTTTTTGATATTTTGAATAAAGATATGAAATATACTAGTAACAATCTTAGGCAAAATTTTAAAAGTACCAATTACCTAGACTTCAACAAAAATTGCACTTTTCACTTTGTTCATTTACTCATCATTTTTCATATTATCGAGTTTAATAAGTATTTAGTTCATGGGTTCATACCTAATGAAAGTCCTAGGTATTTTAGTGGCGATAAACCAAATTTGCAATGCTAAAAATAAGTTTGCCTTTACAACTTCGTTTAGTATGCCTTGACTCCATACAATATCATCTTCATTAGGTTGCTTTTTAATCTTACATAACATTTGAAGTACTGAAGGATATTTTTATAATTAGTTATTGACTTATCACCTATTTTACTAAAAATTATAATATCATTAGTAAATTGTAAGTGTATTAGCCTAATGTCATTTTTGAGTGAAATGTCGATAATAAATTCCAACTTTGTAGCCTTTTGAAATGATGAGTTAAAACTCTCAGTTACTAGGGCAAAGAGGAATAGTGATAAAGAGGTCTATTGTCTTAGTCCTTTTATCATCTGAAACTATTGCATTGGGTTGTCGTTAATAAGAATAAATAATATAGGTATAAAAATGCACTCTCATATCCATTTCCTCCACTAGCTCCTAAAGCTTATATAACTAATTACCTTGGTAAGAAATGTCCATTCAAAAAAATTATATACTTTCTTAAAGTTAATTTTGATGATTATCTCCTATATTCCATCTCTTCTTTACCTCAAGTGTTTGATTCACCACAAAAACACTATTGAAAATGTTGCGCTTTCTCATGAATATTGCTTAAGACTCCCTAATAACCTTATTGATTACCTTTTTGAGTCGTCAAGCTAGAACTTTAGCAAGTATCTTGTAGATGAAATCGACTAGCAAGATTGGTCCTAATTAATCAATTTTTGTAACTCCATTAACCTTCAGAATTAACATGATGAGGTATCTACATAGCTTACCATTTTCATAAAAATTGTTAAGAAACTTCATCATATCTAGCTCCATCATCTTCTAATGATACTTGATGAAATTAAGATTGAATCTATTTGGGCTCTGAGTTTTATTGTCATCACAATTTTCAATGACTTCTCGCACTTTTTCTTTTGTGAAAGAGCTTTTTATGATCATATTATCTATCTTATGGAAAAATCTCTCTTTCATCTTTATACTCGACACAAGGGATACTCTTAACAAGTTCTTGAATTAGTTGAAAATAACTTTATTCACTTTCTTAGGTTAAAAAAGACTTCCTCACCCATCCTGATGGATTCAATCATGTTTTTTCCTTTTCCTATTAGATACCTCGATATGAAAAAATTTTAAATTTCTATCACCTTCTCTCAACCACCAAAATTGGGATTTCTAATGTCATTCTTGCTTTTGTTTTTTCATAATTGTTCAAAAGTACGTCTTGGCCCTCACCAAATATACCTATTCCATTTCTAATAGTCATTGCATTTTTTGCTTTGTAGTCAAATGTTCAATTTTGAGTTCAGCTTCCCTGACATTCTTTTAACGATCTCATCTCTCTTTCTTGCATTAAGACTTAAAATTCTTCATAGCCTGCATTATGCCCCTTAAAATGTAACTTAGATGTCCAATTATCAACGTTTGTAACCACATATTCTTTTATAACCTTTTATCGTCTGTTCAATGGTTAAAATAATGAAAATGAGTGAGACCTCAGTCACAATCATGGGTTCCCTACTAGACCCCTAATTGATTAGAGAAGGAACACTGTACACTCTATTGTGTCAAATTCAACACCACCTGTTGTTATTCAATTCCATCAAAAATTTGTCTACTTAACTCATCAGAAGGAATGTTCTGTAAACTGCTTTAGGTCCAACTATGATTTAGCATGAATAGGTCCACAAGTTTCATATCACGTATACAAAAAATTAGTTGTAAATTTTTATAATAGAATTTTAATTTTTTTTTAATATTTTTCTTTGAATCTTATACTTTTAAAATTTATTCTAAATCAATTATTTTTAAATGAAAAGTGATTAAAATTGTTAGAAATTATACATTGAATAAGCATAAATTATTAACAAATTGACAACTTTTTATCTAAAAAAGATTAATTTAAAAAGTATAGGATTCAAATATAAATACAAAAAAAAACTGTTAACTCAATTATAAAAATTTAAATTTAATTTTTTTTTGGCATATTTCATACATTATAAATACGGGGCTTCCATCCTTATCATTTCCACGAGAGAGACCTTCCAAAGCAGAAAAAACACAAAGAAGGCCAATCACCTTGTCTGTCCGACAAAAGTCTTGCTGTCCATGACAAACGTGTCAACAGATCCTCTTGTGGTAGGGAGCGTGATTGGAGATGTCATCGATCACTTCACTCCCAGTGTGAAGATGACGGTCACCTACGATTCCAACAAGCAAGTCTACAATGGCCATGAGCTATTCCCATCCACTGTTACCCACAAACCCAAGGTTGAGGTTCATGGAGGTGACATGAGATCATTTTTCACCCTGGTAGGAAATTTGTACCACCGCTTCTCCCATGAAAGCTAAACTTCTGTTGTGTGAAAGTAAATGAGTTGGAGTTTAGAATAATATGATGTGTGTGTGTGTGTGTGTGTGTGTGTGTGTGTTCAGTGAATTGATGAATTTTCACTGCTTCAATTGCAGGTCCTGACAGATCCGGATGTTCCTGGTCCTAGTGATCCATACCTGAGGGAGCATGTACACTGGTATGCCCTAGTAAACCCCTTTCAACTTCCAACTATGTTAAATGAAATCTTCAATTTGTTGCATTGTTTGAGCTGAGGCAGCCCTGCTGCTGAAATCACGGTAGCATATAGAACCTGTAGTTACACAATATACATATAAACCCAAAATTC
Source organism: Kandelia obovata (assembly GCA_021464305.1). Taxonomy (NCBI): domain Eukaryota; kingdom Viridiplantae; phylum Streptophyta; class Magnoliopsida; order Malpighiales; family Rhizophoraceae; genus Kandelia; species Kandelia obovata. Next base: position 6,004,265 of record CM038487.1, read on the forward strand.
AACCACATACACATAAAGTAATCTATCCATAAAAAATCAATATTCAAACTGTGATGAATCATAACGTCAATAGGTGACCCCAGAATTTAGGAACTAATTTACACCCCTTTGATGTCTTTTTTTTTTTTAATTAAAAAAAAAAAAAGAGTGACCCACCTATGATAAATTGACCAGTTCAACTATTGGGACAGAGAGGAAAAGAAATTCCGAATTGAAAGCACTGATCTTCACCAATTGTAAGTAAACATAGTATCAAAAGGACAGCTATGTCACATGCATATGTAGCAATATGCTCACCATTTGAACTATAATTTAACTTTATCTTACAGGATAGTGACAGACGTTCCTGGCACCACTGATGTCACATTTGGTAAGACTCTTCTCAAGTGCATAAAAGATCCCTTTGGAGAGAAAGAGACGAGTTTTGTGTGACTTTTTGTTTTATATATTTATTATACGGAAATTAAAATGAATCAGGAAGGGAAGTGGTGAGCTATGAGATGCCAAGGCCAAACATAGGGATACACAGGTTTGTGTTTCTTCTGTTCAAGCAGAAACGAAGGCAAACAGTGACCCCTCCTTCCTCAAGGGACAGATTCAACACAAGGAAGTTTGCAGAAGAGAATGAGCTTGGCCTCCCTGTTGCAGCTGTTTTCTTCAATGCTCAGAGGGAAACAGCTGCAAGGAGACGCTAACCAATTGAGAGACAAATGGCACGCACGAGATAAAAGCATCAAAATTTGTCTCATGTACTTGCAACTCATGAATCGTGTAGTTAATATTATTTTTGGAAGCTAATGCTGGGGAAAAATATAAAAGAATAAAAAACTTAATTATGGTTTCTGCCAGAATATGGCAAGCAGATGGGATGTTTGTTTCAACGTCCTGCATATAACTATATGGTTGCCTAATTTGCCTGAAATCATCCTAGAGAAGGGTTGCTAATGGCTTACCGTAAGAGAAACTACTGGCTTTGATTCTGTGTAACTCTTTGTGTTCTTAGTTATATAAACTATGTATACTCTCTCTCTCTCTCTCTCTCTCTCTCTCTCTCTCTCTCTCTCTCTCTCTCTTCTGTGTGATCAGTTTTCAGGCAATTTTAGACTCAGGGTCTGGTAAATTTGGCAAAGTCTCGTTACTGTCTCAGGCCCTCAGCTCTGATTGATATTTGCCTCTTTTCTCCTTTTTTTTCTCTTTGCGTGCCATCAGACTGATATCTGTCACAGTATAGAAATCCTACACTCCAAAGACTAGTTTTTCATGTGCATGAAAATAATGAATTAAATACGTTTCAGACTTAATTTTATATAGTATATTTTTATAATTATTAATTATATATTTTTAAATTTTAATAAATAATTGTAATTAATACTAAAAATTATAAATAAAAATCGTGATAGAGCAATTTAAATTTATACCTTCGAAGCGTTCACACCCATAAAGCCCCTCCAACGTGCCTTTTGGGTGCTCTGGACTACCTTTTGTCTTTTGTACTCTTAGTAATTTCCTATAATTCGAGTTTTGAGTCAAGTTCTTAAAATATCCTAATATTTTGCATTTAATTAAACAGGAAAAATAGGACCTAGGAATCATTAGGCTATTTCTCATTTAAAGAATAATGTAGGAAAAATAGGAGAGTAATATAATAATTTCTTTTACATTTAATTTTATATATTTTTAAATTAAATAAAATGTGATTAATTCATATTTTTTTTATCATTAACATGTTATTCTGTAAGTATTATTATTATTATTATTATAATATATATATATATATATTATTTGATTTGAACATATGAAAAAAATAATAACTAGAAAATGTGAAAACATGACACATTTATATGCATGTCATCCCCAAGAAAAGCTTTTGAGACATAACAGTATAATGCTTCTGTTTCAAGTTTCCTTACGTTTAGGGTTCTGTATTAGTTAGTTTAATTTATATTGTATCTGATAATTTGGTTTGGTTGGCTGTTTTCAAAAATAAATAGTTTCGTTTGAATTTTTATAAATTAATGATTTTGGATTTATGTTTGTTTATATATATATATATATGAAAAAAAAGTTAACCCAACCCAACCTAAACCATCAACCACAATTGTTTTTATGTGTTTCATTTATATACATGGTAAATAACAATCTAATATTTTAGACACACACACACACACACACACACACACACACACATATAGATCTTCAGTGCTAAGAAACCATAAGCCCTATGTCTTTGACATGATTTTCATTTATAATGTAAGATACTTTAAAACTCAATTTTTTTTTATTTCTTTTCAGAGGAAATCATAAATCAACTTAAGTTTGGATTTTTTTTTTTTGAGACTAAAATTTTCTTTTTGGTTTGTTTAGAAATTCTCCAAACCATAAAATTTTCTCCCAGATTCATCAAACCAAACTGGAAACTTCCCTAACCACGTGGGTTTGTATTAATTTTTCATAAATTGCAAGATTAAAAAAACATTTTTTTAAAGAAAAAAATACTATGTACAAATAAATAAAGTAATATGTATAGAAAAATGATATATATATATATAGACTAAAAATAAAAATAAAAAAAATGAATAACAATGTGAACGAGACTTAGGCGAGCCCCACCGGCGGCAAGCTTCTATTTTATTGTCTAAAGTAGAAAAAAACAAAACGGAGCATTTTCTATGAGGTGGTGCCCCCCTACAGAAAGCCCAAAGCTGGAGGAGGCATTTTCAAAACCTGACACGTCAGCCATGAGAGTCCCCCACACCCATCCGCGTCCCAGCACAACTTGGAGAGCTGTGGGGACCACTTACATGTGCCGAGTGACTTTCCCCATTACTGCGTTTTTTGACCAAGTTGCCCCAGCGGGCCCCGCTCTAAGATAGGAAAACAATCAGATCTCTCAAATTTGACAGAGACTGCCGTGAGCCTGCGACGTGTCATAGTCTCATAGGATAATAAAACTAATATATTCTGTATAAAAAATATTTTATATCACACAAATAAAATTTTATATCATATAAAAAAATATTATTTATATAATATAAACATTATATATATATTTTTAAAAAATTATGTGTTTAAGTAGTAGCTCCTTTTTAATTTTATTAATTTGGACAAAATTTTCATTAACTTATTTATATATAAAAGAATTTATATTATTTATAAAATCTTTTATATTTTAGGCAATATAAAGATATTTTATAATAATATCTATTGTATTATTGTAATTTTTTTATATTATATAAAATATTATTTGTATAATATGATATATATATATATATATATATATATTATTTTTTATTTGATTAGATTGAAAACAGAATATTTAATATTAAATATTTTACACATAAGACGAATGCATGTTGTGTTCTTGAAACAAAATTCGGAGATTCATGGAAGAAGCCTCGGCCTTGCTTAAGAAAATTGGGCCAGGTTAAGATTTTAAGCAAATGGGGCCCAACCTGGGCTTAAATCATCACATTAAGGCCCGATCGCCGTAACATGCTGGGGGACTGAAAAATGGTATGCATGACCTGCTTTAACTGATAAAAATTTCAGGGTATTAAAAAAAGGCGTTTTGAATTCACCAAAGTAGAGTTTGAAGAGGAATTAAATGAAATTTAATGCTATTCTTATATTAAATTTGGATTGAAAATTATTTTATGTTTGAGATGGCAAGAGTTATGGGAAAAAAAATAAATGAAAGGATTAGCCTCTAAATCACAAGGAAGGATATTCCCCAAAAGAAACAAAAATAAAATAAAAAAATTAAAGGAATATATTGCATAAATGAACCAAATTAGATAGGCCACATTGATTTTATAAATTAGTTAACTGAACTAATTTCCTACAAAACCTTCTTTTTTTGGGTTCATTTATAATTCTTGTTTTCAAGATCGTAGCTAACCAAGTTGACTTGAAAATTTCCTTTTTCAAATTAATTTTCTTATTATGATAATAATAATAATAATAATAATAATAATAATAACTATATTAATAAAACTAATAATTATTATAATAACATATAGAATAAAATTTATTAATTTTTGTTACCATATTTATGTGTAACTAATAATATATTTTTCATGTATTTTTGTCAAATAATTTTTTTTTTTAAAAAAAGAGATCATGGATAAAAAAGAGTTTAGATTTCCTCATTATATTTTGCAAAGAAAATAATTATTATATATTGTGTATTGATATTGAAAATGGAACAAATTGTAAACACAAATCCAATAAGATGGTAGGTAGGTAACAAACTTGCAAACTTAAAATTTTATAATTTTAGAATATAAAATTTTTAATAATATGCTCGATTTATAATTGTTATCAAATTATATTTAAACTCTTAAGAATAACAATTAAGGAAAATTTTGAATAAGATATAAATAAAAAATAAATTTATAAACTTGATTTTATTTTTAAATTTAAAATTTTAAAATATTAAATTTATAAAAAAAAATTATTGACAAATTGTTATTTCCTTCTCTCTCTAATGTAAGAATTTTATCGTCACACTCACATCCAACATTATTAGCCTTGCAATAAAATAAGAAAAATTTTCAATCATGAAGTGCAGGGTATAGAATCGAAGAAGACAACTTGGACAGGTCATTTACGTCAGGACTAGAGGGATTTTACTTAAAAAAAAAAAAAGAAAAGATAGTTTGATATTCGTATTTTAGTAGATATGTACCATATTTTACCAAGTCGCTAAAACCAAAAGAAAGAAAGAAAGAAAGAAAGGAAAAAAAATGAAAAGAGGAAAATAACGAGACCAAACCGAATAATGAATTAGGAGGAATAGCTACAAGTCAAGTCTATGATTACTGAATGCCACATTTTACAAGTTAGAAAAACATTTTGTCAATCTAGAAGGTAATCAAGCAGCTTTAAGACTTATTGTAGTTGTGCTATTCACTATGCACTAAATTCAGTGGCCCAAAAGTCTTCCAACCATTTAATTCTCAAGGCTGGAATTATGCACGCCCCAGTTTGGTACACTCCCATTAAGAAATTCCAAGCCTCCACACTTAAAACAACCCCCCCCCCCAATTAAATTGCCCCCTCGTTTGAAAGCAATAGATATGGGGAGAGAGAGAGAGAGAGAGATTGGTCAAATTCAATAGCTTGATCAAACAAAATATGCGTTCTTGGGAAAGGGACATTAAACTAAACCCGACTAATTTCACAACGTTAGAAGTGTAATGCTGAGACCCCCGGGGCCAAACTGACCTAGACCTACCCTGGTGGTAGGTGGGATGCAGAACGTTGTCATCGTTGCATCCACAAGCATGACCACATTTATGTCCTAATTTCCACTTGTCCGAAGATTCAATTGAAAATGACAAATTCATTGAGAACTGCAAGCCAATCAGTTAGAAATTGGTAGTCCTGAAATTGAGTCAAGTTCTCGTTTGCCAATATGAGCTTAGTCCTCAAACCGACGAGCCCGGTACTTGGTCCTTCCCAAGGTGGACACGTGCACAGAAATGCAGACAGTTTCTGGTTTCCATTTGTGACAACCAAAACCAGCTTAGATTTCGGAACCCTTTAAACTCGGAATCAGATTCACATGGAAATTTGAAAATTAGAAAAATGATGGCAACCGCGTCAACTCTTGGATGGGTCTAAAGTTGTCTGCTTTACCTTGCACTTGGTACCATACAACTTGATTTTGTGGTAAGATTACATGAATCTAATTAACTTAGATAAGTTTTAAGTAAGAATGGATATGAAAAATACATAATTAATAATTAAGATAATATAATAACGAATGAATTCATATTTGAATCTATTATTAATTTGCTCAAATATATAAGCACTTTGAAAATAAAAGCAATGATGAAGAAATAATGCTATATATCACATCAATTGATCCTATGTTTTAAAAGTCTAGGGCGGCGAGGAACGCTTTCAGATTTTTTTTCTTCTTTTTCTCAGTTTTACATATTCAAGATAGTTGTGCCCACGAGTTTCTGGTTGGCCCCGTTAACTTGAAAACGACTCATTTGTAACACAGTTAATTATGTGTGTGAGATTGATCTTCTGTTCATACGGCATATACACGCTATGTAACCATGGAAAAAAAAAAAAATGAATACCACAATCATTCCTGGCTTGAATTGAATTCACGGGAGACAAGAGAAAATTAAAGTCAAAGTCAACTTTCCCATTCTACAATTTCGGTCCTCTAACTATGAAAACTTCTTGCGCAGCGATCCTGCTGTGATCCCGGTGGCTCAAGAACAAGTTCAAACGTGCATAGTTTGAATCAATTTAACTTTATTTATTAATTATTATTATTTTAAATTGAATGAAATTAAAAGTTCCCTTTTAACTTAACCCTCTTAAAAGCTAATAACAATGCTTTCAATTAAACACAAATTACGCAAAACGTCTCCTAATAATTCCCAAAAATGATTGGTAATGGGCAACACCGATAATTAAGTTCAAATTAATCAACATTTTTGTATACAAAAAGGATCCAGATTTTGAGTTGATTTTAACTTTCATGAATCGCAACGTTAAAATAATTTGGAGATGCATCTTTTCATTAAACTATTTCCACCTATACTTGTAGCTTGAAATTTATTTATCTTCTCTTGTTGAATTAATTTCTATTTTTATTTTCTTTTTTCTATATAAAAAATTATTTCGTTTAAAAGCTTAAATTATTAAGTGATGTAATGTTCAAGAAATAAATTATATATTATTATATGTCAACATGGAAATTCAATCACTTGAATTAAAAAGTATATGATTTAAATTTAGTAATTATTTGATTTTTGAAAGTTTTGATATTATATTAAAAAATTTATTCTATTTAAACATTTAAATTATTAAATAAAATTTGTAATATAAACCATCTATATTATTTTACAAACGCTTGATATCTTATTTATGGAGGAGGGTTAACATTAACAATTTAGATATACTTTCCTACGAGGATACTGAAAAGGAGTGGTCTCGAATAATTGTTCAACAAAGACATTGTCAGGACAAATGAAAAAGTCTTTTCGTTTTCAGGCAAGAAAACTTGAGATTTAACTTAATTAATGTACAATTTCCGAGAACAAAGTTCGTGGGGATGCATATAAATATCAACTTTTAGCCATAATTTAATGATTTTCCTTGTGTTCAAGAATATGATATCCTAATTACTAAAATTTACCAACAATTCTTCATGCAATTGCTAAGTAAAGGAACTTTCTTACCTTGTCAACCGAGATTTTAATCCTTTGCTGGAAGCATTCGAAGAGTAAAATGATGAATGCACTCACAATCTCCGGTTGGCCCAAAAAATACCCTTATTGAAAATACTAATAAAAATTACTAAAATTCCATTTCTATTTAGCAATATCGGGAATTAAGTCAATGTTGTTGAGCTGTCGATTAAAGGTTGATTAACACCAAACAATAAGCACATAGTGTAGCGACCATGCACTGGCAAACAAGGACATTCACAGGAGAGTGGTTTATTGGTTTTCCGTCTTTACGCGCTTTGGCTTTTCCATCAAAATCCATAATTTTCTTTCTTCTTCCTCTCTCCCTCCTTCTCTCTCTCTCTCTCATAAAAGGGCCAAACGCAAAAATGCAAGACAAAAAAGGAAGTGAAGCGAAGCGAAGCTTGTAAGTGACATAATATGTCTGTAAATTTACGTGGGGGAAAGCTTTTTCATGATGAGTTCGGGCAACCTAATTTACATGCTAGAAAGTAAAATGATGTTAGCCAACCTAGTTCAGGTAGCAATAAATGAATATACATTTTTTTTTTTTTTTTAGGGATCGAAAGAGGATATGAACTTTAAATTGACCAAAAAAAAAAAAAAAAGCTTTCTTTATTGTGGGCGATCATTAAAATCCATATGAATTTGTTAACAAATAGAAGGTATCTTGGGTCCAATTCTCTAATTCCCAACAACAAACTTGTTTTTCTGTAGTAATACACAACAATAAATTGGTTTTTCTCTGATCAAAATAATTTATAATTATATACAACATTATAGATGTAGTTATTAGATGGAGTTTTACTCTTTTTTTCTTTTCTTTTTTTTTTTCATTTTCGTCTGCCCTTCCCAAACTTCACTCATAAAAGTTTAGGGAACTACAAAAATGTGGGTAGGCTCATCCGTGCTGTACCTATAACATGACCTATCATGTGAGCTCCACATGAATCGTAGATATTGAAAATAATGGTTGAGATCTACATGAAGAATAATTGGGAAAGCTAACGATTCTTTCAAAAACGTTTATTTTTAATTTTTGGGGTATATTTCAGTATTTGTTTTCAAAATGAATGGCCCTGATGCCCTTAAGATGACAGATCACATTTTTGATAAGTGATGCACCAAGGGAGTGTGTATTGTGAATAACAGACAGTGTCTCTTTTAAAAGACATTCTACTCTATGAACAACTCAATGCACTTCCTAGAAAAGGATTAAGCTAATGTATCCTAAATAATTGAGAATGCTTTGCCCCAAGAAGGCAACGAAGATAGGATAATCTTTTATTTCTTTCAAACCACAAGGAGTCTCTGCATATGGCTGCCATTATGCAACCGGGAAAGGTGAATTGCCAATGCATAAACACGTTCCACATGCTCCTAGAGAAGTGACGAGGAAGGACCAAATGATCAGTCCCTTCATCATCTGCCATACAAAGAGCACATCTGTTTACCAAAGTCCATCCCTTTTTCTGCAAATTGGAGATTGTAAGAATTCTGTCCCTAGCTGCCAATAATAATAATAATAATAATAAATAAATAAATAAAACAAAGAGACTTTTAGAGGGAATGGAGTGATGCCATATGATCCTGGATGGAAAAGTCTCAGCTGCAAGAGCAGGGGGCTACTCCCATCAAACTAACATAAAATCCTTCAACAGGAGAAATGATGACATATATCATATTACCTTCAACATGAGAGGAGGTCAATCCATAAAAATGTTTAATACATATGCCATATCAGTGCTGTCACTGCTGTTATGGTAATGTGGATTGCTTGACAACTAGAGAGGTCCAAGGGAAATGCATTTGCATGTGAAAAGGATAAATAGACCAAAGGCTGCATATGCTTAAAATAGTGAGCGAGGAATATAGGAGGTGGTGACCAAGAATTATGGACATTGCACATGTAACGTACATACAGAAAAATTTAAAAGAGAGGGCCCTTTTTTCTTCCTTGTGCCCACAAAATCCGCTTTGTGATATATTGCTTGTCGGAAAAATTTCAAGATTCATGCTGAGGTTAATGAGCAAATCACTTAATTAAATCCAGAAAAAAAAATAAAAAGGAGGAAAATAAAAATAAAAAATAAAAAAGTCGTTCCCTCATTTTGTTGTGGGGTCATCCTTCTGTTTGCCTAAGGATTCTGGAAAAATTAAGTAATTTTCTCTTTAAGCATTGAACAAGATTAAATTTTACACGTCCTCCTACAGCCACAACATAAAACTTTATACACCTGTTTTGAAAATTAAATTCTACAACCGTAATTTTCATGAACTTCTTCTTCTTCTTCTTCTTCTTCTTCTTCTTCTTCTTCTTCTTCTTCTTTCCTACCAAATAAGATTAAAATTTTCAGGAGTAAATTATAACACTCTACAAGACATACCAAACACACCGTTTCAACATATCTAGGGGACCTAAAAATAAGCGAAGAAAAATGCTAAAAATATATCATAACTAAAACCTGTTTCATCATACTTCAAAAGCCAAAAAATTTCAAAAAATAATAATTAAAAAATGATATGTTTTGAGCTTAGGTTAAAACTTATTCTGCATACATCACCAAGGACTGTAATTGAGGTCCCGTTGGCTCGTGAAATGTACTTATCAACATATAACTACTATAAGAATACCGAAACATTAAACATTCCTTGACCCTGCAGACCCGGAAAAAAGTCTTCTTTTCTATTAGGTATTGACCAAATGACATCTCGTTTTTTTTTTTTTCCCCCTCATTGGAGGTCACCTTCTCCATTTGTCAATGTATTTTTATTGGAAATTTCTACAAATTGTGGGTTCTAATTCCATGATATAAAACGAATTCACATTCCAATTGTCTCCAGGAGTTTTATCTTTGATTCCTTTAATGAAAATATGATGATTTATAGAATTCAAATAAAAGGGAAGAAAGGGAATTTGCAACAAGGAATGTTGGAATATATTAACACAAATAGTTCAGACTATTCCAGGATTCTCTTCATGTTATGGTGTATCATTTTTGCGCGTCATTTTCTCTAACCCCACCACTAATCTTGCTCTCCCTTGGTCTCTCTCATTGTGTGCAACCATTCAATGGCCAAGGTTGAAAAGAAGGAAAAGGGAAAAGGAAGACTTCTTAGAAGACAAACTAAACCGACTGTGGTCCTTCAGACATGGTTAAGAATTTGAAGTTTTACCTTTTGAAGTCTTTAACTTTTAATTTTAAGAAAGAGACATGAGATTTATAAGAAAAGAGATAATTGTTTATATTCATATCACATATTATGTGAGATTTATAAGAAGAAGAAAATTATTCATATTGTATAGTTTATAGTCTAATGGGACTGCTAACAAACAAGAAAAAAGAAAAAAAAAATAAAAAGTAAAGTAGAAACCAACCGTAGAAAACCAAACCAACCATAGAGTGCTAAGTTTTCCCACCTAATAGAAGTCTGGAATCTGAATATATATACATATAAACCATTTAACGAGAGAATTCAAGGTCTTCTCTCACCAGACATGGATTTATGGAAATGCAACTACGGTGTACAAGATGGGAATCGGTGCTTTCAGGCCCCAACTTTCATTGAATGGCTTAAGCCATCTCAGTCACCTTCTTCATCTTTATGTTCATCATCTTCTTCTTCTTCATTTTCTTCTTGTTCTGCAACTCGGCAGGCAGAGACCATAAACCCCACAAGCATGCAACAGTTTCCTATTTTATGCCCGCAGCCGAAGCATCAACTTGATAGCGGAGAACCTGTGAAGGAAAGTATTCAATGCTTGCCTCTTTTAAGCAGGCTCACAGAGAAGAAAGCACTGAAAGAGGAAGATGCTGAAGTGGAGGACAGTTTCAGAGCTAAGCAAGATGAACAGATAGAGAATATTACAGTGTCCTTGCACATTGGATTGCCTAACAGTAGTGGTGATTCCGAAGTTGAGACTGAAGTTTTGGACTTGAAGCAGGAGCAACCCATAGACACAAACTTTGTTACCTCTTCCTTCAACGCTGAGGGGAGGTTTTGGATCCCAACACCTGCTCAGATTCTTGTAGGTCCTATGCAGTTCGCTTGCTCCATATGCAGCAAGACCTTCAATAGGTACAATAACATGCAGGTTAGTAATTTCTCGTTTGATCTTAATTAACTTCTTTCGAAAGAAATGTTACAAATGATTGATAGTTCTTAATTCATGTTCTCCTTGGGCGTGAAGTATGGAGGATGCTTAAGTATAGATTTCCAATGGCAAACAAGAAAGGGATAAAATATGGAGGACATTTCATCGTTGACACAAACGTGAATAACCAAACTTTGGGAGTGGCATCATCTGTTCCTTTGAAACTTCCTCCATTATCAACAAAATTAAGAGAGAATTTTGGGGGAGGGAATTTGAAGATTGCGTTCTCTCTTTGTGGTTACAAAAAACTAACACACAAAAAGTATCTTTGGGAAAAAGAAAAGTCGATACTTTTTTTTCATCAATGATTATTAAAAAAGATCTATGGAAAAGAAGGGCATAAAAAACAAACCTGCCAAAGTAGGACTGAGGGGACAGACTGCTTTTGTAGTTTGTAGACGAAACTATCTTTCAGATGCATCTTCCTGACAGTAGTACAGTAATTTTGTACTGGGGAATCCCTGTGTCTGTACAACTGAAAGCAGTGTGGATTCCAATAATAGAAGAAGAGATTCTAGATTTTAGACTTTCTTGATTCCATGCATTACAGATAAGATAAGCTTGCATATACATTTGTGTTGTTATCAAGCACAACGTCTGTTTGCTACATTAGCTTGAATATTATGTGAGTAATGCAGTTATACACTGAGAAAATTGTCAATCATAATCTGCACCACAACAATGCTTGCCTAGCCATCCTCTTTTCCCCTTTCTTTTAAGATTTCACTTTCCCTTATTCTCAATTTCTTTTTGTCAAGATGTCTCCAAATATTGCAAGTCTGCTTCAGAAGCTCCATCATTGTGTTACATATTTTCTCTTAATGATCCTAAAATGTTTTACCCGTTAATTAATTGCAATATAATTACTAACTTGGAAGAAAAGCCTCCAGGACTCCAGGCTTCTAATTCCAGTTAGAATCAATCGACCAAAAAAAACAAAAAACAAAAAGAATCAATTGCAGCACAAGTAGATATATAGATGGATTAAAGGAATGTTTATAACAGCGAATCAATACCTTTCTCTGGATACACGGAAGTTTAACTCTTTACTCTTAGTTAAGAAAAGGTTTCATTCATCATTGCTTTTCCTTTGGGTGGAAGAAAGAGAGAAAGTTGGAGTAAGTAGAGATATTCCGTATCTATTCATAGAAAAGTTACGATACAAAGTTGAAAAGGAGTGAAGGGAGAAATATAAACTATAGCCAACTAATTGCAAAATTGTCAAAAGATGCAGAAAAAGAGAGGCCAAGCGCCTGCCCTGCAATCTTCACATGCCATTGAGTTTGTGGGGATTTTTTCTTTTTTCATTCTTTTATTGCTATATTTGGTGTTGTCAACTACCTTGGATCCTCTTTTCTTTGAAACTGAACACTTTTATGGAGAATTTTGAATGGACATATAAAAATTACCTTCTCCTTTGAAAAAGTGCACTGTACTAGAGCATTATACTTCTCTTTTTGTTCATGGATATCATTTCCTATGATGAAAAGTGATAAAACATAAACCTCGGTCTTAAAAAACTGGCTTGTGCATAAGTAATATTGATTGTAGAGATCAAGCTACAGGAAATAAGTATGATTTAGATCTACACGCAAATCCAAGTACTTAACCTTCTTTGTACAGATGCATATGTGGAGCCACGGATCCGAATTCAGGAAGGGGCCGGACTCACTTAAAGGAATACGGCCAGCAACAATGCTGAGGCTGCCATGCTATTGCTGTGCACAAGGTTGCAAGAACAACAGCAACCATCCCCGCGCCAAGCCACTGAAAGATTTTAGGACCTTGCAAACTCATTACAAAAGAAAGCATGGTACCAAGGAATTTGCCTGCCGAAAATGTGGCAAAACCTTGGCAGTTAAAGGGGATTGGCGAACGCACGAAAAGAACTGCGGTAAGCTTTGGTATTGCACTTGTGGTTCTGATTTCAAGCACAAAAGGTCACTCAAAGATCACATTAGGTCCTTTGGGAAAGGTCATTCTCCACACCCTTCTCTTGAAGGTTTTGAAGATGAGAAGGAATGCATCACTGGCTCTGAAGATGAGTTTTGCACGCTAGCCTAATCCGCCATGACTGCCAAGTTAATTTGTCTCAGCTTTTTGCTTGTTTCGGGATTTTAATACAAACTTGAATGTGTTATTAGTTAGCTAGAGCTAAGCATGTCCAACCTTGTGCCCAGTAACAAAAAACTTCTCAACAGAACTCATGAGACGGCCTATGGAGCACTTGCCGTAGGATGATGGGCAAATAACTTTAAAAGACAGTTTGTGTTGCTATGTAAGGAGTTGAACGATCAAATAAGGCAATCATAACCTCGAGTGGGTGAAGTAGATGAATTTTCTCCTCTAAGTTACAAGAATTAGGTTGTTTTTATGTCCCTCACTGTTTCAAGCCTTTGCTATTTTCACTTCAATGGGGAAAATTTGTCCACTTCATTGCCAACTGGTAATCTTTGTGAAAGGATGCTATTGTTGTTATGATGCTAATTACTGGTTCTACATAGAGTGCACTAATGTGCATGTTATTTTCTCTTCTATCCACATTATATTAGTTCATAATTTCTAGTAGGATAATGATATTCTTCCCTAATGAGAATATGACCTTTTGTCTTACTCCACTGTTATAATGATATGAATAACAGTGTTCATGTTAAATCATAAGAGATAATTTTAAAGTGTTCATGTTAGCTTATTAGGTAGAGATAAACAAAGAGTTAGAGAATTTATTTGAAGAATATTATAATTTAATGTATAATTTATTTTTCAATTACACGTAGTCACTTAATTATTATTTTTTTTATAAAAAAAAATTATTTTATAATAAAAAGAATATCATTATTCTTTCAGTCACTTTAGCATATCCCCAATGCATTAGAAAATGTTGTAACATTTTGATGGAATGCATAGTTATCTTAGTTGACTAGGTTGACTTAGTACCTTATATATTTCTCTTATCTAATAGTATATAAAATGACGTGACAAGAACTAAAGCTTGTTTATAGAACAACCTTTTCTCACATTGATGCACTCCTACAACATATTATGTAATTCCTGATCTACAAGCTGAGGGGCTACCACAAAGAAAATTAACTAGGAGAGATTATCGATCGTTGTTAAAGACCAATTTCTACAGTTATTTAACGTAGCCCTGCAAAGTGAACATCTATATTACCCTTTATGTCTTGCGACATGCATCAAGGTATTAATGCAATTTTACCTTCAAATCTTTAAATACTATATCTCGAGGCCCACATCTATCCTGAATGTATGGATGAACTTTTTTTTTTTTTTTTTTTTTGAGAACAATGTATGTATAGATGTAAGTAAATATCTATTTTAAAGTTTTAAGTTATTGTGAAAAGAGGAGAGCATTCAGGGCTTATGCAAAAGGAAACTTATACTTCTTTAGTGACCCATAACTCAACAAATTTTCTTGCGATGACAAACAAAAAAATTAAAAATTAACTTATTTTTTTTAATACAAGGGAGATTTAATTTAATACGTCTTAAAAATAGATTTATATATTAAGTTATTGTAATGTTTAGTTACATATTTTTAGATTTGTGTATATATTATCACAAATAACAATAGAAATTACAATTATACCTATTATTTTGGCTGCAATCTAACAAGTGGCTCTAATGTAGCATCTAAATCATTAAGTGTTGCGCCAGATATTACTAAAAGGCATAAATGTCGCTATATATATATATATATATATTACTACATATTATGTTATATATATTGCATAAATAATATTTTATACAAAATAAAGAGATTTTGAATAAAAATTATTATATTATTGTAAAACTCATTTATATTATATACATTTCATTTATGTAATATAAAATATTTTTTATATCCACTTATATTTACGAGACTATTTCCACAAATACTTTCCCACCAGAGTGAGTACTTAGACATTAAGTGGAATCAAAGAGTTTTACACTTCATTTATAATATTTTATATTACAAGAACAGCATTTTATACAAAATAAAAGAATTTTATATCAGTACTATTACATTATTATAAAATTTCATGATATTATAAAAAAAAATTATATTTGTACAATATAAAATATTTCATACTGACTAAATGATACTAAGTAAAATATGACTTTAGTTAAAAATGGATTCGCAGCATGGCCTGAGGGAAATTGCCTTCTTGCTAATAAAATACTAGTATAGTGGGCCCCGGAGGAAGAGAAAATACATTAAGGTATATAACTAAAATAATGATAGGAAATTAAGCATGGAAACAAATCAATAAATATAAAATTAGAAAATATGTGAATCATTGTTGTTGTTGCTATTATCTCCAAATATATAACAGAATCTTCTAGTACAACCTATAAAAACAAGTTTGCTTTTCTAATCAATTGCGTTTTAAGGGAGACCATAAATTTTATTTTAATTTTTTTATTATTATTATGCAACAACTTACCTCTTCATTGGTAGTATATTTTTGGCTGTTCTTTAATAAATTCTTCATCTTGTGGATCCCATCATCTCTGATAAGCTTGCTTTTACTGATTTCAACAAAGTCATCCGATAGTCCCACAATTCTCTTAATCATCTCACTTTCCTGCTTTGCCACTGCGAGAGTGTTAAAAGACAAATAATATCATAGATGGACAATGGATGAATTTTAAGAGGGTACCAATAGCGAGAGAAAAAACCTTGTAATTAACAATCAATAGCTAAGTGTCATTGATTAAAACAAAGTAATACATTAAACAGTATAAATGAATTCAAAATTCTCATCTTTAAATGGATGAGTTGATTATAGAAATTAACATTCACATTCCTAAAGGCTAGAAGAGTCTTTAGTGATGGAGTAAATGATGGGAGAAGAGTCACAACCGAATATAAACAGACCAAAAGACTTCTCTCGTTTGCTTGAACTTATAAATAGATGATTGAATAATAAGAATAGTAATACAAATTAACCACTTTATTTAAATTATAACCATAACATTTAGATTATATATTCACATAGAAAGGAACCAATAGGTCCAACAATAAATTAAATAAATATTTCAATAAAAAATATAATAAAACATCATACTTGAGAGTACTTATAGTATAGTTAGACTTAAACATTAGTGACACCAAATTAAATTTGGTTCGATGCTTTTATTAAATCAGATAAGGAAATGAACTGCCGTAAGAATCCCCCCCCCCAATAAAAAAAATTAAAAAAAAAAAAAGGAAAAATGTTGAAACCGTTGACCTAATAGCCTAGTAAACCGAGTAATTGATTTACAATTTCCTAAATTAAATGGCCTTGGAACCCAAACTCATTTGTAACCCCATCCACTGCACTACAATGTGAGCCCCACACAGGCTTGAAAAGAGGAGAGGATAATAGTTATTTCACATGGGGATTGAGACTGAAGGAAGGCTTTTTTGTTATACGAGCAGCAGCCCCCCAATTTCAATTGCAAGCTCTTTTCAGCTTACATGTTGAAGTATGTGGAGTTATTATCCCACATTGAAAATGTAGAACACTTAGGGTGGGACTTTACTATATATATATATTAAAAAACAAAGATAGCACAGTTTAAAGTCATATCATGTTTTTATAGATATATAAGATGATGCAATAAATAAAATAAAATAAATAAATATCAAATTCTTTTTTTTTTTTACTTAAAATTGAGTCACTTTAAAAATTAATGAAAATCATCACACTTTAATTGCATAAATATTTTTTAATATATATACAAATTATTTTACTATTTAAGTCCACAATCGGGCGAGGTGAAAGTCATTTACATGCTATATATATTATATGCACATATGTGTGATGACATGTGGCTTAGTTTGACAAATTTTTACAAAATTTAATATAATTAAGAAATAGATATATGTGTAACAAAAATATATAAAAAATGATAATAAAATCTTAGCACTATTCTAAAAAAAAAGTTAAAAATTTTAATTTTTGTGTATAAAAAATCATAAATTATTTTAAATAATGAGGAAGTCTTTGTAAATAATAGTCTTATAAGGACAAGTGAACATTAAAATATTTTATATTATATGAATAGAATTTTGTATAAAAAAAAAGATTTTTATAATAATATAATAATAATTGAGTAAAAATTTTTATTTTATATAAAATAATATTACTATAATATAAAATGTTATGCATGAATTATAAATTTCTTTCTATGTACTTATGTCTACGAGACTGTGTGCAACTAAAGAATCAGTCGAAACTGTCACTGAAGCTAAATAGGAAGAAGTCTTTACAAACTTTCAAACTTCATCTTGACTTCAGGCATGCGCATGAAACCGTCTGAGGTGAGTGTCTTTAGCGTATTTGCTTCTTACAATATAAGGGCTCAGACCATTTATAGCTTCATTGGGAATGTCTTTCATTTTCATCAAACTCCGAGAAGAAACAATCGAATCCCATTGTTGACCTTTTGTGCTCTTCGTCTTATAGAAATTCACAATATCTATTCTTTTCTTTCTTTCTCAGACTGCAATCCAGTCTTGCTTGTTCAAATTAAGGATTTGGGGCTCTAGTTTATCTTGTGGAGCCATAGAAGGAATTGAATATACATACACTCTTTCATTCTGGGACGATGTCGAGGAGAGAAGAGAACGTGTCAAGGTGACAGATATAGTTTGACTTTTCCTTACATGAGACGAGCTCAGGGAATTGGATTGATATATAAGAGAACTGAGCTGGTCCAAAAAACCCTTAGTCACTTCTAACGTAAGATGCAGACTTCATTTTATATTTTTTTATTTTTTACTTTTTTCTTTCCTAATTGATCAAAGGGATAAGTTCTGTTTATTATTATTATTATTATTATTATTATTATTATTATTATTATTATTTCAATAACTTTGCCAATTGAAATATTGCTGGCTTTAATGTTTGATGTGGATATTTTGAAGTACGTTTTTGTCTGTACAGTGGCTATGGCAAAAGAACAGGGCTTTCTTATTGGCTGCAGCTGCAATAGGGTCCTCAAAAGTCAGAGGCCAGCCATTACAGTCTCCAGACTCTCCGCAGATGAAGCAAATGTCTTGTATCAGGTTTTTTCTTTTTTTTTTTTTCTTCTTTTTTATTTTGTCTGTCTTGGTTCAACACTCGAAAGCTCAACACCCAAAACCCAAGTTTAGGTTAGTCAATTATTTGCTGTCTAAGCAGAAAAGAGACCAATGTCCCTGGACACCAACATGCACTCTTTGTTTCTGATATGGCAGTCTGATAATACTATAAACTGACGTGCAAATTTATTTGTGCTGTTCTGCACTAATATGCAATTAATTGTTCAATATGTTTCTTGATAGTTTAATTGAAAGCTCAATAAAATGGTGAGTTCATCAATGCCATTCTCTCTCTGTGTTCCTGAAGACCAAGTTAAAGCCCGGCAAAGAGAAAATCTAGAGGTAGACAAAGTTGGAGGAGCTCCTGTACCACCAGTCCCACTACTAGGAGTACTACCAAGGGGTAACGTGGAGGAAACTGAGCTTGAAAGGACAAGGAAACAATGCCATGTGGTACTGTACATTCATGGAGAAGCTAAGACAGCTCAGCTAAGCATCTGATGGACTAGGACAGCTCACCCCAGCACAGGGTCACTTCACAGTGCATTACCCTCTTTGTTGTTTCCTTTTTCTTTTCAACTGTTGGGGTTTTGTTTGTTCTGTTAGAAACTTTCGGATCAGAGTACGCATACCAAGTTTCCCATTCCAATCGCCATCAGCTAGTCAACTCCATCTTGGCTTACTTTCTTTCCATTTGGCAATTGTAGCTTGTAGACTAGATGAATTCTGCTATCCTTTGGCAATTGTAGCTTGTAGGCATTGGCTCCAACCTTCTTCAATACCATAAATGGCCCATAATAATTTGATGCTTGCTTCAGTTTACTGCATGTTGTCGCAGCATCTATTCTATAGGGCTGGAGTTTAAGAAACACCCAATTATCAACTTCAAAAGCCCTCTTTGTTCTATTTCTATCGGCATAAAATTCTATTCTCTATTGGGATTTCTTTAACTGCTCCTTAAGCAACGAAGTCTACATTTGTCTCTTCCCCTGAAGAATTCTGCTGATAAAGCTATTTTTGTTTTACGTGGGGTTGGTAAAGAGGGCAAATTTCGAGTAAGATATATGTATAATGCATTAAATGGCATCACGTTAATAACCAAGTGGAATGTGTCATTGTACCAGCATTCGGCAAGAGGTAACCAACGGTGCCAGTGATGGGGCCTCAGAAAGCACATGCATCTAAGATAATTCTCTACACACTAATTCAATCTTTCAAATAGTCAATCAGATTGCGTATGATAAGTAATGTTGTTGAGGTGCAAATTTGTACCTTCCAATTTGAACGTTTCCTACTCTATTGGCTTTTAAAGATCTTGTCATGGTTTGTTACAATGGATTGCGGAAAGCCATGGAGCTTGAAGATTTGATCAAAGAATAGTCTTGCTATCTCTAAGGCCATTAATGAATGCTTTAAGCCAAGGAAGTGTGTTGTCTATATGACATCTTTTCCTTCAGCAAAGGACAATCCTTCAACGAAGTCTATACTAATCAAGTGTCACATCTATGCTAGCATTGGTAGGAGTTACAGTAAGCCTTAATATGAGACGTTCTTTCCTTTGCAATGCCGACAAATTTTATGCATCTACACCCATTGCTTCATTGGCCATTTCATACTAGGCCAATAAAAGTGTTGCTTGAGCCTTTCATACAGTACTCGAATGCTGGAATGGTCACCAATTGTTGAATCATAAAATCGTCTTAATCAATTGGGTCTTGAGCTCTGCTTTTACTTTCCACATATATTCAGTTTTTATTCCAGATCATTCCCCTTTTGAATTCAAGCTGGACTAAGGAAGGATTAGTCATCGTAGGGGTTGAGATAACTTTCTTTGCTAACTTATCTCCTTTATAACACTTTTTGATGTCCTCTAACCAACAAGGAATGCTTGTTATGATCATCGAATAGTTAATCTCGTGTTATTATGACAAAGCATTAGTGATCTTATTTTCACTTCCTTACTTGTAATGAATGATGCAATCAAGCCTAAGTAATTTGGTGATGCCTTTTTGTTGCACATAAGTGTGTAAGTGTTGCCAGTACAGATGCTTAATACTCTTATGATCAGTCTTTATCATGAATTGTTGTCCCTCTATGCAATTTTTCCACTTGGTAACAACTATAATTGTAGCCAATAACTCATTCTCGTAAATGGATAAGCCTTTTGCTTCAAACATTGAACATTTTGCTCAAAAATGCCACTAAATGTCTATCTTGTACCAACATAGCTCTCGTGCCAAAATCACATGCATCTATCTTAATCACAAACATCTTTGTGAAGTCTTACAAGGCTAAAATAGGGGTAGACTTGATTTGCTCAAACGCTTTTTGGGCAAACTGGCTCCATTTGAAATTATCCCTTTTCAATAATTTTGTCAAAGGTTTTCAATAAATTTTTTATGATAAAATCCTAGTATCTCTAAAAGAAAGAAGAAGAAAAAAAAAAAAAAAACCAAAACTAACTAGAACAATAAATAGGAAATTAAGTATATAACTAAAATAATAAATAAAAAAATTATCCTACATGAGAATCATTAATGCCAAGAACATATTTAAAAAAAGGTATTTTAAAAGGAAAAATTTTAAGAGAGAAGACAAAGAAATTTTACAAAAAGCAATTTTGGAGGAGGATAGAAATATTGAAAAACAAAATTATGAGATAATTATAAAAATCTAAATGAAAAATGTAGATATCTGAAGGGATAATTGAAAATATTTAGAGAAACAGAATAAGACAACAAACATGAGAAGTAAATAAAGGCAAAGAACATATTATTATTAGCTTGGATAACAAAAGAGCTTGTATCTAACAATTAGTAACCAAGTGTTCTTGATTCAAATAAATGAAGCTGGACATCATTTGTGCGCTTTAAATTTATTGTGTTACTTCAAATCAAGACACTTTAAAAATGAAATGAAATTTAAACAACTACAATGAATAATTTTTCCATCATAATGTTAAAATTATAATCATCATTCTAGACTTGATCATAAATTTATATAATAAATTGGTATGTTTATTAATTAGAAAATATTTATATTTACTAAAAAAATTATTTATTAATCATTTTTTAACCACATTTATTAATCATTTTGAATGTTACGTTTTATGTATACATACGTAGGGTATGAGATGGCTAGGTTTGACAAATTTTAGTAAAAGTTAACATAATTACATAATAAATATACATATAACAAAAAGTATAAAAGATTTGATGATAAAATCATGAAAAAATTTTAATAAAAAAGTTCAAAATTTTACATATTTAAAAATACAAAATCAATAAAATTCTTAAATTATAAGATAGTCTTTGTAGATACACAATTTAATGGATTCAAGGGAATACAAAATAATTTTATATTATGTTTAAAATATTTTATATAATATAAATATAATTCAATACAACATAAGAAAGTTTTAGTGTAATATCATAGTGCTCATATAAAATATTTTTATTTTATATAATATAAAATTTTTTGTATATAACATAAAAAAATTATTATGTTATATAAATTTTATTTGTATAATATATATATATATATATATATATATATATATAGAGAGAGAGAGAGAGAGAGAGAGTACCAAAGAAATTGGGTGTCAACAAAAAAACATTTTCTATATTTTTGAGTAACTTGGAGGATGTCACCGTATGAAATCATCCAGAGAACGATGATTACGTAATTAATTAAGCTTGAAGGTGAATATCGTACTATTAAGGAGAGGACTTACTGCATACATAAATACTAAACATGATAGACAGTACTAAATCGGAAAGGATTAGTCAAGTGATGAGGATGTGGGATGGAAATTTGAGAGGAATTCTATTCAAAAGTCTTTGTAACTTTGTCATTTGAACTAACCTTGGGGTCACGCTGTCCAACCCAAAAAAAAAAAAAAAAAAAAAAAAAAAACTGAAAGTTGTGCCTAGTGCAAGTAGATGGAGCAAACCTATGTCCTCAAAGGCTGCTTCAATCCACGATTATTTATTTATTTTTTTATAAAAAAAAAAGAGTTAATACACAAATATAACTTTATTTTTTTATTTATTTATAATGAATTTAATATCAACTTTGAAAAAAAAAAGTAAAGAATTATATTCTGTAAATTTTTTTTTTCGTCAAATCAAGTATGCCCTTTCAAATCTGCATAATAAATTTTGTTATTCTTAATGACATGACATGATATGACATGTTGACTTGGATAAATTAATGGTGTGAAAAAAAAAATAAATGAAATAATTGAATTGGTGTAGTGTGACATTTTCATCTATGACTCTTTTTTATAAAAAAAAAACAAATTATTAATTTATCCAATTAAATATGCAATATCATCAAAATTAATAGAATCTATCATGTAAATTTGACAACATGCTAGATTTGATTGAAAAAAAAAATCTATAACACATAATTTATTGCTTTTAAAGGAAGGAATAGATTTGTTACAAATCAAAATGTCAAAGTTATATTTGTATATTAATTTTTTTTATTTATTTTTAAAAAAAAAAAAAAGAAGAAGAAGAAGAAGGAAGAAAATAGATCGTACTAAAAGTGAGTAACAGAAATTGCACATAAGAAGCAAAGATATCAACAACATTCGGCTTACACCAAAATATTCGTAAATCAAACCTATCATATGTTAGATTGGATCTACAATTGCATTTTAGCATCAATTCATATTGAGGTAGCATAATGCCACACATTTGATTTACTTAAACTCTGTCTATATCACAATTTCTTCCCATAAAAGGCTTTGCTTACAGTTGCAAACAAAAAAGTTTTTACATTTGCTCTAATTTTGCAAATGGGATATAAGAATATCACGAAAAGTGGAGAGGGAGAATGGAAATATGGTGACTTTGGGGACACATATAGACTTGACTAACCAAAAATGTTGATGAATGGCCACCCCCCCGCCCCCCCTTGATAGGTGGAGTGGTTTGATTAATTTCATACTAGTTTAGGGGCCACCACTAAGCCTTGTCGGAGAGAAAAACATTTGTAAGAAGTCTGGCTTTAGTCTTCAAACTAGAAACTAACTAACTCATTACGTCGGCCGCTGATGGTTGATGATTGATGAACTAATATCATTTTACATGACATAGTGACTAATATTTAAAATTCATGTTATATATGTATATTATTGTTAGGGATAAGAAATTGAACCCTAAACTTGAAAATTAAGAGTTTGTGTCATTTTATCCTTAACTTTGATAGCTAGTGGCTTAAAATTGATATTTTAAAAATAACTATTAAAGTTAGAGGCTAAAATAGAATGGGGACTTTGTCATGTTTAGGCATATTCCATTTCACTACACAATTTAATTAAATTTGGCTTCAAAGCAAAAGAAAATTGAAAAAGCCATTTGCGAATGATAGGGGTCCAATGTAGTACACGCAATGAGGACTGGCCCAAACCATTCCCATTCCCAAGACCAAGGCCCAACCATGGGCCCGTCACACGCCGAAGACCCAACAATGTGCTTTGTGTTCGCATGCACCTCCATCCTCTGCCTAGATGTCCTACAAATTTAACTTGTCCCTTTTAGGAAACTAAAAGATCTTTGAAAAAAAAAAATGAAATAAAACTTTAATAGTAGGATAAAAAATTTTAACTGAAATTATATATATATATATACTGTCTCTTATACACATCTAGATGTGAAAAAGAAACAGTCAAGAGCCCAAGAACACTTACACTAAAAAAAAAAAAAAAAATATATAAAAATTATATAGAATAAAAAAAAATTTTAAAAGAAAATATATATATATATATATGATTTAAGATAATCAATTTGTTATACTCAAAATTTAAAAAGCAAAAGTGTAACAAATACAATAAAAATAAAATTGGAGATCCAACGAATCAATTATTATAGACTTTACAAAAAGTCTCCGAATTCCCAAACCCATATCCAACGAGAATCAAGAGCCCATGAACACTTACACTCAGAAAAAAAAAAAAAAAAAAAAAACCCCATGAACACCGTCTTTGGTGACAACTACTTGTAGTATATTGATAGATTTGCTCCTAATTTTCCTTTCTTTGATTTTGATAATCAAAACCCACCACGATCATTGATCAACTAGAACATCCATCGTGGGTCCTCAAGTTGTGTAGATTGTGCCATGGAAAGGATAACAGCTAGTTGACCACCTGTCAATGGTTCAGCCTGTTGACAATGCCCCCCATTTGGACAAGTGGCATGCATACATGAATCCCCGCACACTTGTTGTGTTATGGGGAGGACACAGGAGCCTGCAAGACAAGCATTGTTCGTACGTGTCTATTCAGGATATTGGTATGGATGGCGATGTCAATTGCAAAGAAATCCTGATCAAATTTTGTTTTCAAATTATCTGCTATGTTGTTTGGAGGTTGGCAGGTAACCGTCAGTGGGATTTTTGTTAAAGAGAGACTCCGGCAGAAGAAGGAAATGAAGGTTAGTTCCTGTTGCTTTTTGATACTCTTTTCAGAGCTTAAATACCTTCTTCGATGTGTTTTCTTTTTCTTCTTCTTCAATGAATGGGGGGCTTCTTTGGTACCTACCCTGTTATTTTCTGGATTTTATCTTGAAGTTTACATGTTTATTAGGACATGGGGCATGATATCTCGAACCTCTGCTGCTCCAAAAGGTCAAAGCCATCTAGTCCGAGTTAATGGTGGCAGCTATGATTTTAACATGTTAGTTGCAGATTTCTACGACTAAATTTCTCTCTCTCTCTCTCTCTCTCTCTCTGTTTTTTTTTTTCCTCTTTTCAGTAGAGTCCTTATGCTAACGCCATCAGGATATGTTACATGGAAATGTTAAAGGTCCGTGAAACGAGGTCCCAATATGATGAAGGCCAGGTAATGACAATGAAGCAGAAAGCAGAGAGCAGGGCAAACCATGAAGGGGGAGCAACAATCACCAAAGAAGGCTAAGAACGGGAATGAAAATAGTCAGGCAGATATCAAATCTGAGGAAGATGACATTTAAATGGAGTTTGAAGAGTTTTGTAAAGCCATTAAAGACCACTCTCTCTGTTGAACAAATGAGGGGAGATACTGGAAATGAATGACCAGCATTCCCCTGGCTCTGATGGCCTGGTTACCACTAAATGGTTAGTTCAAAATTTGCATCACATCACTTCCAAGCATCTCTCTCTCTCTCTCTCTCTCTATTTTTTTTTTTTTATAAAAAAAAAAAATTGGCATGAGGAGGGCCAAAAGGCCAAGAAAAGAGAAAACATAATGGTATTGGAATACAAAAGCTAGAGTTTCAATAAGGACGTTCCAACTAGTTGTCCCAAAAGCACAGGACCTTCTTATAATCCTATAAATGTAGTTATCCACAATATGTGTCTTTTTTTTTTCTCACTTATATTATTCTTATCTTTACAAATTTTGTTAATATAATCACAGTTGGGAAAAGCAAAATCATAGAAATTGTACTGGTTTCCTTCCTTGTTTTCAATTTGCGGCAATAATGAATTATTTGTAATAATAACCTTTCATATTTGGCTAACTAATACTTTGTTAAATTATTTATATGTTCACTATAATTAAAAAAATTAAATAATCAAGAAAATAAAACTGTTCATACATTTTTTTTAAAATAATAAAATGTACGTCTTTTGAGTGCCTATTATTTAAAACTAAGGAATGAATGATGCAGGCAGCTTGGGCTAGCAAAACTGTTGCTTGTAAGTTTCAAAATAGTTACCTTAGACCAAGGGGAACAACTCTGAAGTATATGGTCTCATTTTGTGTGTGTATTTAGCAAGTTCCTTTTAAAACTCTCCCCCCCCCTCCTCCCAAGAAAATTTTGTTTTTTCGTGTTCGATCCCTTCATAAAGGATGCATTGATGCGGCAATTATCATGCTTGCATGGTTACATTGAAGTTTGACACTTTGAATTCCTTTTCCTGGCCAGCCAAGACTTCTTCTTTTTGGGGCCACAGGAGAAATTCTCGTTATGCAATGGTTGGTTATTTGGAATTTGATGGCAAATGCTATTGCTACAAAGGGTTTTATGGCAAGTGATCGAGTTGCACTTACAAGACAAGAAGTCCACCAAGGAGAGGGGCAGATTAAGCTACCTGATTCTGTCCTGAACTCCCCCCCCCCCATTACAGATGTAACTTTCTGCTCTCATTATTCGCTTCCTTTTGTTTTTGTTTTTGTTTTGTGCTATTCAATGTGATATATATTTGCACAATGGTATCTCTTGTTCTCCACTCTCCAGTTGCTGAAGAAGGATCAGGACCCCAAGCGAAGGCCTCACCAGAAATTAGGTGCGCCAGCTAAGTCTTTCGCAGGAATAATGATATCTTTGTCAAGGTATCATTCTCGAACACATTTGTGCAGTATTTCCCTATTGGTGCTGATAATGATGCAATATCTTTGCGATTTTGTGCTATATTGCTAATTGGACATGCATTTGATACAAATACAGCAATACTGGAAAGGTGTCATCAAGAGACATGGAGGGAAGGTTTCCAATTCGGTTGTTGGTAATTTAATTTCCATCATGATGTCTACTATTTAAATTGGCATGAATTGGTGTGTTCATGTCACTTTTCACATTGTTACAGGGGCTTTTGCAGGTGTCACTTGCCTAGTTGTTTCACCAGCTGAGTGAGAACGTGGTGGTTCTGTCAAGCTTGTAGAAGCTCTAAAATGTGTAGAATATCACAAGAATTTTCAGCTTCATTGAGTGCAGTACTTTTTGATGGCTTATAGCATGATAATCTAATGTCAGAAACTTTTCTTGAAGTGAGAGAGGTATAACTGTGGTCAGCGAAGCATTGTTGCTTGACAACATTGAGAAACAAGAACCCGAGCCACTGGAAGCTTATGATTTTGCCTCTGATTTCGCTGTGGAGTGCAAAGGCATTCCATTGTATAAGCAAGATCCAAGAGAGGAGGCAATCAAATTGATTTCAGCAGAAGCTTGTAACTCCACTTGTTTTCCCGAAAAGATCTTATACTATGGGAGTTGTCAATCTTTTACAATCTGTGATTGTTACAGATCAAACTTCATGGGAAAAGAGGAGTTTATAAGTACACTAAATTGCAGGAACAAGGTGGAAAGATATTTGAGAGAGATGGGTTATCATACAATTGTGCTTTTGCCTTTGGTGACATGGGGAGAGGACTGAATGAGTAAATAGGCAAAAATCTTTGTATTGAATCTTTCGATACGCAAAAACATCTGCAGGCTTATATTTCATGTTTTGCTGTAGATGTTGTATCATGCAACTGATCACACTGAATCAAAGCAACTTGCATTTGCACTGCAACAAAGCCAGAATGGAAGATGATATACGTGCAGAAGAGCGGCTTGAAGAATGGGAAGATGTGGATAAAGCTGTCAAGGAGTTTGTGGAGGCTCTTTGAGGAAATTACTGGTAATGAATTTGAGCCATAAGAGAGAGAAAACAGGTTTGAAAAGAAATGACTGAAGTTCTATCCTATTGACATGGTGCCAGTTTCCACTCTTATTTGAGTCGTATATGCCTGCCATTACCAGTTTTTGATCAAATGGCTGTATGCTTTAGGGTGTGTTCTGCTATGAAAAGCATGATGGTGTTGACATGAGACTTCAAGGGCTTCATTTAGGCAGCTAAGTCTTGCAGTTGTGCATTGTAAACTCTGAAACCAGGGTTGCAAATTTTAAGAAGATTTTGTGCAGTCAGGGCATTTACAGGTACGGTACTTTTACAGATGATTTAGTTTCCAATTATTTTATAGCATATTCCCTTAAAATTTAGAAGCTTCAAGGCTTGTTTAATCATAGATATGCCCTATCCGAGATGGGGTTAGACTCCCCTGACTTGCCAATGGGAATGCTCTTCAATGTTCACTTGGAAAGAAGTGAGTTTTTCTTCCCTGGATTTTTGCTTTTGCCATCTCTTTCTATCCTGCATTGTCTTAACAAAAAAATCTGATTGGATGAGGAGACTCTAATTCAGTTCGTGGAAGAAGTGAAATGATTAAAATAAATGGGGCCAAAGGCCGAAGCAGTATGGTCAGATTATGGCCGGAAATGGTTGGCACTCATGCCCTCCACCAGGCCCTTCATCTTCAAAGACTCTGAAGAGCTTGCAAATCATGTATCCCACTGAATGTCTTTAATCCAGTCGTAGAACATATTTGATTCCTTGCTACACTTAAAATTTCATTCTTGTGGAGTACTTTTGTAGGGTGCAGTAGCATTTGAGACTGTTTGAGATATAACCACAGCTTCATATGTCGTAGGAGACGTGTCTGGCTCAAATCTTGATGACCCATTGTCTAATCGTTATTGCAAATTGGGTTACTCAATTTTTGCACCCGCGAAGAATTCTGATGACTATAGAGTGATTGTGAAGTACTTGCAAATAACTTATGAACCTGTAAGACTCGGAGACATCGTGAGAACATTCTCTTTATTCCTTGTTGTGCTGTAATGCATAATCCATTATCATATGATGGTATCAACGTAAGTTTGATTTGTTATATTCTAGGAATATGGATTATCACTTGAGAACGAGCACCTGTCCATTTGACGGGATAAAGAACTCGTCAAACAAAGTCCGTTTGTGGTGTGGTAAGTTCTCAGGCATCAAAGTTCTCATCTTGTTCTGCTTCTAGCGACAAATTTATCATATCTCTCTAAGGTACTTGAACCTCAAACCTGCTAAGGCAGCTACATAAAGGGTTACTGCCAGCAGTTGCCTGCATGGTCGGTTGTCCGAGATAGTTTACACTTCACACTGATTTTCTCATCTTGCTGAGTAATATGTGTGTCCGAGATAGCAGTTGGGCAAATGGATTGTTTGTTTGGATGCTGGTGCGGAAGCTACCAAGTTTAGTTTCGTTTCTGCAGATAGGCCAGAAGGATTCTTGGTCCTGGCAGTTGTATCACTTGGAAATCAAGTTTTGGAGTTTAAGAACCCACCAGAGGTAATGTTGTAATACTTCACCAATTGCCTAAATGTTAAATGTTTGTTTTCTAGAAAGCTAAATCAAGACACCAAATCATTGGAAGAAAAGAAAATTGGATGAAGGGACTGGGAAGAGAGAAGACAGATGAATCAGGGTATTTGTTATGGAAAGATGACATCAAGGTGCCTTGTGGCCGGTTGATGCAATCGGTTCACCAAGATAGTCCTTTGGAGTACAATGAGTATGTTGTCTATGACCCAAAATAGGTAATCAACAAGCATCTTTGGTGTTCAAGGCAAGGTTGATTTTGGTTGTGTACTTCAACCTTTTAAGTTTATCTGTTGGAATTTGAAGGCAAGCATGGTAGGATTAAAGTATAAAGAGAAGCAAAACCATGAGGAACAAAGAGAACAAGTGAAGGCTTTCTTCATCGGCACTTCTTGGACTTGCCATTTTTTGAACAGTTATGGTGTGAGAAGTAGGGTTTGCTAAATGTGGATCCCCCTTCTTCCATCTCCCTTTTCCTTTAAAGCCCTGTGAAGGAGAACATTAATGGATTTTGTTCTGTAATTATCATCACTAAGATTCGTGTTGTAGCTAAACTATGATGACATATGATGAAGCTGTAAGCTATAAGCTTAGTTAGGACAAGTCCTACGCAGAAAATCTGATTGCTTCATCGTTTTTGGTGTCTATGGAACCAAAGATAAATATGTTTTTCCGAGGTGAACATGTTATGCTATAAGCTTGAAATCATATTCATAAATTCGACTGTTGCATTGAGTATCACCCCGAACTACCTAGATAGTGCAGGGTCACACTTGGAAATGACTAAACATTACAACAACAAGAGACCACAATAAGAGGACAAGGACAATTTGAATGACTTTACACAAAATGAGAGACCCAATCAGCCAAAAATTCATTGATAATTGACCACAGTAGGAAACTTAAACTTGTCCGAAACAAATGGTATTGCCTGTGGATTATTCACCAAATCGTGATAAAAATCATACTCTGCCTCGTAATCATGTAACTTAAGCTCAGCTTTTTGATTTGTATGGTAATGATGTTTAGCCAAAGCTGATTTACCAAACCCAAATATGCTAACCTTCTCACATATTCCAACAGCGAGCATAACAGCTTGAAAACCAGAGGAGTAATGGAACAAAGATCCATCATGGGCAGGACTCCATTCCTCCAAAGACTTGCCTGTCGCTTCCACAAACCGGTTTAGCGAGTAATACTTCACAATTCTTGCACACAACATATCAAACCGTGGATCAGTGACAATCGTAAGTGCCTTGTGAGAAGAATTGCATATGCAATAGTCCATGAAGTGCAGCGGTTGGCAAATGTACATAATCATAGGGACATTAGGCCCATATGGGTGACAAAAGCACTCTTTCCTCCTCGCACAAAGATGCAATATATTGCTATTTATAAAGGAAACATGAGTCTTCGACCCAACATGCTGCTCAAACCTCTCCGTCCTCGCATTGTTTAATCGGATCACCACCTCGTGCCTATCAATCAATTTTCCATATTCTCTCTGCAGCAGAATGCCACTATTCCCCACCACAGCACAAGCTCCATACTTCATGTTGGAGACCACCGACCCATTGTGCCTATCAATAGGAATCTTAAAAAGCCTTATCAACTCATTCATTACATCATCTTGAAACCTCCTTTTTCGAGCCCATTCTTGCAATAACCTCCTAAATTCTAGCCAATAACGGTAGAATTCTGGTGACCTAAGCAACAAAGGAATACCCCTGCGGGAGCTTGCACTTGTATCATGGTTATTGAACCTTCTCCAACTAGCAAAGGTTCTATACCTCCCCTGACGAGCAAAGTTACCTTCCAATAATTCCTCGATTTCTTGCTTTGTTTTGGCCTCCCCTATATCAATAGCCGCATACTGCAGCAGCGTGGTATTGAAAACTGGGGCTGGCGGGTGGGATATTGCATTGCTTCCAAGCTCATTAGGGCTGAAACCGCCGCCGCTCAGGCGGTGTATCAAGAGGCGGCAGAAGAGGGTCACAGCAAACACAATTAGCAGCAGAAAAGTAAAGAGTGGACGGACTGACCTTTTCATTTGGGGTAACAAAACCGGCAATGCCCCTCGATAGATAACCACTAAATACAAAGGATCATGAGGAACCTAGCATTAGATCCATCTCTAAAACAAGGAAACCTTAACCAAGCATCCAAAGTCTGAAGACCCAGAAAGGGTAACGCAACAACGAAACATTGCTCAACTAATTTCAGACAAGGTACATGTTTCAACGTTGTTCACACGTCACAAATTGTTTCAAAAGGTACCATCTTTTGCCTGAAAGAACCCCAAAAATATGGCGTGCTAGGCTGGTTTGGTTTGAGTAGATTTTTTTTTTGGGGGGGGGGGGGGGGGGGGGGGGGGGGGTACAAGAAAGGGAAATAAGAATTGCAAGGGGGGGGGAAACAGGGGAAGGGGGGTTTGTGGAGAAAGGGGGGTTTCATGGCTTTGGGGGGGGGGGGGGGGGGGGGGGGGGGGGAGGGGCTACAAGAAAGTGAAATAAGAATTGCAAGTGAGAGTGAAACATGAGAATGGGGTTTTGTGGAGAAATGGGAGTTTCATGGCTTTGGGTTGGAGAGTAGGAAATAGAAATGTAACAGCGAGCTATGGATGAAAGGAAATCCAAACATCTATGTTGAGAAGGGTATGCTCTTAGAAGTCAGCTCTTACAAAGAACATCTTTTAAGGAAGGAGTGTGTGTGTGTGTGTGTGTGTGAGAGAGAGAGAGAGAGAGAGAGAGCCTGCGTGTTGTGGGGTTGCATCTTGTGGTTGGCCAAGGGAAACGATAGAGTGCTTCGCGGGTCATGGTCATGACTCGTGTTGACGTAGATGTGAAAAGAAGGGCTTTATAGGTGAAAGCCGGAAAAATATTTGGTATCTCTCTTTTAGAATGAATTTAAGTTTGAGTCTGCTCTGTTGTTTATTTTAATAAAAATAAAATAAATTTAAGTAATTTAAAGTATAATAATAAAATTTTAAATTTATTAATATTAAATATTAAAAAAATTATTTGATTTTAATTAGTAATTGATTGATGAGTTTTTTCATAAAAAAAAGTTAAATAAATTAAATTAAGATGATAACAAATAATTTTTAATTTTAATTCACATATATAATAATTGAAATATTTATAATATATATTTTAAAATTTTATTAAAAAAAATAAAATTATCTTAAAAAATATATATTCTTCAGATTCAAAATCATGCCATTAGACGAGAAGCCAAATGCCACCTGCTCAAAGTTTAAACCAAAAATAATGCTATTTTATTTACTTTTCATTACATTTAATATGTCAACTTGTTAATGAATAGTATAAATTTCTGTTATTGATAATTACATTTGAGCTTGATTATTTTAAATTGTTTCAAAAGAAAACATCTATTGGAAATAGAAGTAAATTGATGAATATAATTAAATATAATTAATAAAATAATAAAATAATAATTAAGTTAATAAAAAAATATATATTATTTTTTAAATTTTATTTAATTGTATCTGTCACTTTAAAATTTGTATGATTTTTATTTTAAATTAATTAGTTTCAACTTTCAAGTATCTTCTACCTAACAAGTAAGTTAAGTTTTATAGTCTAAGTAAGTATTTATTTTAATAAATTTATTGTATCTTAAACTATTAAAAGATAAAAAATAATTACTAATTAAATATAATCTTTATTATGAAAAAAAAGACATAATATAAATTTATATTAAATTTTTATAATTATTAGTTATATATTTATTAATTTATTATTATTTCAGACGATACACAAAAAGATTAAATATATAAAATCTAAAGTTATTGTAATTCTTCTACTTAATTAACCCTAATTATAGTTTAAATTCAAAATTTTTAATTATAAAATGACTCTAATATTGATAAATTAAAATTTATTGGTATTAACTATTATTATAATACAAAATGTAAGTTTATGTCCCTTCCTTAAATTATTCATTTACAAGACCGTTGACATGTTTTGTTTCTTTATTTTATTTTTCTCTAATATAAAAGACATAGAAGAGTGTGAACATGATAACGTGCTATTGATTTTTGTTACGTAGTTTATCTTCCCAACACTAATTAATTTAAATGAATTTTAGATTATATATAATTTTTTAATTTGAACTAAGACTCTTCCTTGTTAAATGAATTTGTTTGTTTTTAGGGTTGAAAGTCTCCTCTATTGTAAAGATTAGCAGCATCACATTGTATACACTATATTGTGTTGATTTACAATTTATAAAATAATCATATCATAAAATTGAGATGAGATAACACTTATTTAAAAAATGAGATTCATTTTGTTAAAATATATTTGTATATATATATATATATATATAATATTTTTTGAACAATTAAAATATTATCAAAAATAGATATATTAATACTAAAATAAAATATATGTTAAAATTAGGGTTAAATTTTTTATATTTTAATTTTTAATTTTTATTTGAATTTTAAATCTTTTAAATTCGTTTCAAACTAATTCTTTAAAAAAAATTAAAATGTTAATAAATTTATTTGATTAACGTTTTATTTTTTAAATAATTTTTAATTTAAAAAATTGATTTACAATAAATTTAAAAAATATAAAATTTAATTTAAAATGCAAAGAAAAAATATTATAAAAATTAAAAACTATTCTTTTTACCTGCCTAATACTAAAACCCGTTAAAAGTTGTGAGAGGCCCTTTTGACGTTAATATGCTCCAACCTTGGAAGCTGAACAAGACCACCACGCCTTTCTACCAATAAATTAAAATTCCACCAAACACGGTAGGGCCCACTTTAGAGCCCCATCTCATGCTTCCCATTGTCATCTTGTTTAAGACGTTCAAACGACATGTGATCTTTTCTTCCCAGGGGCGGCTAAATTCACTTTTGGAAGCAACTTTCCTTGGCTAAGATTTTTTTTTTTTTCATATTATTTCCCATGTACCAAAAAAAAAATTAAAAACAAAAGAAAGAACATCTGTCACATCGCTTGATTTTACTATAATATATATATATATATATATATATATATTTCATGACACTAAATTAAAGAATAAAATTGCATTTTTTAGAATGAAACGTAATCTTACCAATATAACATTTATATTTCTATTCCATAGGTATCGAATTTTCAGATTTATGTTCTATGGCTTCAAATGAGTACCCTAAAAAGAAAAAAAAAAAAAAACAAGAATCAAGGGGATGGAACAAATTAAAAATTACCTCGGGAACTCAATTCTTTGCTAACCAATATATATATAAATATGGATTAGAGCAAAATATTTCACGGAAAGGAACATGCAGACAAAAATTATTGGATTGAATTTAATTAAGAGCTAAAATTAATTATACCATAAAAAATAAAATTAATAACATGAACTTTTCCTAAAATTTACAAAAGATGTTGAAATTTATAAATTTTATTGTAATTATTTATTTTTATTAATTAGTTCGATTACAAATCATATTCTTATGTTGAAAAATTTTATTCTAAAATTTTACTAAGTATTAATAAGTTAAAAGTTATTGGAATCACATAAAATTAACTTCTTTTTCACGTTTTCATGATTACTTAAACAAAAAACTAGGTCCCTAAGTTAGTGGTTTAACCAATGACTTAGTTTTTAGATCATAAATTAATTATTATTTAATAAAATAATGACAAACATCTATATATAAATTTAAAATTCATTAATTTCATTTTTTTCTTAAAAAAATATTCTTTATATGACACAAACATAAATATTTTCAATTCTCATTCACAAATCATAATAAATCATCTTGCTATAAAAATAAAATAAAAAAATTAACATATCATAGCATTTAATAAATAATTTCAAATGAATAAGAGCAAAAATCTGAATTAAAAATCTATCAGGTAAAAAAAAAAAAGTATTTGTGAACAATCCTATAAAAGAACCATTAAGTACTATAAATGAATTGTACATATCATTAGCTAATCCACCGTAGTTAATTTTATTGACCTAAATTACCAAGACTACACTCCATTGCATCTTCAATTGGAAGCAAACAATTCAATAACATAGCATTATCAAAGTTCCTCCAATGGTCTACCTTGACTTTTAAAAATAATGCCTTTGCATTATGACACTTAATAAAGTAATTATTTTTTATTTATCTTCTTGTTAATAGATAATTATATTTTAGCATTTGCTACAATGATCTTCTCAATTTATTAAATATTTTATTAATATTAGATACGATTGTTAATAAATTAAATAAAATTATAAGCAAGTTGATCTATGAATGATATTTTCATATTCTTAAATTGATGTGAGGTTAAAATTAATGGACTCGTGTTTCTCTCATGAGATTTAAACCTGTATTTTTCAACTAATTACTTAAAAAAATAATTTTTATTTTAGGCTAATTACAAAACACATAAAAATTCTTAATCATAATAATTTAAATGCAAAATTTTAACATTTAAAACTTCTTAGAAATTGCTTACATGCTTTCAGAAATTGAGTTGCAATTGCAAAAAAAAAAAAAAACCATTATAAAAGTAAAGATATGAAAAAAGTGACAAATTTAAAAATTTAAAAAATATTTTTTTAACTTATACATATAAACTACATAAAAAGTTTAGTTTGATTTTTTATGAGATATTTAGTAACAAATAAAAGTCTAATTGAAAAAAAAAAAGACAAAAGGTAAAAATAAAATAAAATACTAAAGAAAAAAAAAAGACAAATGTAAAGAAAGAGAAAGAAGACTAGATGAAC
Source organism: Kandelia obovata (assembly GCA_021464305.1). Taxonomy (NCBI): domain Eukaryota; kingdom Viridiplantae; phylum Streptophyta; class Magnoliopsida; order Malpighiales; family Rhizophoraceae; genus Kandelia; species Kandelia obovata. The sequence goes on from CM038487.1 coordinate 6,040,420, forward strand.
AATATTTGCAATTTAAGTTTAGTTTTGAAGAAAAAAATATACACAATGAGATAAATATAATATTTTTTTAAAAAAAAGACAAATTAGCTGACTTAAAATTATTTGATTCAATTGGTTATTGAGTGACTAATTCACTTTAAGTTATAATATTTTTTGTGATATTATTTTTTATTTAATTATTTGATAGAACTAAATTATTTTAAGTTTTATATTATTAATTTATTGGTTGTGATTATGAAATTGATTTGATTTTTTAAATTATAGATTTGGAATAGTTTAATTTATAAATAAATTAAATTTGACCAAATAATATTATTAAAATAAATAAATAAATAAAAATGGATATAGATTTATATTACTTCAACGAGAGTCAATGATTGAATAGTTATGACGTCTTGTATTTAATTTATCAACTTTTTTGAATATATATATATATATATATATATATATATTTATTTATTTATTTATTTATTTTTTCCTTAAACTTTGGTTAGACTTCCCAATTTACTTTAGACAAACAAAACATTTGACATTTATAATAGCTGTCATGCGAAATTAAAATTCTCTCCTCTCCTAATTGATAAGAAGCTTCCCTCATTCCATACACGCGCTTGCCTTTACTTGGACGGACGCCCCATGCCCAATTCTAGGGTTTCTCGTGAAATCCCCAAAATCTCAAATGCAATCTCTTGATTTTTGATTAAATAAAGACCCCTCTCCCCCCGCCACAGAAGGAGTGAAATTTTTTTTAAGAAAGATGTATAGCAATTTCAAAGAGCAAGCGATAGAGTACGTGAAGCAAGCCGTACAAGAAGACAATGCCGGAAACTACTCAAAGGCGTTTCCTTTATACATGAACGCGCTTGAGTACTTTAAGACCCACCTCAAGTACGAGAAGAACCCGAAAATCCGCGAAGCCATCACCCAGAAATTCACCGAGTATCTCCGCCGCGCCGAGGAGATCAGGGCTGTCCTCGACGAGGGCGGCCCCGGCCCCGGCTCCAATGGCGGCGACGCTGCCGTTGCCACCCGTCCCAAGACCAAGCCTAAGGACGGCGAAGACGGAGAGGATCCCGAGCAGGCCAAGCTGCGAGCCGGTTTGCATTCGGCTATTGTTCGGGAGAAGCCTAATGTTAAGTGGGCTGATGTTGCTGGCTTGGAGAGCGCCAAGCAGGCCTTGCAGGAGGCCGTTATCTTGCCGGTTAAATTTCCCCAGTTTTTCACAGGTGATTATTATTTTTATTTTTTGGTCTTATGGGAGCTTTTGTTTGATGGGTTTTTAGTTCTGAATTTGCAGATTAATGGGTGTTTGTGGAATTGTTTTAAATTCGTGAGGACCAACCACAATGTTTAATGTTGATCTTGTGAATCTGTTGAGAATTTGCGGCTGTTTTGCCAATTTTACTATTCATAATGTCTCTTGAGATATTGTCTCAAGGATAATCAGTTTGGTGTGCTTATGATATTTACATAGAGAAAGATCTCTTAGGTGGTTTAGGGGCAGATGTGGTTTTCAGTAGCCTGTTACTTGTGCTTTTGGCTCCATATAGCAAACTAAATCTTCGTTGAGAAATTTTGTGGTACTTGTCTAATCCATTGTGGTTAGCTCGTGCAAATAACTTTTTGTTGTTTCCCCATTTTAACTTCTATAGTTAATTGGGTTTCTTGACTTGCTTTGTGTTAGGCAAGAGGCAACCATGGAGAGCTTTTCTTTTGTATGGGCCACCTGGTACTGGAAAGTCTTATTTGGCAAAGGCTGTTGCAACTGAAGCAGACTCTACCTTCTTCAGGTAAAAGTTCATGGAAATGTAATCTATTTCATTTGTCTGGATGAAAATGTTGTTTGTTCCTTATTTTCTTGATTAGTAATTGTATAATATTTTCTGTGCAAGGATCACCCCTTCGGTTAGCTTGATCTCTAGTGAGGTTCGTTATGCCTGGACAAGTACTAAATATTGCTGGTTTTCTTCCCCTTTTCCACAGTATTTCTTCATCCGACCTTGTTTCAAAATGGATGGGTGAGAGTGAAAAGTTGGTTTCAAACCTTTTCCAAATGGCCCGTGAAAGTGCGCCGTCCATCATTTTTATTGATGAAATTGATTCCTTGTGTGGCCAACGTGGAGAAGGCAATGAAAGTGAAGCTTCAAGACGAATCAAGACAGAACTTCTTGTCCAGATGCAGGTATTTACTCTCATATACTGGCTGGTAGTGAAGAAGAATGCAACTTTTGTTTTTCATTTCTTCCCTATGTTGATGCAGGTGTTAATCTTTTTTGCACTCGACCAATTACCTTTTCCTACCTGGTGATAGTTTCCATTTTGTTTCATCAATGGCATGATATTTTTTTTTTTCATTTCATGTCCTTGTGAAAATACCTCTATACCATATGTGGGAGAAATTCTTCCAATTTGACCACTGAGTAGCCAAGATCATAACTGGGAAGCACCACCAGTGTTAGCCTTGTAATCATGAGCTGAGGTTACTGATTCAGATGATTGCCTAATGAGTTACCCAATTGCTTTTGATAGAAGCAGAAAAACAATCACATCAAACCCATTTTAAGCTGCTTTGAGATATGATTACTCTGAAGTATGGTTGAACCGTCATATTGGTTCCTTTCTATAATGTTGTGCCTAATTAGGGATGTTGAGTGTTTCTAGTTTTCCATTTATCATACATTGTTGTTAAAGGTAATGGATATGGACTTTGGGAGCTTTCTAACTTTTTGGGCTGGTTCCTCCCGTTAAAGTTGTGCCTAGGTGATGCAGGAGTATCTTTACTATTTTAATATTTAGTTAGAAAACATGTGATTAGGATGTGACTATCTTAACAGATTTATGGTTAAGATTAGTTAGGGTTTTATTTCATCAAGGGTTGAGATTTAATCTCATCATAACCAGCATAGAGGTTTTTTCTAAACCCTAACCCTAATTTTCTTTTTCCAATTTCAATTTTCTTCCTAAAAGCAGCTCTTATTTCAGTTTCTCTACACCACTGGGGCTTTGAACTAGACATGATTTTTCCAATGAATAGCATGAATAATGATATTGATATGTAGACATATTAGTTTGAGTTATTACTCTAGAATCTTTCTAGTTTTTGTAGCAGAAGTTTCAGTGGGTTAACTTGATGAAAGACGAGTATTTTTTTTAAATTCCTTTTGATGTGGAATTGTGGTGCTGTATACATTGAGTGTGCATATGAAATGTTCCTGGACATCAAACAAGCGTCAACTGAGGAATGGTAGTTCTTGTTGACTGTTTTGTTTAGAAATGTGATTCTTGTTTATGACCTTATCATTCTTAATAAGTTCTACCCTTTGATCAGATAAGAGGTTGAGATTGATAGATGGTAGTTGAAATCTTTTATCGCAGCTAGTTTATAAAAAATTTTCCATTATCCGTTTAGTTAATGGTAGAAGATTTTTTATGGGGGCCCAATATGGGATAAACAAAGCCCTAGATTGTAAAGAATCCTAAAGAGAGAGCAAGAGGACATCAACATACATATTGAGCTGTTTTCTAGGTCTAGCCTGAGACTTTTTTCAGGAGGAAATTATGATTTTTTGGATGGTGATAGCCATTTCAGCGTGTCAGCGAACCTCAATAAGCTCTTTGAATAGGCAAAAACCAGTTTTAGCATTTGCTGTTCCATTATGGCTGCAAGGCCATAGTTATGGTGCAACTATTGACTTGTTTTTGTTGTTGCGGTTTACTGCATATTCTGATGATATTGATGTTTCTAGAGGTTTTTATTCCCTCTAGATTTTTGCATTGTTAGTTAACTTATTTTCAGTTTTTGTGCATCTTATGCATGTTTTATGCTGTCATCTTATGGGTATTTTCAGTGCATGTCTTTTAACTCCCAGAATTTTATTTCTGATGCCCATTGCCAATGGATGGCTTTGATCTGACTCTTGTTAGTCATCGTCAAACACCCAAAAGAAACTTCTGGGTGGTTTGTTTCAATGATTAACCAGCAATGGGTTACTTTTTTATCCCAGCGCCTTAAGTTAGAGCAAGCTATTATCGACAGAAAGATACTGAGATTATGTAAAGAGAACTGAGGAGTTTTAGGGATTTGTATGCATATATACTTGGTAATAAATGACAGGCTTTCAGTTTTATTCGGTAAGAAATGATAGGCTCAGTTTTATTCTATGCTCCTTTATCCTTGCAATGAAAGTGTTGCACATTTTTGGTGTTTATGGACAGCTCCACTTATAATTTAGGTTATGATTATAGCATGGCATTCATGGCAGGATTGATACCTATGATTCTTGGGACATGGGGAACATAGGGGTTGATTCCAATTTACATTTTGAACATTTCCACCCTTGATTATCCAAAGGATAGGTCACATAGGATGTAGGCAATTTGTTAAATATTCTTGTCATTTTAGGTAACCTGTTGATCTACTTACTGTGTAACTTTAAACTGAAAAAGCTGGTGCTTTCTCCTGCTGTACTTGAATCATTCATACATTGTGAATGGATCCCAAATTGTTAGTTGCGGCCATTTTTTTATTGTTTCCAGTGGGTACTTTCACTCATTTTGTATTTGCTCATGATGTCTTAGTAGTTGGAATTAAGATGTAATCAGTGTAGAAATTGCTTTCAGTTTGCACATGGAATTTGGCTTTATTTTCTATGCATTTCAGGGTGTGGGGACGAATGATCAGAAAGTTCTTGTTCTCGCGGCAACAAATACACCATATGCTTTGGATCAGGTAAAGGACTATAGAAGATTATTTCTGCTATCCAATCTGGATTTTTTATGACTATTTAATGCTGTTGCTAATCAATGTTTGAATGCAGGCAATCCGGCGACGCTTTGACAAGCGTATATATATCCCCCTTCCAGACCTAAAAGCTAGGCAACATATGTTCAAAGTATTAGAACTTGTCATTTGCTTACTGGAACAATTTTTTATTGAGATAATTTTTGTGGTCTTTGCTGAAGCTTTAAAGAATTTTAACAGGTTCACCTGGGTGATACTCCCCATAATTTGACTGAAAGTGATTTTGAGAGTTTAGCTCGCAGGACTGAGGGCTTTTCAGGTTCAGATATTTCTGTTTGTGTAAGTATGATGCCACTTGGAATGCTTTATTACTTGTTAATTGTCTCCGTTATAACCCTCCCTAAGTTATTTTGGAAAGTGGCAATTGACACTGTAATTTTGCCTGCTATTTTTGCTATGACAGGTTAAGGACGTACTCTTTGAGCCAGTGCGGAAAACCCAGGATGCCATGTATTTTATAAAGACTCCTAATGGTATGTGGGTTCCTTGTGGACCAAAGCAAGCGGGTGCCGTCCAAATTACCATGCAGGAGCTGGCAACTCAAGGACTTGCAGCTAAGGTATGGCCAAATGCTTCATATAAAAGCAAAGTCAAAGATCACTCTTAATCAGCCAGCTATTTGGCCTGATGATATGTGTATATAACAACTATGGTATCTTTTTGTGGAAGAATGTACTTCAGAATAAAAAGACTTGGTGCACGAGGCTTCTACATTAGGGGTCTGGATAAGGGTTAAATATCTGCCAAATCCCCCTGATAATAGGGAGGCTATTTCTGTGATTAGAACTTTCTACTTCAAAATCACAATGGAGTAACTTAATCACTACATCAAAGGTTGCCTTGCTGAAAGAATGCGCTTAATATGTCTGAGGATAACAAACAAAGTACATTTATGTGAATTATATTCATGTTGAATTTTGTAGTAACTATTCATGTTGATGATTAATGCATGCACAGATCCTTCCACCGCCGATCACAAAAACAGATTTTGATAAAGTTCTTGCAAGACAAAGGCCAACGGTTAGCAAAGCTGATCTAGATGTTCATGAGAGATTCACAAAGGAGTTTGGAGAAGAAGGCTAACAGATACGATGATGCATTGACTCATTGATCCACACTTGTGCGTGCAACTGGTATGATTTGTACCCTAATTATTTTTGCTGGATCCAATGAATCATTCAACTTTCTGGCAAATGGGGAAGGTCCCTTGTTTCCCCTTTGTATTGAGGTGTGAAAGCTGAGGTTCAACACTTATTAAATTGCTTGTTTGAATTTGTATAAAGAAGACGTTCACAAATGTTATTCCAGGATGATGTTCAGTACGTGTATATAATGCTACTTTGCCTACAAGTGCACACAGTCTATGTTTCCAACTGGTTGTATGGTTTGCACTGAGCTTCAGTGCATGTTGGACCCATGTACTAAAAATTTGTTTTTGGAAAATGAAGTTGAGGGGGCTGTTGAATGCAGTTGTTGGCAAATTCATTGTTCGTGAGGTTGTCGTCCACTAAAAATGGTATGTTATACGACATTGGGGATACATGTCTAGGTTTAATCCTGGGTTGGCAAATCCGTTCCATTCTCTTGATTAACCTACCAGCAAAACTCCCTTTTTAACTGGATGTTTGTAATCCATTGCCTGTTGGTGGAGTTTTTTCACAATGTACCTGTCTGGACCTATCCGCCTGTCTTCCTACCATTCCAGTCACTGAGGTACTGCAAGCATCTCATCTTTATTTGTCTCTCAAATCTGACCTGACTTGGAAAAGCCTTTTTGTGTATACTGTTGGTTAGCTTCTCTACTCCTCGTTGTTTCTAACTTTCATGCCATGTGGAGTGCCTGTGCATCTAAATTCTGGAATGCTGGTGTCATTTCCAATGGACATTGTAGTTCATTCAATGTGAACATTTCCATTCAGGCACTCTGGTTCATGAACGCCAACATTTCCAATTGATATTGCAGTTCAATCAACTTGAACGTTCAACTGTTCGTCACCAAGAAAATTCCCGGTCGAGTTTATTTTATGTGAATTGTTGCAGATTGCCTTTGATTTTTGCAGAGACAGATGATAGAATTACCAAAAGCTGCGTAATTGGTCAAACTGTGTACAATCTGAGCTACCTCACCCCACACGGAGTCAGGGGAACCGTCCCATAGGATGCGTTGTGAATGGCGAACCTTGGACTGTGGGCCTATAGTTTCATCGGTCTAACAAGGCGGATCTGGAGGAATGCTAAGGAAAGATACGAACACAGGGGAGCTTTATAATGAATGTCCACAATTGGCATCACAAAAATCATATGAAAAACTAAAACCTTAATCAACGAAGTCCAGTCCCTGAAAAACTAAGAGAGATATTATATTGATTTTTTTTTTTTCAAATTTTTATTTGTTTTGCAAGCTGCAGAAAGTAGCGTATTTTTATAAAGAGCAAGCTAAACAAGGTCAAGAAGAGTCTCTGATAGCCAAAAAAAAAAAAAAAAAAAAACAGAGAGAGACTAGGACCAAGACCTATTTAAACAGTTAATCTGTTTGCAATTGTGTAGGTAAGCTTGGTTTTAGGAATACAATTAATTGAAACAAGACACGATAGTGTTTTCTGATACAAAATAATCAGCACAATCTAAACGTTGATGTGGGAGAAAAATTCCTACCCCCTTGCTTCTAAATCTAAAATAAAGGATTTGAAGCAGCAACGGTATCCAGATGTGGCATGGAATAGAAAGCACTATTTATCAAGCTATTGCTTGATTAGTGGCAGGCTGGCAGCTGATTGAAATATTGGGATGACTACTGAAGGTATTAGAAGATGCACAGCACCAAGTGCATGATCTGCTTTAACCCATGTACTGATGCTGACATTCATTTTGCCATTACACGATGCCAGCCATGGTGGCAGCCAGGTTTCTTCCATCCATGTGACCCCTCCACCTCAACAGCCTCTGACTTCAGACTGCAGCTAACATTTGGCAGTGAAATTTCAATGTTCTGAAACCCACTGCTCCTCCCACACCACACGAGTCTTTGCATACCCAATGAACTGCAATCCATTGCACCTGTCTCTAGCCTTGACCAAATAAAACATTGCGTCTCTGTAGGGTTCTGTTTCCGATGGGAAGTTTGCAATGCACAATGCCATAGCAGCTCCTCAGCATGAGGATGTTCCCCTTGACCCTTAGCCAGGCATTAGAGGTTTCAAATCAAACCATCATCAGTCAGCCATCACCAATAATCACCACAAGAACACAAACCTCCATTAAAGTGGTGGAATCGGTATGAATCCCTAACAATGATCTCCCTGCCTTCAAACATTGATACTAACTTAATAACTGTGTGGCAGTCTCCACAGACTCTCAGATTCTTCACTATCTGGAGAGGGGATCCTAGAGGCGTAGTAATCAAACCAAAAGCAATGGCAAGCCTCTCACTGTGTTGAGAAAGAATATCTTCTTTGTATTCCTCATCAACATCCTGAAGCACATAATTGGTATCTGGCTGGTAACCAGCATCCTTCAACCGGGTTCTCAGCTCTTTAAGTTTTGAATATATTTGATCTGACATGGGATGCGAAACGTCACCAGCCAAAAACATGTGGGTCTTGTTTTTCACCTCAATCCAGCTGTAAGCAGCTTCTTTTTTGACTTTTCTCTCGTCCATCAATTTCCTCACTTTGTTTCTTTCATGCCAGTTTCCTGCTGTGGCATATATATTGGATAGCAGAACATATGCTGCTGAGTCTTTTGGCTGGAGAGAAATGAGCCTTTCAGCTACCAGTGTTGCTAACTCAATATTGTGATGAACCCGAGATGCAGCCAAGAGACTTCGCCATACAGTTGCAGTTGCAGCAAATGGCATCCCATTTATGATATTCAAGGCCTTATCAAGCATTCCAGCTCGACCATATAGATCAACCATGCAAGAATAATGCTCCATGGTAGGCTCAATATGATATTCTTTTATCATTCTATTAAACAATTTTTGACCTTCGTCCACTAGTCCAGCATGTGTGCAGGCAGCAATGACACCAATGAATGTTATGGCATCCATTTCCAGATTCTGCCCTTCCATCTCCTCAAACACCTCAATAGCCTTCCTCCCATGACCATGCTGTGCATATCCAGATATCATAGAGTTCCAGGATACTAAGTCTCTCTCCTCTTGCCTCTTGAAAACTTCATTTGCACTTCCAATATCCCCTCTTTTTGCGTACATGGTGACAAGGGCACTACTAACACATAAGGCATTGTTATATTTAGATTTAATTGACCAAGCATGAAACTGTTTTCCTTGTTTTACTGCTGCCATGGATGCAGCACAAGCATTTATGAGGCCAGAGAATGTATACTCATTAGGTTTGATCCCCTGTCTTGCCATTTGGATGAATATATTAACAGCTCCCTCAGTGTCTCCTATTAAAGCATGACCAGCTATCATTGCAGACCAGGTAACAATGTCCTTATCATCTATTCTTTGAAAAACTTTTGAAGCTTCATAAACTTTCCCTAGCTTAAGATAAGCATCTAAAAGTGCTGTTCCGACATTAGGTGTCTGTTGATAATTACTCTTGATCACCTGTGCATGTACTTCAAAAGGAGAAACAACCATTTGTGCTGTAAGAATAGCAGAATAAGTAAAATCATTTGGTCTAACACTTTCTCTATTCATTTGGAGAAATAGATTCACGGCTTTATTGACTTTACCATTTTGCAAGTACCCAGTAATCATTGATGTCCAGGATACCACATTTCGAGATTCATGCATCATAGAAAATAGCTTAAGAGCATTGTCCATTTCTTTGCACTTCTGATAAGCTGACACCAGTGCAATTCTTATATACTGATCAAATTCAAATCCACTCTTTATAACATGACAATGCAGCTGCCAAGCTAGACACAATTCCTCAACATTGGCACAAAAATTGATAAGTGGGATGATAATAGCCTCAGTGAGTTCTAGACTGGCAAGACGCATATGGTAAAATATTTCAAAGGCTTCCATATAAAGCCCATTTATCAAACAACCAGCTACCATACTATTCCAACTAATAACACTTTTATCCATCATCCCATCAAATATAGCTCTAGCATCTCTAACCATCCCAGACTTTGAGTAGAAATTGATCAAAGCATTGCAAACGTAAATGTTTGCTCCAAATCCATTCTTTATTGCCAGTGTGTGCACTCGAACTCCCTCCTCAAACATCCCTCCATTCACTAAAGCTCCAAGGACAGTAGTAAATGTAAACGGATTTGGCTTAACCCCCTCCCTCTGCATTATAGAAAACCACAGAATTGTCTCCATATTCAATCCATTCTTTGCATAACCAGTGAGCAATGAGGTCCATGATACAACATTTTTCTGTTCCATTTCCTCGAACACTCTTGTCCCATTTTCAACACTGTCATTCTTCAAATACATATCAACAAGCGAAGTACCAACGCTAACATCGGATAAAAAGCCAGACTTTACACAAAAGCAGTGAACTTGAGCGCCAATGCTTTGATCAAACAACATTGCAGAAGCTTTCAGAACACACGAAAGGGTCGAACCATCAATGAGATAACCGGCACGACGAATACCCAGAAATTGCTTGACAACTTCGTGGTTCCGGTTATCACGAGAGAACCCGAAAAGCAGGCGATTGCGATCAACAAGGCTTTGTTGGGTATTATTAACGAACGCCTGGGGTGATTGCTGAAAAGTTGCTTCCTTGAGATTTGAATCAGTAGTTTGGAGATCCAAGGCAAAGGTTTGTGACTGAAACAGAAATTGTAAAGTGTGGAAGTGGGTTTTAGGAGTCTTGAAGATTTGGTGGAGTTGGGGCTTTGTGAGGCTTTGGCAAAGACTCAAAGTCATGCTCATCTCCAATTGGGTTTAGTTTTGTGTTTTTTCCACCCCCCCTGGCTACATTGCATGGCCTAAAATTACATTTCTTTTGGATGTACCTAAGAATAATATTAAACTGAGAAAATGAGAAAACTTTTCTGTGTCTTCTTTTTGTCAAGTTTGCCCACTAGAAATTTAGGCAAAAGTGCGACCAAAGGTTCACCCATCCTTCTATTCTTATGAATTCAGGTTCTACTCCAATTTGTCTGTGGAAAATATATGGTATATAAGTTCACACTAACAATTCAATTTAACCACAAATATACAATAAGTAGTAATTATAACATTATTTGATAGGCATATGGAACCCACTTATGCGTCATCATGCAAAAAAAGATAAAAGTTCAGACCCCTTGAAGTAGGTGTTATATTGATTTTTGGTATATATTTTATCCAAAATTAAAAAATTAAAAAATAATAATGACGATAATTTAATGTGTAGATTGAATATGAGATGTGTACTTCTTTTTATTTATTTATTTATTATTATTATTATTATTTTGTGTTAAGTTTAAGAAGAAGTGCAACATGAATCACAAGAATTCACGCCGGGTTGGCATTTTGTTAAAATGTCATTGATAGAGTGATGGGCACCGTCGATTATGATTGATAAAATATTAAAAAATTTATGTATAATTTTCACATACACTGAAAAAGGCTGGCTAAAGTTAAGTCAATTAGGGTAAAATTTAACATTTTCTTATAGTCCTTTACCCAAGAAAGAAAAATAACCTTAAAAAAAACTAAATGTCCTTTTCGAATCTAACCCACCCAGCTACTCCATCTGTGTTACACTGTTTTTTTTTTCTGTTTGTTTCAGATTTTCAATTTGACATTTTTTTTTTTTTTTTGGCCTTTTCAGTCACTCTGAGTCTGAGTCCCATATCTATCCAAACCCAAAGAGTAAATAAATAGAAAGTTAATTTCTTCATCTTTTCTTTTGTTATTTCTTTTTTGGTAACGTTTCTTGATCTTCTTTTGTTAACCACTGCTTCCTAGGGTTATTGTCAATTTAGGTATTTTCTAGTCCCTAAAACCCTAATTTTTTTTGTTCTTGAAAAAAGAAAAAGAAAAAAATAATAAGAAAAGAAGAGAGCTTTGAGCAAATCACCTACTCCAGAGCTTTTGTTACTCTAAAAACCCCTGAATTTGCATACCTTTTAGAGTAGGGTTGTGGTTTCTTTTCAGTTTTTTCTCTTCACTGTCACAGCAGTCACTATAGGATTCCTGTGTGTTGCACAAAACAATAATTGTTAAAGCTTTTCTGCTAGTTTGCAATTAAATGCGCGCTCAAATGGAGATGGGTTTTGGTTGTAATGCAATTCAGCGTTCTGGGGTTGGAAAAGGTTACGAACTTTGACACCTTTTTGGCTGGTTTGAGGGAAACGACGTTGAAAGAGGGCTCCTTTTGTTGATAAACAAGAAACAAAGATGATTGCGGAGAAACCCTGTTGGGTTAGGCATCAGGGAATGCAGATATTCTCGATTGACATTCAGCCTGGTGGTCTCAGGTTTGCTACTGGCGGAGGTGATCACAAGGTATGACCTTTCTTATCTCACTTGTTTGTCTCTCTCTCTCTCTCTCTCTCTCTCTTTTTAATCTTTCTCGATCAGAAATCAGAGCAATGTTGGTTTAGTTTGTATCAAGTTTCAATGGAGCTTCTGAGGATTTCTCTGTCTTGCTTCTTGTTTTGTTTTTCTTTTGAGTTTGCCTTATTCAATCTTTTAGTAGATTTGATGGCACATGTTATGGCTTGTTATGCCTTTTCTTTTCACTAACCAAGGCATGCATGATATTAAATTTTTTGCAAGGTTCTGATCTATTAGTAACACTGCAACATGTTCTTTGGTTATATTTAATAAAACTTCTAAATGCTAAAAGAGTGGAAGTAGTAGTGTCAGAATACATATATTTATTCATTTTAATATTTCTGGAGGAACCTCTGTGTTGCCTTTCTTTTATTATATCTATATCGTGTTCATCTCCCGTGGTTTGCTAGTCCACTAAGGTAGCAGGAGCAAAAAAAACTTATCTTGAGGATGCATCTTCTGTCTCAGTTGGATTGTTGTCTCTTATGTTATTTGCATCTAGTTGCATGGTAAATGTGGTCGTATTTAAATATGAAATCCATGGTTTATGATCTATTATATGCAGGTTCGGATATGGAACATGAAATCAGTGAGCAGGGACTTGGAAAATAAGGAATCAACAAACAGGCTACTTGCAACTCTCCGTGATCACTTTGGGTCTGTCAACTGTGTCAGGTGGGCTAAGCATGGTCGATATGTTGCATCAGGTTCTGATGATCAGGTCATTTTGGTTCACGAGTGGAAGCCTGGTTCAGGAACAACAGAATTTGGCAGTGGAGAGCCCCCGGATGTTGAGAATTGGAAAGTTGCAATGACTTTGAGGGGGCATACTGCAGATGTGGTAACGAAATTGGTTTTATCACTGGCATTCTTGGTCACTAGATGAAAGCACATGCTTCTAATTTTTACTTAATTGAGTTTTTGCTGTACGGAACAGAATTCACTCTTTCAAAAAAACTATCAACTTTGTGCCCTCTCACCTCTGTTACTCTAACTCAAATCTTTGTTTAAAGTAGTTGCAATAGCAATTGGATAGATAAACAAATGACAATGAACTTATTCAGTATAGTATATAATTTATTATCCTCATTAATGCATACTTGTAATTTTGATGGTCTGACTGGGTATCGTCTAACTGCGGATTAGTTTACTATGCCTAAAGTAGGTGGATCTCAATTGGTCTCCAGATGACTCCATATTGGCTAGTGGGAGTTTGGACAACACTATTCACATATGGAACATGATTAATGGCATTTGCACTGCTGTTCTCAGAGGTCACTCTAGCTTGGTTAAAGGAGTTACTTGGGATCCTATTGGTTCCTTCATTGCAAGCCAATCTGATGATAAGACAGTCATTATATGGCGAACAAGTGACTGGAGTTTGGCTCATAGAACAGATGGCCACTGGGCAAAATCAGTGAGTTCTTTCTTGATGTGTGAATTTTCTTTTACTTCTCTTGTTTTTCTTCCTGTACTAATTAAGGTGCATTCTTTTTCAGCTTGGGTCTACATTTTTCAGGCGGCTTGGATGGTCCCCTTGTGGCCATTTTATAACCACAACTCATGGTTTCCAGAAACCAAGGCACTCTGCACCCGTTCTAGAGAGAGGAGAATGGGCTGCCACATTTGATTTCTTAGGTCACAATGCCCCCATCATTGTTGTGAAATTTAACCACTCAATGTTTAGAAGGAATTCTGCCAATGCTCAGGAAGGAAAACCTGCATCAGTTGGTTGGACTAATGGGGCTTCTAAAATTGGAGGGAAAGAATCACAGCCATATAATGTAATTGCAATTGGGAGTCAGGACCGTACTATAACTGTATGGACAACCGCAAGTCCCCGTCCACTCTTTGTGGCCAAACATTTCTTTACACAAAGCGTTGTAGATTTATCCTGGTATGTACCATGCTTCCTCAAAAATTTTAGCCATATATTTATTGAGGTGCATAGGTCATTCCTACTTCATTTTTAGTACTAATTACAATTATGTGTTCTAATTTAATTATTCATGTCTTCTTTCGGAACAGGAGCCCTGATGGGTATTCACTTTTTGCCTGTTCCCTGGATGGGACTGTAGCTACTTTCCATTTTGATGTTAAAGAACTCGGACACAGGCTAAGTGATGCTGAACTTGATGAGCTAAAGAAAAGTCGTTATGGGGATGTTAGAGGTCGCCAAGCAAACTTGGCTGAGAGCCCAGCACAATTATTGCTAGAAGCAGCTTCAGCTAAACAAACAGCAAGCAAGAAAGTGGTGTCTGATGTTCAGCAAAACCAGACCCCTGTAAAATCTTCTGTTGACTTGACTGTTACAGCAAAGGCTTCTGAGCCAAAAGTTGATGATGGGAAAAAGAGTGTTGACGGGGCTGCCAGTGATGGGCCTAGTAAAGTAGCGACCTGTGCCCGGATATCTAGTCCAGTCAAACAAAGAGAATATAGGCGTTCTGATGGAAGAAAGAGAATCATTCCTGAAGCAGTAGGTTCGGCCAATCGGCAGGAAAGAGTCACAAGTGGGTCTCAGTCTCAGGCTCTAGATCCCTCTGCCGTGGCATCTGACCACAGGAAGGATGAAAATGGGGTAATCTCTGCTGATGGTGGCACCATAGAAGGTTCTCTCAGAGGGAAACCAGGCAGAAGCTCTGATTTCAAGGAGCGTTCTGGTGTTACAGCTAGGGCTACAGTAATGGAGAGCCTGGTTATTGAGAAGATCCCGGGTTCATCAGGTGGAGATGGAAGCGTCAATGTGGAACAGGCTGGGAGTGTGAAGGCATCTAACTCTTCTAGTTCTTGTAGTGCACTTCTTTCAATTAGGGTATTTGATAGAAAGATAGGGGAAGATAACATACCAATTTGCTTGGAGGCTCGTCCACGCGAACATGCTGTAAGTGACATTTTTGGGATGGGGAGTACATGTGTGATGAAAGAAACAGAAATACTTTGTACAAGAGGGGATCAAAGTCTTTGGTCTGATAGGATTTCGGGAAGGGTCACTGTTTTGGCTGGAAATGCAAATTTCTGGGCCGTTGGGTGTGAAGATGGTTGCCTACAGGTAAATACCAATGTTTCTTTTATCCCTTTCTGTTGCAGTTTCCTTCTACCGGTACCTTTCAGCATTGAACCTTTTTAGAAACTGGTTACTGGACTAGGTGCATTGGTGCTAATAGTTGCTCACCATTATACTCCTATAGCAAGGTAAAAGAACTCGAGGCCTCAACAGCATCCTAAATTTGTCACCAATCTCCTCCTCACTCTGTCAGAGTGCTGGATCATGCAGTAAGAACTTCAACTTGTGGGCAACACAGCCAGCATTAAGGAATTGGATTTGAAGATCTGACTCAGTCAGTCTTCTACATTGAGTTAAAACCTTCTTTCACATCTGGAAACATGGGTTGTGGTGGAAAATAGATTGTTCAAATTCAAAATTTAATGTTTGCATGCAATCTTTGTTAGTATATTCATTTGTTCCACTGCATAGAGGTGCTACAGTTGGATAGTTGTTATAGAGGCTTCTTAGCAGTGTCCCCTGGAAATGCAAGTATAGTTCTGTTTTGAAAAACATCAGAAACCTCCGAATTTTTGTTCAACTGATAATCATTTTCATGCTTTTTTCTGAAATGTAACAAGTTTAAATAGGCTCCAGGGGACATTCTATTTTCAATTGAGATTGTTATGAAGTTCTGAGGGGTGTTGTTAATTGTGAATGGTTGGAGATTTGTGCACAGTCTCTCTCTGTCTCATTGTCCACCTTCAGTACATTCCCTCTTAATGTTAGACTTTTATAAATTGGATATACATGTAACCTATTGTTTTTTTCCCTGATATTTTGAGAAGGTTTATACTAAGTGTGGGAGACGTGCCATGCCAACCATGATGATGGGATCTGCAGCTACTTTTATAGATTGTGATGAGTGTTGGAAGTTGTTGCTGGTCACGAGGAAAGGATCCTTATATATGTGGGATCTGTTCAATCAGAACTGTCTTCTTCAGGACTCATTGTCATCTCTAATTACTGCTGAACCAAACTCATCTGTAAAAGGTATACAATTAAATTTATTTGTGCTTCAGAGATGGAAGATTATTTTGTTTTTGAAACTTATCATGTTGTAACTTGAAAACACTTTATCAAATGGATTGTCAATTTTACAAATCCTTTCTGCCAACTTCACTATAGTATTTTTGTCCTTTTTTTTTTTTCCAGGGACAATAAAAGTTATATCTGCAAAATTATCAAAGTCTGGTTCTCCACTGGTGGTCTTGGCCACAAGGCATGCCTTTCTCTTTGACACAAGTCTGATGTGTTGGTTGAGAGTGGCAGATGACTGCTTTCCTGCATCCAATTTTGCTAGCTCCTGGAATTCAGGTTCAGTTCAGAGTGGTGAGCTGGCTGCATTACAGGTGGATGTTAGGAAGTATTTGGCAAGAAAGCCAGGCTGGAGCAGGTATTCATCCAGTTTAACAGACTTTTTTGTATGTGATAGCAGCAACCATACTAACCATAAAATTGTTGGTATGCTACTTACTACTTTCCTTTCTTTAAAAAGAAATTCTTATTTGATGTGTTGCTTTGTGTGCTGACCTTTTTCCCATGCATGAGCTGGGGAGTTGGAGGTGGAGATTAGTATGCTACCTGCTGCTTACCTTTCTCTAAAACAATTTCTTATTTGATGTGTTTCTTTGTGTTCTGGTCTTGTTCCCATGCTTGAGCTGGGGAGTTCGAGGTTGAGATTAGATTTTTGGGATTCCACCTCCCCAAACACTTAAATCGTTGTGGTTTTCAACAATACCTCGAGCAATTAAAAAATTTTCTTATCAATGCTGCAGCATGTTTCTGCTAGAGTTTGACCTGTAGATATGTGCTGTTACAGGGTGACAGATGATGGAGTACAGACACGTGCTCATCTGGAGGCCCAGTTGGCATCATCTTTGGCTTTGAAATCTCCAAACGAATATCGCCAGTGCCTTCTTTCTTACATACGCTTCCTAGCAAGGTCTTCTATATATTTAAATTTTAGCTTTTGATTTTTCCTTATGTATGTGTCAGTAACACCATGCACACATAGTTCATCCTGGGGGTGTTTGTTATCCATGCAACTGACATACGTGTTAAGTGGATCGTAGAGAAGCAGATGAGTCTCGTTTACGTGAAGTCTCTGAGAGTTTTCTTGGACCTCCTACTGGAATGGCTGAATCCACATTGTCAGATGCTACAAATCCAGCTTGGGATCCTTATGTGCTTGTAAGGCTTCAATGTAGACTTCCCCCTCTACATCCTAATGTCCTTATCTCCACTGGCAATTTTTTTTCTTGTGTTTTGGTTTTGGAACTGGGTTGGTGAAGCATGGTTGTCTATGCAACTTGAAAGATATCATTTTTGAATGTTATGCCCGTTCCCTGCTTTTTGATCCATTTTTTGTTGCAGTTATATCCCACTTGAAGGCACACCCTTTTAGGCATGATTATGTGATTTTTTTATCTTTTTTAAAAAATATTTTGGTTGAATAACGTTTGGAGTGCAGGAGTTGTGGAGTGCTATCTGAGTTATTTTTCTTGGTCTTTGCAGGGAATGCGGAAGCACAAACTCCTGAGGGAAGATATTCTTCCAGCAATGGCATCAAATAGAAAAGTGCAACGTTTGCTCAACGAGTTCATGGATCTCCTATCTGAATATGAAAATTCTGAAACTAATCCTGACCAAAAGAACCCTTTGCTAGCAGCTGTATCTCACCTAGCAACCAGTCAGATGGATGTTGACCCACCAGCAGCAACAGATCAAACGCACACTTCAGCAGGAGCAACTGATCAGCTCAACTCTCTCCCACCAATTGGTGATAAGGACTTGAACATTGCTACAATACACCAAACAGATAGTAGTTTACTAGCTACTGCCCAAGTGGATCCTGGTCCAATAGTGACAGATCAAGTTGTTACGGATTCTCCAGTACAAGAGGCTGGCTCTTGAAGAAATCGGATCTTCTAACTAACAGGTGAATCTTAAAGATGGGACTAACTCGCAATGTTGCTGACGTCAAATATAGAAACAGATAGGGTGCATGGTTCTTGTTGCCAACTACAGCTTACTACTCTAAAAGCCAACCCTCAAGGGAACCTAAATTGACGAATCTAGCTTTTTGGGTTGCAGAACCTTAACCTTGGTCTTAAGCTGCAACTGGGCATGTAGCAAAGTATTCGGCAGCTAAGCCGGCCAAGGGGGTTTGTTTTTTAAGTCATCTAATTCATAGGTTTTGGTTATCAGATTAGATGTAATCTTGTGCAATTCAGTTGGGAATTACTGCATGCTTGTCATCTTGTATATCTGTTTTCCGGTTCATGTCTAGGTAGCCTGGCTAATTTTTGAAGGCGGCTTGGGATTTTGCAAGTCATAATGTTGTCTCTATGTTGAAGTTACCAAGGCTGGGATGTCGCCTGCAATTTAATACTACTATGTGCCTCCCCATTGCCACTTTATTTCTGCTCCATCCTTGAGTCCTTTGCGTTAGTATGTTTGTGTCTAGCATATTTTGAAGCCTCGGTCTATACCGTTGTTTTAAAGATGATACCTTTTCGTATAAAGAAGTGACTTGAAAAAAGTCGCTCGACTTGGTTGACTTAAGCGTGAGTGGGGAAGATATTTGGTAAAAATTTTATTATTATTATTTTTTTTTTGGAAAAATAAATTATGTAATTGTACTATTTATTAAAAATATTTGTTGATATTAAGTTTAAATTTTAGTTTAATATTATTTTATTTAACATAAATATATTAATTATTTTTTTTAAAAAAAAAGAAATTGATTTATCGATTTGATTGGCACGTCAGGGTTAGATTCAAGTTTAAAAACCCACTTACCCAATATCGTTGACCTGTGGGGGCACTAGTGGGCGCGTGCCTCTAATGCTAAGTGTTGGCAAGCACTAGAACGAATCTTGTAATGATTTACATTTAATATTTTAAAATTAAATAATTTTTTTTAATAATAATAATAATTGTGAAAAGGCATATTTATTACCTTTTATTGATAAATTTATAATGTTTTAAAAAATAATTAATAAATTGAAGTGATTTTGTTCAAACCATCATTTTCATAACTCAAAACCGTTGTTGTACATGATTCATAAAATAAGTTGAATTTAAAAATATATATATATTTTTTAAAAGAAAATTCATGGTATAAATACAAACATATGAATAAGGCTTTTATAAATTTGTAATTTGAGGAAAACTTACATGCTTTAAAAGAAATTTCATTGTAAAAAATAAACTTATAACAGAACATGAGGAAGGATATAAGACTTAACAGAGAGATTACCTTTAAATGACTAAAAATGCTTTTGTTCTTTTTTTTTTTGGTTGGTATTATAAAAACTTATTTATAGAAGTATAACTATTTGGATTTCAAACCGTTTTGAATTTGGTCAGCCTAATCAGTTGCATTATAAATGCAATAATTTATAACGATGTGATTGCTTACATAAGAAAATATTATTATTAGTAAATAAAACTTTTAATTAAAGATATTTCATTAGTTGATATTTTTAATTGTAAAGTTTTTTGTTCATATCTAATTCATAATTAGAGTTTTCTTTAGTAAAATCCGAATCAATTTGGTTATCATATTTGTCATTAAATATTTGAAATAATAATTCTTTGAACTTTTGTATTTTTTTAGAGATAAGTTGAACGTCATAAATATTTGTATTTCATTTTTAGTGGTTAAAAAGGTCAATTATTTCTCTTGAAAATGTTTTCATAATAATCTTAACCTTGCATTAAATTTGATGTAACCAATTAATAACAACTTCTTCAAATACTTGTATGGTAAGAACAGTGGGCCAACATTTGATACTTATTTGTCCTATTAACATTAAAAAGTAAGGAGCAAAATATTCTTTTTCGATAAAATAATTCCAATTCAAAATCTTTCATAATTGAAAGTTATTGCAAATAAACAATCCACAGAAAAAGTTGGATTTATATTAACTTCTATAAATAAAGAAACTCTTTCTTGAATTAACTTTGGAAAGATTTATATATCTAATCTAAAATTAATTCACTAATCATGAAACTAACTTGAAAATTTTGTGAAATAATTATATATAAAATGTATAAATCAAGAATGATTCAAGTTTTTTAAATATAACACATAAGTACATGTAATAATATAGACTTGATAATTATAAAGTGGGGCTATAATTTTTGAGAGAACCTTTGGTAGTAAAAAAGCTAGAATTGAAATTTTTTTAAACACGAACCATTTTGCTTCATTCCTTTAAAGTTAAGATTTTAAATATTTTTAATCTGAAAAAAGTTATCCAACTAATATCTTACTTATTTTTTGTACGATTAAAATCAATTTTTTTTATATTTATGAGTATAAATTTATAGAAATATTGAGTTTTATTTTTATTATCTAGTATAAAATAGACGATAAGAGGAAAGATTCTAAGAATGATATTTTTAAAGTCTAATGTTAATGTTCTAATTCTAATAAATAAATAGGTATTGATATATATTTAACAAAATATTTGATTGGATATGTAAAGCTTTGCTTAATAGGAGAAGAAAGTGATTTAAGAGAAAGAGGTAGTGAGGATTTAACAGTAATATTTGTTGGTACAAATTTTGGAATAACCTAAAAGGTCTCCTTTATATATATATAAATGAAGAGTAATAGAAATTTGTGACAATTAGACTAAAATAGCTTATTAGTAAAAGTAAAAATAAACCCTTGCAATTCCTTTGTAATTGAAGTTAAGAAATCTTTATGAGTTACCATTTGAAATGAATTTTTGGTAAACTTTTTATTTATTTTATTTTAAATAAATTTAATGTTGAAATCAAAGTTTTTAAGTAAAATTTGTCATTTGGAAAAAGCCTATTCCCAAATTTATAATTCATATTTAATCTTACTAAAAATTATTTTGAAATAACTTAAAGAGTCTAAAATCTTACTATAGATTATTTTTCTTTTTCTTTTTTCTCATTATTAACTATAAATTATATATTATTAATTTTCTTTTTAAATATTTCACCATATTTTAAATTAAAAACATTTTTCTTAGTTATTAAAAATGTTTTAGCACCAAGTATTTTTAAATATGACAAAGATTTCACTAATAATTTTATTTTTAAAATGAACCTATATCACTTTTTCTAACCATTTAATATGATTATTCGTAAGTCTTTTGTATATTAGTAGACTTATAGTTCTAAGTTTAAGAATAAAATCAAAAGTAAAATTAAGAAATCACAAAATTCTCATCTTTGATTTCATTAAAAAACTTATTAACAAATTTTATATATATATATATACTTATAGGAATAATAGTACATTGATAAATATTATATCTTAAAAATCTAATCTTAACATAATATATCTTTAATTTTAAAATTATAACAACAAAACTATTTGTTTTGGAAATATTAAGAAATTTTCTAAAATAATTAAAATATTCTATAAAAAAATTGAAAAAAACTTAAAACATCATCAATATAAACTATTATAAATTTTTAAAAAATATTATTCATAGCATTTTAAAATTCAAAAGATATATTTTAAAAATTAGACGACATAAAATTTCACTCGTAATGTCTAAATAGAACTATAAAAGTTGTTTTATATTTATCTCTTTGATCAATTTGTATTTATTAAAATTTTAATTTTATATTAAATTTAAAAAATACAATTATTTCATTAGTTTTTTAATTAAATCTTTTTTAGTAGGAATAGAAAATTTTATCCATTCTAAAATTTTATTTAAATACTTGAAATTTATTGCTAATCCAAATGCTTACTTTGTTATTTTTACCTAATTATTAACATAAAAAGTAAAATAAGACTATGGTGATTTACTGAGTTTAATTTTGAATAGCTCAGCTAAAAGATCGAGAGCCATGGGTAGACTAGATGTAGTCATGCCGGTGCGCAGCTAAAGTGGAAAGGCCGCATTGCCTACTGGTGGGCCCATGAACAATTATCCAATGATGGGAAAGCTCCAAAATTGCTAGTTTCTATCTTTTGCAAAATTATGTGCACGTTGCTTCCTCGTTTAAAACGTGTAACACAACTTGTGATTGTCTATGCGCTCAAGCACATGTCAAAGCAACTGACCAGAGAGGATACAGGGGGGGGGGGGTCTTGTATGTCTCTATCTGAGCTTTTGTGACCAGATAAAGTTTTAGAGGATACAAATTTTATAATATTTATTATACACTATTGTAAAATAATTTTTTCAATTTAGTATCTAAATAAAAAATATTTTATAGAATTATAATAATATAATAAATATTCATGTAAAATCATTTAAATTTATACAAAATATTATTGGTGCATTATATAAATCATTTTAAATATAGTATAAATTGCTTTTACGGTCATTTGTATCCATGAATCTTTGTGGCCACGCAGTGGCTCCCTGGCGACAAAGCCTATGTAAAAGACTTGAGCACATTTTTAGGATACTGGAGAGAGTTTTCACTGTTAGTAATTATCCACATATATATATATGTATGCATTTTTTAGGAAAAAAAATACATTATTTTAAATCCTATATATTAACTAAAAACATGCTTTGTTTTTATGCATTTCAAACTTGTTACATATGCAAAAATTATTATCCTATTACCAAGCAACCATTCAAAGAGTTATTCAAATTTTAAATATAACAAATATTAACCAATTATTTATTTCAAAGTAACTCATACAAATAAATATTTATAAATTATTTATAACTCAAAATTATATTTGATTATAACTCAAAGTCATGTATATATTTGTTTTAAAAATAATAGATATAATGAACTAACTCATTCAAGAAATTACAAAAAATCAAAAACAAGTCCAATAATTCATCCTAGTTGAACCTTTTTCAAGTTAACTAACCCAACAATTTCAAATTTTGAGTGGGAACAAAAAAAAAAAAATTACGTAAAGGTAAACTTTTAAACACTATGTTTACTATTTGAATTTTTTTTTTTTTTTTTTTTTATAATTTTAGTGGGGCCATTGGCCACCTTAATTATAATGTGGAACTGCCAATGAGTGATGGGCTCTAGACCTGGTCACGGGTCCGCATGGGCCAGAGGGGTCCTTTTCTTATCAATGACCCACCTTGTGGACAAAGATCGGCTTGCACACAAAAGGGATACACCTGTTCCTTGGGATACATTAGTTTTTAAAAATCTAAATTCTTATTTTTAATATCATGTGTTCTAATATTCAAAAAAGGTATAAAACTTATGTAAATAGAGAGAAATATTCTTATTTATAGTTTACAATTGAATAAACCTTTTAATCAACAAAAATAAAAATAAAAATTAAAGATCTACCTAAAATGAAGTCAGAGTCAAATTATAGGTATAATGAAAATAGATGTTAGCAAAAGTTGAAAACCTCTCTTCTTGGGCCACTTTTATATGTGAGAATTTTTTATAATTTATATTAAGATTACTATAGCATTTAGAAGGTGAAATTTTATTTTTCTTAGATCTTTAATATATATATATAGAAATATAATTAAAATAGAATTCAATTAATCACTTAATCAAAGATTCCAATTACAATACTAACTAAGAAAAGAAGAATTAATTAGAGTCTGCGTATTTAAATTTGATCATATTCGATCAGCAACCAAAGGGATCCCACTGTACGGATATTGGTGAAATAGCCCACCCACATGATCAATCTTTTTCTTTCTTTTTTTTTTTTTTTCTCCATGAAAACCACTGGGAGGACTCATTGCATATTTGTGCTCAAATTGGCCTACAACAAATGTATCATCTTTTCAGTTAAATGTTCCCTTATGCATCTCTATCATGATGGACATTTTTTTTTCTCTTCCTAGACTCGATTTTTAGCATCCAATTCGACTACACGTGCAAAACGTGGCAATTTCTTTTTTCTTTTTTGTCTCTCTCTCTCTCTCTCTCTCTCTCTCTCTCTTTTTTATTATAATTATGGGAGGGAAAGGGAATTCCTGTTGCAGTTCAGGGGGACATCAATGTCGCGCGTCAATTTTATGAACCAGAATTGGTGAAACATGACAAATATTGCGACTGAGCACATGCAATTTCGGATTCCTTCCAGCTTTGAATGACAAGCTATGGCCGGCATTAAAGTTCAAGACTTTTGTCTAGTAAGTTAATTTATTGTTTCTCAAGGTTTTGTTAGCTCAAAGATTCTGTTTTGTTGGTTTAACATCTATTGATAGAGCATATTGTGTAATTAGTGCAAACATGTATTTTGGGTATGCAAAGGTGAACTTCATGTTATCAAATTGCTTATCGACTATAGCCTGACATAAATACCACATTATTTGAGCAATCTAATCACATTTGAATTGAATCTTTAACTACTAATGATTTGCTTATAAAATTAATTTTATGTGAAGGGAAGCAGCTTAAATACAATATTAAAACATCCATGAACAGTGACAATTAATCAATGACATTGCTTCAATTTCTCAATTTTAGCCCATGAAGTAAGAATACTTTCAAAAGGACACTTCACTTTATTGAACACAAATGTTGTGCATGACATTTATCTGAGACAAGTGTAAATGTTCTAAAAAAAATAAAAAATAGATATATGTATTAAATTCTTCTATTTAATTTGTTATGCATAAATGAAATTATATAATAAACTCCCCCCCCCAAAGAACAAAAAATGTAAATAACTACACCGTACTTGTATCTTAATATTTTAAAAGCTAATGCATTATAATGTGTCATATTCGTGTCCATACATCATAAACTTTAGCAAATGGACGTCAATGATTCCAATCATATTATATAGCACATGGGAGTTAATATGGTTGACTATAAAGATCATAGTTATAATTGGGTAATATATAAAAGTATATATAATCTTGTTTTTGTATGCTCATTTTTTTAAAATGAAAGTCCTTTGTATCCATAGAATGTGGTGTCCGTGTCGTTTCCATACATCAAAAGCTTTGTTAAATGGAACCTTAATGATTATAGCACATGCAAGTTAATATGGTTCAATGATTCCTTTATTCCTTGTGGCTGGTGGTGCAGAGAAAGAGAAAACAATGGCATTTTGTCTTTTGCCATTTGGTGTATTTCTTCCGCCACATTACCATAACCGACGATTGCTCTTTGTTTTGTTTTTTGTTTTTTGTTTTTTGTTTTTTTTTTTGGGGGTTTATTAATCAAATGAACGGTTTGTTCATTTTGCATTTAGAATAACCGTATACTTAATTTTGTAGGAGAATGCAGTATGCCATCTGACCAATTAAAAGCATCTCTGTTGTGGAATCATTACTCTGCTCGCTGTGTTGTATCATGTTTGCAATTATATTACGTTTTTTAAAATTTTGTGGGTGGACAGATTTATAGTGGAGTCCACATACACCGTTCCACAAAAATTGTCAAATTATACATGGACCCCACAAAACGAATGGACGAGAATTGTTTTGATCCGTTGGTCCAAATTGGCGTGCTCATAAGCTAACCTCTAATTTCCAAAAGGGTAAGGATCCCAGCACTAGAGTCCAATCAAGTAAAAGTAGTCTTGCAGTATACACGTCCAATGCAACACCCTGAAGAACACTATTTACTTGTCATATATAAAATATATTTATTTTGGGTAAATGGTAGTTGGGCAGTTCTTTTTTTTTTTCTTTTTTTTTTTTCAAGTACTACAAAATTTTAAGAAAATTAGTCTTATAAACCGTGTCTTGAAAGTCGAGCATGAAAAATAATTAAGAAAGCAAACTTATAATTTTTGTATTATTAAAAAAGAAAATATAAATAAAATAGGTATACAAAATTAAGATTCTGATATATATATATATATATATATATATATATATATATTATTAGTTTCTAATTTTTTTCGCTATGTATAAATTTTTTATTATAAAAATTAAAAATTTTAACTTAAAATAAAAATTGGAGATAAAAAAATATTTATAATTTTAATAAAAATCCACTAAGATGAGAAAATGTAGAGTTGCGAACTTGATAAGTGAGATTGTGAACAATTGAAGTATTGTATTTTCTAAATTGATTGTTTAGAATAATAACATTTACAAATTTTGTGTCAAAAAAATAAAATAAAATAAAAAATTAAATTTTATAAATTATAAATATTTATATACGTTACTCTGAGAATAAAAATGCACAATAAAGTGAGGTAATTTTAAATCTCATTTATCACCTACTTCAAGATCCAAAATTTCTAATGCCTTTTATCTTGTAAAACCTCATTGGAAAAAAGATAACTGCATAATAAAGAAGTCAGCTGATGGCAAATACACGTTGCAATTCTCATCTACTTCATCAAATTGAGGAAAATTAATACTCAGCAGGAATAAGCAGCTGAACACAATCAAATGCGTGGAGACAGAGGCCATCACTTCAAGAAGAAAAATAAATCATGGATCGACCTAAACACCACTGCAGTGTCCAACATTTTTGGTGGGGAAGCCAGAAAGCAAAAGAAACCATTAAAAGTCCCAAAGTGAGCAAGATATATACCATAAAAGGGATTAACCTGAATCAAGTCCTTAAGCAAAGCAAGTTTAGCTTCTTCTAGATTGGACTTTCTTTCCTCTAATCCACCGTCCATCAAAACAACAAATCTGGCAAAGTAGATAATATTTGTTTTCGAATGCTCAATTATCCAAAGCCACATCGTCACAATTTTTTTCTTCATAAACCAAGTTTGGCTTTGTATGAAAGATCACAGGTGTTAAGTAAAGCTTAGTGATCAACTAATTTATTTAGTACACGGAGAAAGTGAATTGTGATCCTAATGGACCAAACTCACACAATGTCTTCATCTGCTTTGGTAAAAAAACTGATCAAATTACTTACTAATTCACATTGCATGATGACCAATGTGTTTACCCTTACACACACACACACACACACACTCGTTAATCTCTCTGTTTTTTATTTTTATTTTTTTCTCTCTAATTGTTGTTTCGTTACAAAAATATATTGGGTATTTATTAATAGATTCAAATTCACATTGCATAATGACCAATGTGTTTACCCTTACACACACACACACACACACATACACTCGTTAATCTCTCTGTTTTTTTTTTTTCTCTCTCTCTCTCTCTCTCTCTCTAATTGTTGTTTCATTAGAAAAATATATTGGGTATTTATTGATAGATTCAAAGAGATACCATGATGCAAGTAAATAGCAATCAAATTAGCAACTTGCTTGACTTTTTTTTCTCTCTCTAGAAGCTATGCTAAAGCTGTCTCGAGAGCATCTTTTCCAACTAATGAAACTTGCTAAAAGTTTAAGCACGTGCCATTCATATTCAATAAATAAATTGATAGAATTGGACAAAAAGTCCACACATGAATAATAAACACGATAAGTAATTAACTACATCAGGATATCGTCAAACATTAAACATTTAAAAATACCTTTCCGAATAGAACCTCATGTGCTATTATGTAAATCAATTCCCCTTGCCATTGCAATGGCAACATTGAGTCATAGAATTCTACTTTTCTTGCAAATGCTGTGACCAGCAACAATTTGAAACAAAAGAAAGAGCAATGATCAGTGCAAGAAAGAGCATTGAGCAAGGGAAAGAAATCACAAGCTAATTCGCCTAATCTTGATAAAATATTGAGGAGTGGAAGAGCGGGCAAAACTGAGAAGACAGTTGAATGAAGTGAGGCAGTTTGGATGATGTCAAGGAGTTGGACTTTGGAGAAGGGATCGACAATTTTGTTATATTTCAAAATACTTTTGGATTAGAATTGGAAAGTAGCGGCCGAATGATATTGCAATTCAGTAGTGACCCCATCAAAAAGTCCTTTAATTATTACCAAAAAAAGAAAAAAAAAACCCTCAAATATTAAAACAATTTTAAAAGCTACTTCTTAAGAGGCAAATCACGTATGCCTTGTTCATCTCCATAATCAAGGTGAAGAGAGTTATAATTTTTTTTTGTCAATTATGCAGATACTGTATTGTATACGGATCATGACAACATATACAAAGGCCAATGGGTGGCAGTCTATCTTTTCCATGGTTAGTTTTTGTGGACGGACATTGGCTTGCTTGATTTCAAGCTTTTATAACTTTTATGCAAGATTCCAAGCACAGCCTCAGCGTGGTGTTTTGACAACGATGGGCATCGTGCAAGTAACTAGAAAAGTCCAGGAAACAATATCCATTCATTTTCTGTTTTGGTCTCATTCGACTAACCTTCTTAGCCGCTAACGTTGAGGTATTTTACATGAATAGATGAGAAAGCTAGAGTCCCAAACTTCACCCTCAAAATAGTTTAGTGATGGCTAGGCTATTGTCTAGTAGTGATTGAAATTTATTGTTAATATTGGTTAGAGTCAATAAGAATTGCAAGTCTTAATCAACTAGCGGTGAATAAAAAAAAAAAAAATGTTAGCTAGTTTAACAAGTCACTGTGTATATATATTGTTTTAGGAGACTTGTAATTGGCTATTTAAGAGAATGACGCTATTTAAGAGAATTATTATTATTATTATTATTATTTTATTTCATTTATGTTTTGCAGCTTACAAGTTGCTCGGCGTCTAATAGGCCAAAAAAGCAATGATTTCATCTTTGTCCCATTATTGGAAATTTGAATAAGAGATTCTTCTGCTGTATTGGTCTATCACGCAACTACAGAATATAGATGTATTTACTGCAATCAGATGTGAAATGTCTGTCTAAACTATGGTGTTCAATAATAGACTATTGTTTATTTGTAGGCAATACTCAGACGTATTACCAAATTCATTTCGTGGGAGTGACAGTGACTATCGTGGGATTGAGAACTTTGGGAATGTTACCTTTTGACGGTTGTAGATTACAATAAAAGTTTACTTTACGAAGGATCAGTCTGACAGCATCTCGATTTACTGTCTCATTTAATTAAAAAAAAAAATAATATTTTGAATTTTTATTTTAATTTATCTTTTTTTAAATGAATTCTGTGCATCAGTCTCGATTTACTAAAAGTTAACGTGTAATTACAACAACAAAATATATAGTTAAAAATAAATGAATATAAAACAAAATGTTATTAAATATTTTAATAATTTTTTTTACATTTAATTTTATTTATTACATATTTTTTTAATCTTAATTGCATATCTATTAATTTTTTATGAAAAAAATAAAATCAAATTTTTTTAAAAAAATAAAAAAATGAAAAAAAAATTATATGTTTTTTATTTACTAGAGTCCACACTTGAGTTATTCTTAAATCAAATCTTGCGGTCATATAAGAGAACTCTTTAGATTATGCAACTTGTGACTGTTATATCATTTTGAGACTGATGAAATTTATTATGCTTATATTACTTTTTCAAAATAAATAAAATGTTAGAGGTATCATTAATGTAAATTGTTATACTTATTAATTTTTTTAGGTATAATACATAAATAATTTCATATCTCTAAAAAGTTAATTTATTATTATTTTTTTTATTACAAGGAAATTTTATTTAAATTTGTTATTTTTCTACGTATTAAATTAAATTAATTGAGTGACTTTAAGAAAAAAAAAGAAAAAGAAAAAGAAAAAATATTGTCACTAAGCTATGGATTGAAATAGATTGACTTTTCTTTCTCTTTCTCTAGTATGCACAGAATTGGAATTGAAGGTGGCTTGCACAACAACGAAGTAGCCATGCCTAATTGACATATGCCTTGAACATGAGAGAATGAGAGGATCTGCTCAGGAGATTCACAGAACACTACTACTGTTGATGTCCTGATTGACAAGAAAAGACTAAGAGGGAGAGAGGGAGAGAGAGAGGTGGGGTATGGGGTAATGGTGGGGAGGGGGGGTGGACAAGAGTTCCAGATATGCATTAGGCTGGTAGTGTGCCCCTCATTGTTTCCTTTCTTGAATGAAGACAGGCAAGCCACCTCTCACGGTGGCAGTGAGGCCGGGGGAGAACTGCGGTAGCTGATTCGGATGGGCAACCCGGATTTGAAACCTTCGGATCACCGCAAGAGCTACAATCCTCATCTCCGCGAGGGCCATTCCCTTCCCCAAACAAGCCCTAAAGCCAGCGTGAAAAACCGGGTACTTGTAAAGGCTTTCAGGCACAAAAGCTCCATCCTTTAGCCATCTGTCTGGATTGAATTCGAGACAATCTGAGCCCCATATCCGTTCCATCCGAGCCATTGCATATTGATGGTATGTCACTCGGGTGCCTTTGGTCACAGGAGTACCATCAGGCATCAAATCATCCGCTTGTGCGAACTTTGAATTGAATTGCACTGGTGGGTATAGCCTCAAGCTCTCGTGTATTGCTGCATTTAGATAAGGCATTTCACGCATTTGTTCAAAGCTAGCAAGGCCTGACTGGCTTGGTCCTAGGACTCGGTCTGACTCCTCCCGAATCGCCGTTGCAACTTGTGGGTGTTGAGACAACAACCAGAAGAAGCTGGTTAGTCCCGCAGCGACCGTGTCACGACCCGCCAAGAGAAAGCTAATCACAATGTCACGCAGATACTTATGGTCGTCGACGGACGCCATGAATCTCGATAACAGGTCTTTTTTCCCAGAGAAGCCAGATTTTCGCCGTTGATTTATGATGTCCTCTGCTAGACAATTCACCTTCTCGATCGCCTCTTTGAGTTTTCTCTCTGAGCCTATGTTCAACAAGCGCTTGATCTTCCAAGTCATTGCTGATGGTGCCAGCGCTCGCTCCGCTGAGAGATTGGATGCAATGTCAAAAGCCATAGCAAATTCAGAGGTAGGAAGCGGCAGCCGGAGGAGTAAAGGGTCGATTCCGAATGAGAATTTGCAAATGGTATCGAAAGAGAACCTTCTAAACACATCTTGCAGATCCAGGACCTCCTGTTTACTAGCGACCGACGATAACAGAGGGACTAACCTGGATTGAATCTCAATAGCAACCAGGTCAAAAGCAAACATTCTCACTGCCACGCTACCAAGCTCAAGAGTGGCCAATTTCCTCTGAAACACCCAAGAATGGCCATCCACGTTGAAAATACCCCGGCCCAAAAGATCACCCAAGATGGTAGAGAAAGGTTTCCCTTTTGGGTAGTTGCTGAAATTGCTTTTGAGCATGTATTCAACGTTTTCGTGGTTGGCGGTGATGACGTTGCCGAGAACATGGACGTGAATCGTTCCGGTGGGCGACTTCCGGAGGAGGTAAGTGTACCAATCGCAGAGGTTATCAAATTCTTCAGTCCATGTGGAGTTGAGATAAGCCTTGCAGACATCACAGCTACACCATAGCCTCAGCCGCAGTACAAACATAAACAAGGAGAACACAGAGAACAATATGGTGAAACTGAAGAAGAGGAAGCAGAAGGCAATAGAAATGGACTGCAAGCACAAGAAATAAGTATCAAGATCCATTTCAAGAAACCAAAAAAGAAAAGAGAAGAGAGAGAAAAAAAAAAGAAAAAACTAAGAAGAAGCCAAGAGGAAAGAGGGAATTAGAGGGAGCAAGGAAGTTGAGAAGAAGGCGGTGGACACTTCGAGCAAACGTAGGCACTTTATTTATAGCTAAGAAAACGCTTGGTTCATATATAAAGACAAAGATAATGTTATGCCAGTGGACCATTTTCTATATACTTACCCAATTATTAAATTTAATATTTAGAAAAATAAATATAACAGTATAATTCTTTTTGTTTGACTATTATTAACCATAGTGGTGATTCTTCAAAAGGAACCAATATATTTTATTATTATTTTCCTTATTATTATTATTATTATTCATTGGACCACTTATTGAATTACAAGTCTAGTTCACCAACGTTTAGGGTCTTAACTTGAGGCGCCTTCTTGAAGAAAATATGTTTATTAATTCACATGATGACATCAAGTTAAACACAACCTAGCTGTCAAAATTTAAAATAACGAAAGCCATGCGATTTCTGAAAATAAAAATAAAATCGCGAAAGATGCAATCAATCAATTTACAAAAATTAAACGAATCATCAACAGTTTTAGATGAATACTAAGATTGAGATTTATTGTGTTAACAATGATGTTTGCTACTCAAAAGTTTTCATGTCAATCTTTTAACAATTTTTGTTTTATTTATTGCAGGAGTGATTTTTTTGGGTTAATTTTTTTATATCCCTGAGCAATTTCAGAAGATACTCTTTTATATTGGAATTTTCAATCTCTTATCTATTGAAAAGAATAGAAAAGATTGAACTGAATATGTTAATTAAAAAAATATCAATGGTCTTTGTTTTTTTTTTTTTTTTTCTTGGCCTTTGCATTTAGGTGTCCACGTCTTTAATACGTAGCCTAGCTTTAAATATTTGCACAACAAACCCGTGCTTTAAATGCCAGTTGGCTTTGCGCAATAAAGTAGTCAGTCGGCTTTAAATATCACGTGCTTTTAGAAAATAATTTTCTTCTTGTTTTCTCTCTCTTCTTCTGAGTTACGACCTACAAGTCAGAGTCCGACACAAGTTGGGTTTGTTTCCCTGTTCAGCCACACATGTCGGCTTCAGTGTCCTCTGCCAAGTGCTCTCCATCACGGATTTTCATGTAACAAACAAAAGTGCTCGCAGGTATCTGCCTGCAAAAAGCCATCGATTGTGTACCCTAAGTAATATAGGTTATTCGTTGTGAAATCACGAGTTTCAAGTTTAAATTTTTATCAAAATTGTGGATGAGACTAAACCTGGGGTCGCGAAATTTATCCCTCTAATGAACACAATACTTGTCGGAGAGATTATAAGATGTCACTCATATGTTTTTTTTTTATTTCTATATACAAGAAGTTATATATTAAAATTTTTGTAAAAAGTAAAAATATTAGTTACAACTTAGAAGTGATTATATAAAATATTTTAAACAATTATATATAAATTATCACAATATTGTTGTCATGGTAAAACACTGTCCAATAGCATCATTGAGGAGTAATTTTCTCTCAATATTGTTGATATATTTTTATTATTGCTACACATGCAAACGAAGGAAAATTGTTGCAAGTTTTGGGTTCTAGCAATATTGTTAGTGTGCTATTTGAAATATAGTACAGTTTCTTAATAATGACAACTTTACACGTAATGTATTGTTATCTAGCATTGTTTTTAATCTTCAGGAGTTATGTTAAATAGTAAACTAGAGCCTTGAGATGTGAAGATGTTGCTACTATTTTGTATGCAAGTATTTTTTTACTAGTATACATTGCTTCTAACCTTTAAATGATTGTCGCACATTCAAGTTTTTTTGACAATGTCACTGGAGTGCCTTTTTGGTTTGAAATAATAGGTTTGTCGAATTATGACAACTTAGGAGTGTTGTATACCTTGAGTTTCTTCATTCATAAAAGACACTTTTATAAAATTAGATATTAGTAAAATGGGTAAGTTAATTATATGACTATAATATGCATGGACGCTGCTATATCTTAATTGGTTGCATGTTTTGTATGCTTTAGTATGACTAATTTTTGATTTGGTAAACCTATTAGTTATGTTGGTCTAGGCTAATTAGCTTTGAACTTTGACCTTTTTGATTTGATAACATTCCTTGGATGTTCAATTTTGATGCTTATGTCATTTGTATGAACCCCTTTTTTTTGGGTTTATACTAATTCATTTGCTATAGTACTATATCTTATAAGTTAAATATGTTTGGAATATGGACTTGTTTGGTGGTGTGATACTATTGTCAACCAATTGAAATTTTGATCATATGTTGGTAGTTAGAGTTACATTTTTTTATCTATTATTAGTTTTGGGAATTGCAATATTGGTTGTTTATAGGTTTTTAAGTTTAGATAGCATAAAGAGTCATGTATATAAGTTTTGTTAATGGAATTGTTTTCCTTTGTAAGCTTGTGAATAATATGATTTATTATCTAATAATAAAAAAGTAATAATTACTCTTTTTATTAAGTCAAAAGGTAAAAATTTGTTAATTGTTTAAATTCATTGTGACAATATTATATTTGGTGCTACTAATGAGTCATTGTGCAAGGAGTTTGTTAATCATATTATACTACTCTTTTTCTAAATCAAGCAAACAAAGGATGAAATCTTCACTAACTAAGTCAAGTATGTGAATAAGATATTAAAGAAGTTCTACACGGATAAATCCAAACCTTATGACACTACAACGACTACTTCCATAAAACTAGATAACAATGTAAATAATATGATTATAGATTAAAAATAGTATAGGGATATGATTATAAGTCTTCTTTATCTTACTGCTAGCAAACTCAATTTAATGTTTAATGCTTGTTTATGTGTAAAGTTTTAATTTAGTCCACTTAGTTGCCCTTAAGTGAGTACTTAGGTATATGAAGGAAACCACAAGTTTAAGACTTTGATATCATATGAGATTGACTTTTGACTCAGTGGATTACTCAAACTTAAACTTTGTAAAAGATAGAATTAAGAGTAAAAGTACCATGGGTGTATGTTAATTCATAGGTAAGCCTTAGTCCAATAGTGTAGTAGAAAGTAAGGTTCAGTTACTCTTTTTATAGTTGAAACAAAGTATATAATAGTAAAAGTTTACTATACTTAATTACTTTTGGAAAAAACAAATCATAAAGAATTTTAAAGTGTATTACTTTTATATGCCTATCAAGTATGATAAGATAAGTACATTTAATATGACTAAACAAATTAACCTTAAGCACCATGTCATTAGGGATCATGTATTCAAGAGAGATACATCTTTAAAGTTTTTGAACACTGAAGATCAATTAGTCGACATATTTACCAAACTCTTAAGTGATGATTAATTTATGACCATTAGATATAGATTATGCATGATTGATAGATTAATATATTAATTATATGATTACTGTAATTTGTATTTTTTTAGGTGTTTTGAGGCATGATTATATGTGTATATATGTTTAATATATGTTGTATGCTGATTTGGATGTTTTGAGTTTGGAAAATAAAAGCAAATTTTTTGTTTAAAAGGGATTAGTCTATTAGATCAAAAGTATAGGTTAATCAATATAAGTGGTTAACTTATAACTTACATTAGTTGACCAATGGTATTTTAAAAGCTCATTTTGCCTTTTCCTTTTTTCAAAAATGCAAAAGTTCCTCTTTTTCAAAAAATTTCTTTCCTTTTTAAATTCAAAATGTAGATCTAAAAATTTCTTTTGAATTCATTAAAATCAACACTCCATAGGCATCAATTTCTTAAACCTATCTTCAATGGCACAAAAATATGGATCTAGCTCAAAGAAAAAAAAGCTCAAAGCAAGGAAACCAAGTTTGGTGTTCTTAATAACTGGAAGTGTCATTATCGCACCACCATTTTCTTCTACAACACTTATGACCTTAATACCCAAGTTAAAAGTCACTGTTAAGTTCTCACCATTAATGGTGTTGTCTGGATCTCCATCTCTTCCTATATTTAATGTTCCTCCTCCTCCTTTTACAAATCCTTTGAAGAGAGACCATAATTAACCTTTATAAAAGAGAATTAAATTGATTCCAAAAAGGAAAATGAGTGAGAAACCAAAAAGTGCTAAACTAGTATCTTTATCTTTATTAAAGAATTCCTCGATACCTCTACCATTACCCACAATGTCTCCTCTTCCTTTACTTCAAATAATAACCACAGTAAGTTCTTAATTATCTTATCAACTCTTTGATTCATTGAGGTATTACAATTTCCATTTTATAACATCAAAAAGTGAAAATGAATTTTATAAATGCAAGAAAAGGATTGTATATATTGGTGTACCTTTGAACTTAAATTCAATTGTTGAGTTTAAATTAAATGGATTTATAATTCATAAGTGGGTGAAGTTTATAACCTTTAAATATGAGTTTTACATAAAGATGTTAAAATTCTTCTTTGCTAACATGAAGATGAATAAAAATTGTACATTGATCGTTTCTTATGTGTATGGAAAAAAAGTGAAAGTCACTTTTAAACTAATCACAAATTATTTGAATTTTCCATTAAAGGGTATAAGTGTTTATTGGAATGATTCATGGAATTTATGAATGTTTACTACTTAAGAGAAAATGAAGACAAAGTTTGAAGGTCAAGTTGACTTTCATGAGGAAAATGTCAACATCAAAGAGTTATTCGAAGCTTTTTTATTGCCCATTGAGTCTAAGATAATACAAAGAATTGTTACTTGTAATATCAATTATAAATATAAACATTATGATTATGTAACTTTTCCTAACATGTATCTACAAACATATTTTTTAAAGAATGAAAAATTTAGCTTACTAAAGTATATGATAAAAGTGATTAAAAAGACTTAAAAGTAGAAAGAGAGGAAATTTCCATACATAAAGCATTTAAGTAATCTTCTCTAAAATTAGGTGTTCCAATGGTGGAGAGGACCTTTTACACTTTAGTTCAAGTCAGTTCATTAGTACAACCACTCTTAAATAAATGCATTTAAAATGCTTTAAATCTTCAAAGGAACTAAACTCTAGTTGAAAACCTTTTAGCATAAAGTTCACCCCAGTAAGTCCTTTAACTCATCCCTAAGCCTTCACTAATGTTGACATGTCAACTTTAGATGAATAATGTAGATGAGATTTAAGTGGAGCTTTAGGATTTCATGAAGGAATCAAGAGAGAACTTTGTGTTTATTGCTTTTATAATGAAGAAAGAAGATCTATCTAAAGTGAGCTCTAAGAAAAGGATATAATAAAATTATATTATAAGATTTTTTTTATGATGCCAAAAGAGGAAAGAGATGATTAATGACCTCATTGATCCTTTAGTGACATAGATTTTTATGCATTACTTAATACTACTTTTTTATTTTTGGATGATTATACTTAAT
Source organism: Kandelia obovata (assembly GCA_021464305.1). Classification (NCBI taxonomy): domain Eukaryota; kingdom Viridiplantae; phylum Streptophyta; class Magnoliopsida; order Malpighiales; family Rhizophoraceae; genus Kandelia; species Kandelia obovata. Next base: position 6,077,464 of record CM038487.1, read on the forward strand.
TGATATTTGATTACTTTATGCTTTTATATTTATCATGCTAATGGTTAAATGTTTACTTTGGCACTTGTTTATGTTTATTGATTGATCAATGCTTTATTAATTTGATATTTACTAAGTTTATTAGTTGATTAATGCAAATTACTTTGATTGCATTAGTGTGAAAGGAGCATATATTCATGGGGTAATATTGCATCTTTATTTATCTTTTTTTCCTATCAATAAATTATAGTTATCTTTATAAAAAAGGAATATATTGTTGAGATTATTGAGATCATATGTTAGATATTTTTTTTATATTTTGATGTGTCCCTTGATTGATATCAATTTATTTAAAATATATTTCTATATTTTTACTTTCTTGATAGACAAGCATGTAAGTTATATTTGAGAAAATATTACTTTGATTGAAGCTTTTTATAGCAAAATCTTTAAATTAAGCTAACTTTCTTACAAAGATTATATTTTCTATCAAGTATATATTTGTAGAAATATATTGATTGAGATCTTGAAGAAAAATGGAAAAAATTAAGAAGATTCAAAGTTGACATAAAATTCAAATTAATCAACATATGTTATTGTTGTGAAATGAAATATTCAAAAAAGAATAAAAGTGAAATGAACACAAAAAATTTTCTTGGTTTGGAATCTGAATATTTCTACATCCATAATCAAATTAAAGTTTCATTATTTTTGAAGTTATTAAATAACATAATAAGTATATCCTTTTGTACAAGAAGATAAGATAACTTTTATATGGAGATATTAAACATTTATCTCCTCATATAATATTAATCAAACTCCACTTCTACAACAATTTTCCACTTGGAGATTGATTATCAAATCAATAATTATTATAGTGAAATTAAACTCAAATTGTAATACATAACCTTAGTATGACACCTTTTCAACAATTAACCATAGAGGCTCATTGAAGTTTAGCATAGCCTTAACTTCTTTGTAACTAGGAGTTTAATTAACATGTCAATAAGATTCTTAAATCATATATAATTTCTAAAGTCAATTTTCCATCATCTAATAAACCATATATAGAGTGATACTTTAATTGGATATACTTTATTTTTGTATGAAATATGATATTTTTAGTAAAATGAATTATACTTTGATTATCATAGAAAAGAATATTGGTTCCTTGCAACCTACCCAGTTCTTCAACCAAATTAATTTCTTACTAGCTTTAATGATGATAACACTTATGGTTGGGATACTCAACTCACAGTAGTATTACCCAAAGTATAAACATAACTTATTATGCTCCTTTTACTATCAATGTCTCCACCAAAATTTGTATGAGAAAAACCTTATAAGTTCACATTGTTTTTTTTTTTATATAACACAATGTTATATCTACATTACCCTCTTAATGTTGTTTACTAGTATTAGCCAAGTATTTACTTACAACTCTTACTGCATGTGTTATATTAGGTCTAGTACAAACTATAACATCTTGTTGTTTAATTTCTTTTTACCTTTTAACAATTGAGTTAGCTTCTATGTATGATTTTTTATAGTGAACTATTTTCTTCTTCTATGGTTAACTTTTAATTAGTAAAATTTTCATCTTGCATTACTTTATTAGTGCATTTTGGCACACCTTTGTCAATCAATAATAAATAAACAAGGAAAAAGAGAATCATTATGGACACTTAGATATTTTGTTAGATTTTATCATCCCTGTTATTAATGTAAAAGGCTTTGACTATATTGGGATGCTTTTAGAAATTTATAACACTCTTTTACTCATTCCATTTTCTAAAATTTCCTTTAAATTAGTATGTTTCTCTTTTTTTTTTTGGCACTTTTCCCTGTATTATAAGATTCTACAACATGTTTATTTTTATAAATAACATTTTCATTTAATATGATATCTTCGCTTCTAATAATGTTTCTATTTCGATCATTTTAAAAATAATATTTGAATTCATTAATTCCATAGCCAATGAAAAAATACTTGCAAGATTTAAAATTTAATTTATCACTATCTTTAGAATCCACATGCACGTAAGAGACATAACTAAAGAATTTTCGGTGTGAAAAATTTACCTATATTTGTCCAAGCCTCCTCTGCTAATTCTTCATCTAAGGGAATAAATGGTTCTTAGTTAATCTAATATGTTGCAGTGTTGACATCATTTTCCCAAAATGTCTTTGGTCATTTAGCATGTATTCTTATACTCTTAGCAAGCTCATTCAAGGTTTCATTTATATGCTGAGTGATACCATTCTGTAATGACATTTTTTAATCTTTTTTCTCCATCTGAATCTCATTAACTACATAAAATCCTTGAATTATTTATTGTCATATTAACCACATTATCAAATTTCAAGTATTTTATTTTTACATCAAATTCATTTTTTACATGATTTTTTTTACTTTTTAAAAGCCATAATACATCATATTTATTTTTTTAAAAAATAAACTTATATCTTTTGAGTAGAGTAATCAATGAATGTAACATAATAAAGTAAGTCGCCTAAGGGTGCTATTAGAGAAGGACCCTAAACATCAACGTGCATAAGCTTTAACTTTTGTTGCCTTATTATCCTTCCAACATTAACATCCATAATTTTTTTAGATCAAATAACTTGTCATTTGCTATAAGTACCTTCATTTATTTCATAGCTCTTATTAAATCCTTTATGCCTAAGTTTATATAAAGTATACTCGTCTCATTTTCTTTTACTATCACCATTACTCCTTTGGTGATTTTTCAGATTTGCCAACAAAAGTTATAAAATGTCCTTCTTTATCAAGCTACCTTAAAAAGATCAAATTCCTTTTTAATCTTGAGATGTATCTGACATTTTTCCACTTTGACACATATCCATTTGATGTCTTGACATAAACATCACTATTCCCAATTATATTTAACAATTTAACATCAATAAGATGAACTTTTTTGAAATTATTGGCAAAATAGTTTTGTATTCAATTGATATGTGAGATTGAGTGAAAAGATGCTCTAAAGTCTAAAATCCAAAACTCCATTAAACTATTAATTCCTAAAATTAAAATATCTAAGATGTCTTTAATTGTTGTATTTGTAAAATTTTCACACTAATTTTACTTCTTTGGCTACTTATAGTCTCTCTCAAAGTAGCCCTTACAACCACATTCCAACACGTAACACTAGATTTCAATTTACCCTTATTGTTATCATATTGAGTTGTTTTATCTTTTCTTTCAATATTTAAGATAAAATTAGAGGTAGATGGTATGCCTGATTCTTGCCCATAAATATTTTCACTTAAAATCAAATCCTCAATTATATTGCAATTATAGTGATGTTCCTACTTACTGCAATTATAGTGATGTTCCAACTTTTTAGCAACAAGGACAACAAATTCAATAACTTAACGTCTTCATCAAAAGTTATATTCACCGAACTTAATTGACTAGAAATTAAATTGAACTTGTTTATATGATTTGTAACAGAAGTACCTTTTTTCATCTTTAAATTAAAAAATTTTCTCATCAGATATACCTTGTTGGAAGTAAATGGTTTTTTGCATGTATAAGTTAGTGTCTTCATAAGTCTTATACTAGTATTATCTGTTCAAACATTAAAAGCAACAAGTAGAGCTAGAATTAATCAGATGACTCTCAAGGCTTGTTTATCTAGCAACTTTCAATATTCTTTACCCATCGATTTTGATTTCTTTTTCAAGAGAGCTAATTTAATTTCTTTGGGTATAATTTTTCATTTAGATCTTTTAAAAACTGAAATTGATACCATTAAACTTGTTGATCTTCATTTTTCCTTCTATAAACTTCAATGCTCCCACAACCCTTTTGACTTCCTGAGAACCAAAACTTTGTTATCAACTATTGAGAAACAAAATATTTGAAAAAGAATAAAAGAAAAATGAATATAGTAAATTTACACAATTCAAAACTTGAATGTTTCTATATTTACAATTATACTCAAGTTTCACTATTTTAAGAGTTCTAAAATTACATAATAAGCATGCTTTTTTATATAAGGAGATTATATGACTTTTCTATGGAGAGAAATTATATATTTATCCTCCATATAATATTAATGAGGTTCCACTCTTACAATAATCATCAATCAAATAGTTTGATGAAAAGAGAAAAGAAGTAAAAAAGAAACAAAAAAAATTAAGTCAATTAACCAAATCAGTGCCTTCAATTAATTGGAAACAAAAAAAAGTTTAACGCTATAAAGAGAAAATGTTACAAAAATTTCAAACCAATCAACCTAATCATGGCTCTAATTGATCGAAAGTAATTGAAAAGCTAAAAATTTCAAATTGAAAAAGTTACAAAAAATTCACTTCGGTCAACTAAACCATGTTAACAATCAATTAAGGAGATTAAAAAGATGAAAGCATAGAAGTTGATAAAGATTTTGGGTTAGTTGATCAATTTAAGTGTTGTAGTCAACTAATGCTTAAAAGTTAAAATTTTCTATTCTAGAACTAATTCTCTTTATAAAAAAGAAATTAATGACTAATTTCTTATTTTGGTTTATAAGAAAATTTAAGAAATTCTTTTGTGTAAGAACAAGCAAGATTGAGAAAATTTCATTTTGAATTTAATGTAATATCAAGGAGGAAAAAGTAATCAATAGTGAAAGGATCAAGGAACAAGGGTTTTAAGAAAAAAGAAAGTTGAATTTATAAAAGGGTAAAAGTACTATAATGGAAAAACAAATGAGCGTAAGTTTCTAAATGTTACTGAATCTTTGACTCTAATAAAAAAACAAATTTAAGTAAAATTGAACTTTTAAGGGAAAAATCTTAAAGAGAAGATTTAAACTCTAAGTTTTAGCTGAATCACTATAAATTACAATTTATACTATATTTTTCTTCACTTATATTTCTTTATTTTAGTATTTTAATTTTTTTAGTATTTGTTATTAATTACCTTGTTATATATTTTAAAGTTAAAATTAAATATGAATCAAGTAATTATACTAATTAAATCTAATTTACTACTCTTGGGTTATTTTAGAAGTCAACAAATATGTTATGCTTAAATAATTGCTTGAGTTGCACATTACCATCAGGTTACTTTGCCAACAATAACATAAGCATGAAAAATAAAATTTCGGTTTAATCAATGTACTTAATGTTAGAATACTAGGAAAACTCCAATATCCATTTTACAATTTCAAGTTCTCCTGGGCCAACAATTTTTCTATCCATTAAGGACAAATAATAGATGGTAAACTTACAAAGATAGCAAATTGAAATTCTAAATTTTTAGTTTTTCAACCAAATAATTTAAAATGCATTTAAACAAGCCAATTATTTTACAATAAAACTAGCACAATATAGCTATATAAAGAGAATTAAAAGGATCTGTAGGCTAGCTTTTCATATATAAAAGAAGGAGTAGAGCATATCATGGGGATTTGTCATTAAATTGAAAAAAAAAGATGTCAAAAAGAAAAAAGTAGTTTATCAATGACAATAATGAAGTAGGTTAGCGATGACTTGATGTCAATCCTCTTTTTCTGTCTTTATTGATAGTGCAACATTGCTTTACAACCTTGGAAAAAAGACTTTTGTTGACCTTGATCTTTGAAACAAAGGTTCCTAGCATGAAGGTTAATCTTAGGAAAGGAAAGATTAGGAAAGAAAGGAATATTGTAGCCCTACCATAAAGGAGCACCTAGAATGGTTAGGTGAGAGGAAATACAAGAAAGGAGATGTGAGGAAACCACAAATTTTCAACTAAAATTAATGATCATAGCAAATATAATCTTTATTGTCAAAGCAAAAATTAATCAAAAATTATAAATTGCAATGGTACCAAATAATCCTTAAAATTATAAGCCTCTTACCACACATTGAGATATTACAAATGATACAATTAATGTCACATTATAAATAATATAGTAAAAAGTTGGTATCTCAATTTTCAACCCTTATATCTTAATTTAGCATATTACAATTGTTAGAAACAAATTTAACTCTTACAAATTAAGGGTTAAAATGCACCTAACCATTGTCACGTCACTTAATTCCATCTAATAATTATTATTATTTTAATTATTGTCATGTCACTTTGAACTTAATCAAGATGAATCAATGGGCCAAGAATATTTGCTGTTAATTTTTAGCTGTCACACACTTTCCCACAGTGAAGTTGATAATGATGAATGCTCTCGTAATACACACACAAATTATGAAGAGACTTGACACGAGGTTATGAGTGACTAATGTTGTTAACTTCACTACCCTAAAAGATCTTGCAAAAGGAAAACACAATTTTCAATTGTGTAAGACAAGTGTTACGGTTACAAACTGAATTCTTATATTTTTACTCTATGAGGTAAGCAGGAATTACAACAACAATAACTTCATATTGTTCAGACTTTATTTCTTGTCATAAAAAAATCTTTTTGCACAAGTGTACATGAACCCCACTTTACCATTAATATGAAAATTTTTTAGTAATTTATTTTTTCCTAAAATATGAGATATTTCAAGGGGATATTAAATGAATAAGAGAGTAAATTTCTTTCTTGTAGGTTTTAGACTTGATTTCTTAGATAAAGAAAACCGGATTTTTTATTAAATGTAATTGATTTTTGAATTTGAGGCCTTAAAAATATAAAAAATGATTTATAGAATAAGAGAAATTTATTCTTTATATTTATGGTCTAATAAATCTTTAACTAGGAAAAATAAAAATAAAAATAAAAATGATATTAAGAATGCTAACAATATTTTTTCACTCTTTTGTTTTACATAATAATATATATGACATTTTTCTAATTTTCGTTTGTTTAATAGAGTTCATATGAATTTTTTTTTTTAAAAAATTAATGATTGAAATATAATATAAATCATCTATTATGCTAGTCTTATAATTTAAGAGCTTAGTGAAAGTGGAAATTCTCATTTGCTTTACAAAAATATGATTCATAATTTCTATTGATTCTTTGGCTAACACTAAATTTGTTAGGTTGGACTCCTCCATATCCGTTGGTATCTTAGTCAAATGCTCCATCAAACACTTAATTTTAAATTTGCTCTATTTAGCCCATTTTTGTGGACCCTTTATCACTTGCTTCATATCCTTCGTACCTGTTGATTCTCTAGCTTGTTATGTGCCTCATGTCATACATTGGCCCTAAAAATATTTAGGAAGGGGTGAATTGGGTTAATGAATGATACAAATTTATAATGAGTGTAGTGTAAAAAAAATAATTGCAACAAATGAAAATATAATATGATATGCAAATGGATTAATACAATTACAATAATATTAATCTTAATTAGAAATAAAAACATAAATTTAATAAATTTAATTCCTAAGATTAATAACTAATAAATATAAAAAATATTAAAATGTGTTGTAGTAAAAGACTTACTGAGTGTGGAAATTTGTACAAAAAAGTTGCGTTTAAGAAGAATAAGACACAATGATTTATAGAAATTTAGAATTTCTATTTTCATGTATTCTCCTTAAAATCACTGTCTTGAAAATTTCAAATTTCCTATCAAGCATCCTAATAGGAAAGAGACTAAATATAAGAATAACATAATTCTCAGTTGCAACCATACAAAGTTATACAATCTTGTTACAGCATACTAACACAAAATTTCTCAATTTTTAAACTATTAATTTCTCAATTTTACACCCTTAAAATACTCACAAAATTTTCTAACCTTTTAATTGCTTTTAACATTTTTTTTCTTTTTTTTTTTGCATACTCTTGTAAAAATATTTATAGAAAAATTACTTCTTGGCATGAAAATATGACAAAAATAAATTGGTTCTTAGTAAATAAATAAGAACAATGAAAAAATTGATTTTGGCATAAAAATAGGACTAACAAAGTATTATTTCTTGATTAATGGATAATTTTTTTGATATAAAAATACTTCAACAGTAATTACCTTCTTAATGGACCAAAGAAGAGATTTATTGATATATAAATATTTCAAAGACATTTTTTTTTGGACCAACAGGACATGATTTTGAATTTAATATGAGATAAAATTATTTTTGCCAAGAATCAAATTTTTCATTATTCTTATTTATTTACTGAGAATCAATTTTTTTTTTCATATTTTCATGACAAGAAGTAATTTGTCTGTTTGTATATATAATTAGCAATTATATGTCTAACTTGATGAAGATTTTCCAAAACAATAAATAAGTTGTCCATTAGGCAGCAGTAGCAACTTGATAAAATTCCGTTGGTATAAGACACCAAATTAAATTTTTAAATCAATTCAAGTCAAGATACTTCAGTTAAGAGATTTTTCTTGTGTAAAAAAAAAAATTAAATGTTGTGTAGGAAAAAAATAATTCTAACAATGAGATCTTAGAATTCTTGCTAATATGAAAAAAAAAAAAAAAATTCTTTGATCTCTTAGAGTAGGTATATCAAGCTGTAGGCAACAAAAAAATAAAATTTTATTAGCACAAGTTTCAACGGGCGTAAACTCTTCTAAAATATTATATTTTATCAATTTTTTTTTTATAAAAAATAGATAAATACTATATAGTGTAAGATAATAAATATATATAAATAAAATTAATTAAAAATCGAACTACTTAATAATATTGATATATCAAGATTAATTAATACATGATATAACACCATAGACCACGTCAATATGTACACAAATATTGGCACTAGCTTTTCTCCAAATTCTAATCTTTTTGGTCGTCTGGGACAAAAGTCTGATGGCTAGTTATTGGAGCAAAAAGTGCTGCAACTCCATGTTACTCTTCCCAAATTTCTAATTTCTGACCCACTCTGCGATCTGAATAAAGTGAAACAAAAGGACGCTCGTTTCATTTTTTCACGTTTCTGAACAATGTTACGTGCATTTGACAAAAACATGGGCAAAGGGATGCCATTTGTTTATCTCAATGTTAAACACATTTTAAATGAACTGGAAATTAATGGTACGACGAGACAGGAAAGCAGAACAACACCCCCCCCCCCCAAGGGTCCCCCACCTTGAAGTTGAGAGCTGAGTCATCTTAGTACCCCAAACGTACACACTTTACAGTTTGACTCCTCTCATCAGCTGACTGGCAGTTTTATTAATTTTTAGCCGTCACGTAAGGCTCTACAGGGAGGCTGAAAATGAAACATGCTCTCATAATTGGAATTCTATTCAATAAAATAAGTGAAAAACTACAATAGTAGTAAATCATCTCGGTTAGTCGATATACTTGAGTGATTATCGCCGTTGGATCCTGACCTCCCCTTAATTCTTGTAGAACGTGGGTTGTCCATATAAATGTAGGTTAGAGTATAAAGCACGCTACTCTTTGCTTTATTTTCAGACCTACGCTTCTTTTTTTCTCGAACATTTTAACCAAGGTAACTACTCATTATTATATAAAAAATAATAAGAGACATCATTTTAACCCAAAAGGTAAATTTTTAATTAAAATTTTACATCTTATAATTGCACTGAAATAATTTTTAGTTTTAGTCAAACGTATAACTGTGGATTGAGATAATATAATTACAAATAAATTCATTCTATAAGAATATATGATAATTTTTTTTAATTTTTATTATTTTTTATATAAAAATATAAAATATGTCAAAAAAAAAAAATTTTTGAAGTGTTTCTCATGTTTCTCTTGGTTGTCACTTGACACACAAATTTATAGTATGTTAGTTGACACTCTCAACTATTTAAGAATATGCATAACTCCAATTATACATAATAGTGCTCTCTACTTTTAGATAATTTCCTTGTTAACTTCCAATATCATACCTTATTCAAGAATGGAGATTGTGACTTTATAATGAGTTTGTTCACTCATTTTCTGTAACCACTTATATTCTACTTCCCTTAAAGAGTTTATGTCATCTCACTTAACTTGGATAAGATTTCTGAAAACATGTAAATCTATTACCATTGTCACACCTACATTTTGCTAGAGATAATCACCTACTATCTCCTCTTTTGGTGGCTTGTGGAGAGTCACTTCTGTCATGATCTGCCTCATTATTTTTCAAGTGCTTGCTAACCATAGCTGATCGTGATTTGGTGTTAATTCGAGCCTCTGCTCGTGCATCAATATTGTTGTCATTGTCGAATCAGTGAGACATAATATTAGTTTTGCTAATTTTGAGAGACATTCACTAACTCTCTATATTACATTAAGAAATTCAATCATTTGGAAAGAAGAAATATTGATGTGTCTAAGTTATCACACCCCTTGTACAACATGCTGTCAGCGTGCTTTCGACACTCAATCAATGTTTCTGAATGATTTTCCGTAATTTTTACGCATAAGTCTCTCACTTCATATTTTTCTACCTATTGTCATAACGTTCCTACACATTGCAGTGCTACTGCTGCATGGTACTGCTTAAACCAACTACCTAACCTTTCACATCTCAAATCTACACAACATGCAATCCTTACACGTTATAGATATCTCTTACTTTCTTGACGTAATAGTCTTATATCAATTTGATATCAAGTATTGGTGTAAAGGAGTACCAATTACTTGTATTTTTTTATTCAGAGATTTAAGAGTTTAACACTAATCCTATAATTTAAGGGTCATTCAGAGTGCAAATTCTTATTTACATTTCTGAAAATGTGATTCATAATTTCATATTTTGTTTACGGTAAAAAAAAAAAAAAAAAGTCCATGCTATCTTGTAATCTGGAGCTCATATGACCCCTGTATAATGAGATTAAGACTAGTCTATTTTCTATATATACCATACAGAGTGTTAGTGAAATGCCTGCCAATTTCTTATGGCCGATTGGTTATCTGGGAGGCCGATTGGTTATTTTAGGATCTTTGCGCCCCTGGTGTAATTAAAACGGCCGATTTGGGTAGCAACAATTTCCTTTTTGTTCTTTTATTGATGGATCTAATTGGCTAATGAAAATCTATATCCAATTTGATTCGTGGGTATCACCTCTTTGTCTCTTATATATATATATATATATATATATATTACAATCTTTCTAGCACATTGAAAAGAAAATTCTAATTTGTGATGGGAAAAAATGACTAGCTAATTGCTTGCCTCCCGTTATAAGCCACACGTCAACATGTAAACCACATTTTGACACTTGCTTTTCTCAAATTTTCAATTTCTTTTACTGGTTCTTAGTGTCAAAATTTTGATGGTCAGGTATTAGAACTAAAAGTGAGGCGTTTCTAATTGTCATGTTATTTCTTCCAAATGCATGTCCTGACTTCTTGTTCGACTGTGCTAAAGTCATTATGCTGATAGCAATCTTATCACCTCATTACTTCATTAGTTCGATTGAAAATAATAATAATAATAATAAAGATTTCCCTTATCCAGAAGATTAAATTTGTGGAGTCGAAGAAGAAGTCAGAAAACCCATTTGAAACGATTATCATTACTCAATTTCTAATTCCAATCCGGCGAGCGTTTTGAATAAAGACCCTGGACCACCTACAGGCCGCGCAGCAGGCATGCTAAAATCTGATGGTTTATCTTTTAACCAAATTCCCTGGGTCATCTGGTCAAAATTTCCGTTTTCAAGTCTTTCATGCTACCAAAAGGTCCATTTCAATGGACAAGTATTGTTTAATGGCATTACCTGAAATCTCAATAGCATTCATTGCCTGAGTTTCACCATAGCCGCCACAATTGATTCTTCAATGTACCATAATTAACATGTCCAAAACGTGATTATTAGATCGAGTATGCATGCATTCCCATGCTCATGTATGTATAACTGTATCTTTTCTCTTGTACAAGTCATACGGCCTGCTGACTTTGTAGAGATCGGTCGGTTATTCAACAATATGCAAATTGTCTCAGATGAGCTTATTCGTTTTTATTATTATTATTATTATTATTATTATTATTATTATTATTATTATTATTATTAATTAAGTATAATTGGGAACACACAACAGAATGAGATTTCTCTTTTCATAAACCTGTCCATTACCCCCTGTTAATAAATGCCAATTTTGATCTCAATTCTTGTATGATTAAGAAACATTAACTGCTAAATTAGATACATCTAGCCTATCTGGCTAAATGTCTTGCACTAGATAAATCACAGTGTTCATGCCTGCAAGTAAGATATAGGTCTCCAACAACAAAAAGAAAAGAAAAGAGCCAAATTAAATTCTCTTTTATCTAGAAGTAGACCTAGCAGTTTTGCACAATATTTATTATTAGAAAGCCACCGTGTAATATAAAATGTACATCAAGAGTCATATTAAATGGCGAGATATATTATATGAATAATAAATAAACAATATTCCTTTTCCAGGGATTTTAAGCTGATTTTTTGATATTGATGTCTAGATTCTTACTAGTTGAGTTATCCAATATGTGCAAGTTGACAAGCTGTAGACAAACTCTAGAGCTGGTGCGTCTGTCTTCCTGTAGGTTGTGGCAATGAAAACTTCTGGACAACATGACACGAAATTCTGCCGGCTTCTTTTGACAAATTTATACTCACAAGTTGTACTTTCGCATTATATATATATTTGTAGGAGTTAAAGTGCTTCTATTATACAGGTCCAAAATAGTTTGATTGTTACAATATTTACTGAAAATTTTCATTACAAGATTCCATCATCAGTTTCAGGTCTGTTAAGTGCAAGCATATACTGTATTATTATTATTATTATTATTATTATTAGATATGAATTCGTAATTTTTATATCGTTAATTATAATTATATATTAAAAAATTCAATCAACAATACGATAAAAAATATCTATGTGGCTATAAAAGTAAGTAATAATCATAAGTGGTCATAAAAAAATATTTATACAACATACAAAATGTTACGTGCGATATTTATATTTTACATATGATATAAAATATTTTGTATATTTTATAATTTTTTTTATAGTCGCTTGTGACTACTATTATATTATTATATTATTTTTCTGGTTGCCTGGTTAGGTAAGACACTACGCTGGTGTAACTTTTAAATCTATGGGAACCCCTGAACGAAGTTTGTTGATTTAGGTGCTTGTAGCCTTCTGGGTCAGGTTAGGCCTTCTGTCGCTCCTTCCAACAGAAAGATGAATGGTTGGCCCCATGGAAACCAAGGCAAATAGTAGACCCCCATGAAGCAATTATCCTTTACGGCCAGATTATTGTCTACAATTTCGGAGTAGACCGCCGTGCTAATGCAAATTACACAACGATGTACATTGATGCGTGCTTGTTTTGATTTTGGAACTCTGTGCTGAAATTATCATTACTTGTCAGCCTTGGTGCAACTCGCAATAACACTATTTCCTATCTTTCTTTCTTTCTTGTTTTTTTTTTTTTGGGTTTAATTGGGTTGGAGAAGGGGGAGAATTTTCTTTGAGTGATAAAACCTTATGTCTAAGTCCTACATCTTATATGTTGCATAATTCTTATTTCAAGCAGTCCATTTACAAAATTCTGATTCTCAAAATTTTAATTCATCCCAATTTAGTATTGCAATTTCCAATTCCCTTGTAATTGTTACAGAAAACATGCATATATCCTAGAGCGTTAACCTTGTATGTATGTATGCCATAAGGTAGTAGCCGTCATCCACATGTGAACAGTGATAATACTTGGAGGTGACAAAAATTGATCCGACAAGTAAATAGAAATTCTTGGTGATGATCGTCTATTCACGTAGTGTTACTGATCTTCAAAAAGCTCCGGAATATCCGGGATTGTGTCAAATTTCGGAGCATCTGTATGCACTCACAGATACGGAAACCGCCTTCTTGGCCTGTTCCCAGGCGTTCTTGTACTGATATTGGTCTAAAGCAACCAGGCCGATCTCTATGCTACCAAGTATACGCGCATCCACCATCGGCTGCCAGTCTCATCTATGCCACAAGATCGAGGGGCGATCTTTGATCCAATGGGTGACCACGAGTCCCTTCTTATGGGCTCCATTGAGGGGCGGTTAGTCTTAGTCCAGCCGCCATCGTCCATCCATTTAACAAACCCCATTACAGGAGCCAAACAAAACCACAACTGATTGGAGCGAAAGACTATCCAAAGACAAAAAGATATTCCTCAGACATTCTGTCGTGGGCCTGTAGTGTACAAACAAGCTGTGTAATCCTGTAGCCCTCGGAGACCTCGCCATGCTGCGTCATGATCAGCTTTTGATTCATTTGGCTCTTCGCCCAGGTTGTCTGACATAGTCAGCTTCCAGCCCCAAAAGATGACACGTCCGCAATACGGATGCTACCACCAAGCGGAATCGGAAGGACAATTGCTACTCATTTTCCGGGATGAATGTGAATCCCTCTCTCGCTGCAAGACAAAAACATGGAAATTTGAGGTATATAAGCTGGATATGCAGTACAATAATTGGATTGCAACAAGACGTCTAGGTGAATATGCATTGTTTCTTGGGTCCCATCAATCATCTTATATGTTGGAGTTGAATGAGGCGGGCGTCAAAGCAAACCGCATATATTTTTTTTTAACATCCATGGTGTTTTCCTGGACTTAGACACCACCTGGCCAGAGAACTCCTGAATTGAGCCATTCAATTCTGATTCACCCCCTTTCCATGATGAGTTTAAACGCAATGCATGTCAGATATACAGTCTAAAACAGTCTATTAGTTTAGCCTAGCTGGTGATAAACCTCAAAATTGAATCTCTCTCTCTCTCTCTCTCTCTCTCTCTCGATATATATATATAATCCTTGTTTTTGTGTTTTTTTCCCCTTTTTGTTTAGCTAATGTATAAAAACAAAAGCTGTAAGTGGGTTTTGGAGGACTTGGTTGGAAACCACCTTGCTTTGATTTTATAAAAAGATTATTTCACCAGAGAAATCGAACCGTTATATTACAAAAGTTTAAAGTTTTTCTGTGTAAGAAAAAAGGCTATGTAACCGAATTGGGCCAAAGCCTGTCTCTTATACACATCTAGATGTGTATAAGAGACAGCTCTCTCTCTCTCTCTCTCTCTCTATCTCTCGATATATATATATAATCCTTGTTTTTGTGTTTTTTTCCCCTTTTTGTTAAGCTAATGTATAAAAACAAAAGCTGTAGGTGGGTTTTGGAGGACTTGGATGTAAACCACCTTGCTTTGATTTTATAAAAAGATTATTTCACCAGAGAAATCTAACCGTTATATTACAAAAGTTTAAAGTTTTTCTGTGTAAGAAAAAAGGCTATATAACCGAATTGGGCCAAAGCTAAGGGAAATCTCTAAGTCGTGTCCCGGGACCTAAAGGAAAAGGACGCAGACCATAGGCTTCATGAACTGATCCACAACCACTGTGTAACTTCCGCTGATGATGATCAAAGCAATGGGACTGAGAATTTTCAACCCACAATCTGCAACAAGAAGAACAGAAAGAGGAGCAAGAAGAACAATAAAAAAAAATGAAAACATAAATAAAGAACTCGGTTAATCCAATGCTGAGAAGCAATATTTATCTAGTTGCGTTTGGTCTTAAGTATGATAATAAAAGATATTCATTAAACATTTTGATTAGTATTGTTGAATTCGGTTTCATTTAAACACCCCCCGCCCCAATGTGGTAGGAAAATTCATTATGATTGCTAGTGTCCAGTGATATTGTTATGTCTATCATGTTTATCTTGCACCCATTGCTTAACTATTATTGTAAGGAAAGGAATTGCAGTGCAAGTTTCCAGTGATATTATTGCTTAACTATTATCGATAGCTTAATTTTATCACATATTTTAAATTGAAATACATAGATTTACTTAAATTTGAATAAAAATTCAAAATACAAATTACATAATTTTAATTCAAGTTAAGTTAAGCATAATTACAAAATACAACGTAAAGTTAGTTAACATAAAGCCTAAAGCTTGTTCCAGCAAAATGTTAACCAACATAACTATTTCTTATATCTTGGAGGGAATCCCAAAACAAAAATTAAGTTCTACTGCACTTGGAAAGTAAGCCACGACCACTGACATCTTTCATGGGGTTGATTCCTTGCATTTTCAGTTTGTTTCTTAATGCCTTGAACCGTCCCTTGTGAAGTGGTTTAGTCACTATATTGGCTAATTGCTTTTCTGAAAAGCAAAACACCAGCTCCATATTTCTATTCTCTTACACTTCTCTGACATAGTGTATCTTTATAAAAAAGTGTTTAATTTTTTCATGCAATATAGGTTTCTTTTTTAAAAAAATAGTAATAATTGCTTAGTTGTCATGGTAGATTGGAGTAGCTTCATTTGGTTTTTGCTTCAAATCCACCCATTCATCTTTTAGCCATACAATTTGATTTGAAAAAAGTTAACTTCACCTTTAGTTGGTAGACACCTACCCTTTAGGAGATGCAGTAGTTAGGAGAAACTTAATTGTATTTAATCTAATTACAAGTGTCAATGTTTCAGAGTAATTAATATCAAATTGTTGAATATAGCCTTTTGATACTAATTTTACTTTTAATTTATTTAAAGAACCATGTAGATTTAGTTTTGCTCTGAAAATTCGTTTAACACCTATAGGCTTTTTGTTTTTTAGTGTGTCCACGAGGTTAAAGGCTTATTATTTTCATTTACATTGAACTTAGAATACATTAATCTCAGCTTGCATTGCCTTCTTCTAGTTGGGATCAACTAATGCTTCTGTATAACTTGTTGGTTCAAGCTGAGCAACAAGACACCTTTCAAAAACAAAAAAAAAAAGAGTCTTGTTCTTGTGATTACAGTGTAATCTACTAGTTCATTATATGAAGAATCAAATTCTTTTGGATACTACTCTTGCATATAAGTTGGTTAGGGCAAGGAGACTTTAATGTTGGCTTTCTCCCAATCCTAAGTCTCTGCCTTAGCAATTTGACAACTTTATTGACAGAGAACTTGTCTAACATAGTTTTTAAAACTTTTTCGACAAAAGCAGACAAGTCATCCAATATTTGTTTTTTGATAAATTTTATGTGTTGTTATGATGCATAAGACATAACCTTTTGCGTCATAGTGATATCTTAGTCAAGTAGGTTAACATAACCACACTCTCAGTCTAGGTAAAAATTTTTTCCTTTCACAGAAATAATAAACAACTTATTTCCAACATAATCATAAATAGAACAAGTTTCATTTCTAAATTTTAGACTTTTTGCCACAATAAAGTCTTATTGAGTCATCCCACTTAATGTTCAAGTCTTTTAAAATGATCTTTAATCACAATACTTTGCACACATCTTAAGCCATCGTTCAAAATTATGCTTCTACACTAGACTTGGCTACCACATTTTATTTTTTACTTCTCCATGTCACAAGGTTTCCATCAAAAAAAGTGCAATATCCAGTGGTTGACTTTATGTCAACAATTGACTTTACATAATCAACATTTGTGTATGTCTTAAGTGCTAAACCTCTGTTACTTTTGAACAAAATACCTTTACTTAGTGCTCCTTTAAGGTACTGTAAAACTCGATGAGCTGCTTATAAATGAACTTTCTTTGAGTTATGCATGAATTATTTAATCACACTAATTACATATGCTATATCTAGTCGTGTGTGAGACAAATAAAGGAGTCTTCCTACAAGGTGTTGATATGTTGTCTTATCTATTGTAACATCCTCCTCTGTTTTTCCAAGTCTAACATTCTGATCTATTGGAGTACTTGCTAGTTTGCATGTTGTCATGCCTGTTTCCTTAAGGAGATCCATAACATACTTTTTTAAGAGATAAAATGCCTTGCCCAGAGTGAGCAACCTCAATCCCTAGAAAATATTTCAGCCTTCCTAATGCCTTCATCTCAAATTCCTTACCCAAATAGTGACTCAAGATTTGTTTTTCTTTGTCATCATCTCTTATCACTATTATGTCATCGATATAAACTAAAAAAGCTATGACTTTCCCTTGAACTTAAGTGTTTAATGAATAATGCATGATCCCCTCAACTTTTCTTATATCTCATAACTATCATAACTCTAGCAAATTTTCCAAACCATGCTCGTGGTAATTGTTTTAAACTATACAAGACTTTCTTCAATTTACACACAGTATAAGAATTCAAGTTCTTCCCATAACTTGGTGGGAACTCCATATAAATTTCTTCCTCTAGTTCTCCATGCAAGAATGCATTCTTTACATCGAACTGTTGTAATTCTCAACCATAGTTAGCTGCCAACGATAACAAAATTCTAACAGTATTCATTTTTGCAACTACAACAAAATTCTTTAGATAATTAATTTCATAGCTTTAAGTATACCCCTTGGCTACCAACCTTGCTTTGTATCTTTCTATCAATCCATCTATTCTATGCTTCATTATATACACTCATTTACACCTTATAGTTTTCTTTTCCATTAATAACTTTACCAACTCCCAAGTTCTGTTTTTCTTTAATGCCTTCATTTACACATTCATAGCTTGTTTCCATTTCTCATTGGACAAAACCTCTGATAAGGTGGTAGGAATGGTAATAGTGTTTAAGCTAACAAGGATCAATGAGATGATGAAAAATTCTTAAAAGACATGAAGTGTGCGATAGGATATAAAGGTCGTTTTGTGCACTCTTTTATTGCTTTCCTAATGACAATGAGAAGATTTTGGTCATCCTTACTCACATGAAGTTTAGTTTCATTTTGCAATGTCGAATTAGAGATTGTTACCTTATTCTCAAGACTTAAGTTAGACACTTAGACCTACATAAATTCTGGAATAGTCTTCTTCCTTGTGAACACCTTGTCCTTGCCAAATCTCACATTCTCAAATGCGAAATCTATTTTTTCTTCAGGATTTTCAAACATAAGTTCAAGTTCAAGCATGGATTGAAGAGAATTTTCTAACATATGGTTGGGTTTATTTTCAAATATATGTTTAGGAATATTTTCAAACATACGATTTGGTACAATGAGACAAGATGAACTGGATGGTTTACACACTGACAATGGTAATAGATTAAGTAAAACATCCTTATTTTTATTTTCTATTGTTAAATTCTCCCCCTAAAAGTAAGTGAACTAAGACTTATGTTCATTAAAAGTGACATTTATTAAGACATAAAACTTCTTTAATGAAGGATGATAGCATTTATACCCTTTCTGAGTCGAGGAATACCCCACAAAAACACATTTTATTGCCTTTGGATCTAATTTCCCCTTAGTTGGACAATGAACATGAACAAATGACACACACCCAAATATTTTGAGAACAAGGTTATTTGTAGTTTGTAGGTTAGGATAAAATGTGGAGAGTATTTCCATAGAACTTTTAAATCCTAAAACTTTAAATGACAAATGATTTATGAGATGGGTAACAGTGAGAACTGCTTCTTCCCAAAAAATTTTAGGCACATTATTTTGGAACATAACGGCTCAGGTTTTTTCAAGAAGGTGACCATTTTTCCTTTCAGCTACTTCATTTTGCTATGAGCTATTAACACAACATGATTCATATACTATCTCTTCCTTTTGAAAGTATGGAGTTAGGGTTTGATTGAAATATTCCATAGCATTATCCCACCTAAACTTTTTTATGTTGACTCTAAATTGATTTTTAATCATTGAGCAAAAATTTAGGAGAATAGTATTGACATCTAATTTATACTTAAGTAAAAAAATTCAGGTAACACGAATATATCATCAATAAATGAAACAAACTATCTTGCCCTATAAATATTAGGAATAGACATAGGACCCCAATTATCACTGCGAATGAAATAAAAAGGAACATAGTTCCTTTTGTTACTGGCTAGAATTAGTATATACTAGTATTTAGCAAGTTCACATATCTCACAATGAAAATTTTTAACATCTAGATTTTCAAAAAAAAAAAAAAAAGAAACAGACTTTCAATAATCCTAAAAGAGGGATTTCTAAATCAGCGATGATGAAATTAAATTATTTTTAGATAAAAAATTTTCTAACATAAAAGAATTAGATAATGTACCCTTGAAAATGTTTAACTAACTTGGTGCTTTAAGGTAGTAGAGACTATACCGTTTTTTAGTATGTCCAATCATCTTCCCTTTGTCTTGAAATTCACAATAATTGTGATGAAAAACCATATTGCAATATAAATTTTGAGTAAATTTTTGTATAGAAATCATATTGGTGGACAGTTTAGGGACATTTTTTAAGATTAGTAATAGACCTATTGTAACATTCCTTATTCTTGTTACAGTGGTCATAAAACTGTCTGTTGTGATTATTTTTCTGGTACTTGAATATAAGGAATATGTGAAAAAAATATTTAACAAGTGAGTCATATAATTAGTAGCTCCTGAGTCCATGACCCAGAAGTTGACAAGACATTTAGCCAAATGGAGAATGGAAACTCACCTCAACATGACAAGAACACATACTTAAGAGTTTTTCAAAGCTGTTGATAAAATGATCATGTGCTCTTAATCACTTCTTGGTTAGGACTGTTTATCTTTTTGGTATTAATTCACTTAGTTATACTATAATAATATAGGTGTGCCATAATTCTTTGGCTCTCCTTTATGTCCCTATTTTCAATATGATGCTCTTTCCATATTTGTGACTGATTTATTGTTATCCCTTTGATTAGACTGTAGCAATTATTTTTACGACATAACATCTATAGAAAAATAATAATTTTAAGCAATTAATGTCTTTTACGTGAAGTAAAAATTATCAACAATAAATGTTAAGAAAAAAACTTTATTTTGATATCATTTGTTTTAATATTAGAAAAAAAAGTAATGCAAAAAGAAAATGACTATGAAGAACAATAACTTCGATAGCATCTCAAAGATTAAAAGAGTAAGTTTTCTTCTTTTGAATAATACATCAAACAATAATTTTATAAATATTAGATCTAGTAAAAAATATTAACAAAAAATTAAAAAAACACATCAAATCTAATAACTTATGGAAAGTTTTAAAAAAACTAACTAAATTAATTTATTTTAAAAGATATATTTTAAAATAATTAATTATACATAATATAAGTCATTAATCACGTTTTTTCACTGCTGCAAAGACCAGGTCGCAGGTCGCAGGCCCCTTCAATCATTTTGCCTTCCTGGAAATATGCTTTTAGTCCATATTCAGCAACTGCATCATACTCCAGAAACAAGCTTCAAAAGTCTTCACCATCTCACCCAATATGATCTCTTGTTTCATGCGGCATGGACTATAATGAGTGCTAATGGCAGTCACCCGTCCAATTGAGTCGCAGAATACAGATGAGTGAAGGATGGCATTGCCTTGTGTCTACAACATGGCTCATCTTTGTGTGCATGAACCGTTTCAGAACCACACCAAGGCTGGATGAGATGGCACCCAGTTGAGCAGCACTAAACTTTTGTTGACGGCTATGAGCATGAAACACACAAACAGCTATTGAATTCCTAAAATCCATGAAGAAAATTCTCGAAGGAGTTGAAACTTCTGTTGAGTGGCTACATTGAAGAAAATCTGCATTTTACGTTGGAATTCAGACACATCTTCCTTGCATCTATACGACCCACCACATGTGCATTGCTCTGATAGATGTGCTGCTTTAACCTGGTTGCACCTAAGACATGCCAGATCTTGCAAATGATAGAGACGTTCTCTCTGCCTTACAATTTGAAGAAGAGCATTTTCCATCATCTCCCGGTCATATGGCTGGCCACATTGAGGAACGGCACAGCGCCACTCCTGAGCCAGCATTGTTGAGTCCCGGCACAAGTCCAGGTCTCTACAGTCATTGCAGTAGCTGTCCAATTGTATGATAGATTAAATGAAAGATATGAAACAAATCAAAGCCTTCAAACAACAAAAGCTTCTGAATATATAAATAAAAATTTTATCTTCATGAAGTTGAGTTCAATGAATACCACATTTAAGAAATTGTTATAACCGAAAACAGAAATTAAAACCCAAAAACGACACCTAATGTTCAAAATCTCATGGTCATTAAATAATTTAGGACAGGATACAGTTACAGCTGAAGATTATCTGAGTCATGTTTCCATTATTGCCTCAATAAATTGGAGTTTTTTGCTTCCCCTTTTTGGTATTGATATTGAAAATTATTCAAAATTATGGTCAAGGTAAAAATCATTATATTGAAAATAGGGCGTTGGTTTGTGCTGTTCCAAACCTAGATCACTTTGAAGGTAGTTGAAAGGTGATTTCAAGTCTGTGAAGGAAAATCCTTAAAGGGAAGACTTTGTTCCTCCTGTTTCAAACTTGAAACACATGTTGACTCTTTTAACTGATAAAATATTGTCTAGCTCATATTCTTTTACTGGGCTAAGTAAACATCTATTTTAATTACTGCACCTGCAGATCACATTAGGCAAGACAAATGAAGGATAGGGATCATGAAACTCGGCTTCTGGAGCAAACTCCCTCACACGTAAATACTTCAACAGATTCCTTCTCATCACCTGTAACAGGATAACATGCATGAAAATATTACATCACTTGCTAGGAAACACCTGTTCCAATTATAGCTATATCAAGCCTCAAACATGACATGGAAGTTCACATAGGGCTTGTTTGATTACGTTATTGTTTTCAGTTCTTGTGCTTTTTAATATAGACAACAAAAAACATCTTTGACATATGCCTTTTGTTTTGTCTTTACATGTGAAAGTGCTTTTTAAGGAAGAAAAAAGAAAAACAAAACAAGTTCTTTTGATTACTTTTTGTTTTTCAAGTATATATGAGTTTGCTTTCACTCCCTCTCTCTCCCCTAATCTTTCTTCTCCCTCTCCTCTCTCTACACTTGATCCATGATTCCACTTTCTTACTATGCTCCCTTCTCTTTCCCTCTTTCTTTCTCTCTCAAGTCTTTCTTTTCTCTCTCTCTCTATATACTTTCACTTGTCTCTCTGCTATGAATGAAATATATACTAACAATAAATTATTGAAAAATATTGTTAGAAAAAAGTAGTTAAACAGGTGATAAGCAGACAACACACTGTCCCTGCTGATTAGAGATTCTGATGCTAGGATTTTTTTCATTGAAGAAAATAGATTACCAGAACTTCATGCTGAACATTGTGGTCGAGGGCAAGAACAGCACAGACATGCTTAATGAACTCCAGAGCAGGATCCACTATGTGGACGTTCCCAGCAAGTTGTGGGATACCGAGTGAAATTTCTCGGTCATTCTCAGATTTGTTCAGCCCCTTTCCATGAAGAACGGTATCACGAACAACTCCTAGAATTTTGTCTGTGAAGTAAGTGCTGATCTGTGCACAAAGAAAGCAAACCGAATTGAGTTTAGAATTTACGAACACAATGGCTTGATGAACATACAACCTTTAGCAGCTTGAAAACCAACATATACCTTCCCTTTGAGATATTCCACCATATGTGATTCAAAAGTGTCAGCAGTAGCAACAGTGATAGATGGAGTGCATGAATTGCCATCTTTCAATGTTCTGATTGCAATTTGCTTTTGAGCATAATCCCAGGGAATAAACATGAATTCTGAGACAACTAAAACAAAATGATCCTACAAAGAGCCCAGAACATAAGTCACAAAATATGCAAACTAATAAGCAAGAAAATGAAATAATGAACAAAAGCAGAAGAGAATATTCCATAACCTAAAAAATTTTGGCAATGCTTTGATTTATCAAAGCTAAACCTAGATTATTAGTTAGCCAATACGCTTTTTCTTTATGCAAGTATAAGCAGCCATACAACCGCACAGAAAATATACCTGAATTTTTTTGGGCAAGTACTCAGAAATATTCCAGCTTGATACAATATCCACTTGTGACTTTTCTCTTTGTGAATGATCTTCTTGTGACGCATTCTGCAAACTGTCATCAACTCTTGCTGGAATTCCGCCATAATTGTACTATCATACAAAAGCAAAGTGAGAATTAGCTAATAGGAAGCCCCCGCCCTCCCAAAAAAGACAAACATTTTACTGTTGATGCATTCTTTATTCCACTGACAAGCATAACCTTCACTAGTTCATTTTCATTATTCATTGGCATCAATTCTTGATGATTCAAAAACTAAATAGAGGCACCAAAGATTAAACCATTAATACACTCAATCAGCAAATGAAAAATTAGTTTCAATACTGCAAGTGCCTTGACAATTTAATACTTGAGAAGCTTAAATATAGATATATATATAATTTTCTTATTCTCTTGTGTTCAATTTATGTAAAATTAATTGTAACTTATGATGCATTTTTATCCATAATTATATTAATTGCAAACTTTCTCATGCATTTATGTTCATAATTTAGTAATCCGTATTTCTTATGACCAACATACAAAGGTTGATGTTATTCAATAATCTAAAATCTATTTTACATTATTTAGGTTTTCAAAATTCAGTTCCATTATGCGCAAAAGAGGTGAACAATACTCAATTTTCAATTGTGAAATACATACATTCATTGATCACATGCAATGTACTGCCTACTGAAGCTGGTGACGTTCAAAAGTCCCCTGAAGCTTAGCACTTTTAAACGCTGCCCTGATTGCCCATTAATTGGTCTATCCTGTAAATATGCTCACTTCACTGTGGATTTATGAACAGACAATGATTTGAACCCACCAAGACACCACCTATAACTAAGATTGTTTAAATCAACTTTTCAGACTTTCTAATCTCTGTGCTTCAATTATTCATTTCAATCTCTCTATTAATTGTTCATTAATCTAATCTGGTATTAACCAGTTGTTCATCTGCTATGGCAGGCAGGGGACAAGTGGGAAAGATGGGGAGAACACTATTGGGAAGTACTAAAAGTGTCAACAATACACCCATAACAGAAAAATATTTGTAGAGAAGAGAACAGAGAATGGCAGAAGTATAGTGATTAAACCTGATCCATAAAAAGGAAGGAATGCCAGTACTGCAATGGCTCAAGCTCAATCCACTCGAAAAGCTCTCTAGAAAACAGGAAACCAAAAATTAAACCAGCAGGCAGAAATAAGATTTTCCGATTAAATCCTCCAAAGAACAGTTTTGTAACCTGGTTTGCAAAGTCTTGAGCAAGCTATCACAGTAGACTTTGGCTGCAGAGAGACTGAACTTTCCTGTGTCTACAATAATCTTTGAAAAATTTGCAAATATGATTGTGGCACCTAATTTTCGAAATTCAGCCAAGAGCAAAGCAAACACCTTTTGCATCACCTATAAATGTATGGATTTTAAAAAATTATTGCCCAAATAATATAGTAAAAGTGCAGTGAAAGTTAATTTGGAAGTCCTTATCCATTTTCAAAACATGGATGCCACTTCAGTACAGTTTTCAAGCCTAAGTGATGTTTTTCAATCTTCTAGTTTTTTTTTTCTCATGAGATGGGGATTTACTGGAGGAGTCTTGTCGACCAAAAAATTATATTGGTAGCCAAAATTACATTGGGAATCAGACTAAGAATGTCTTATTAAGAATCAAGAATATCTCCTCATGCTCCCATTGCACTTACCTTGTGAAGTGTGCGGTGAAGAGCTGGATCATGTAGTTTTGACTTTGGGCTGCAATAGAAAGGGGAAAAGCAATGATTATTTTCCCATTTATAAGAGGCAAGCGTAAGAAGCAATATGACTACAACCTGCAAAGCCATCGATACAAATGTTGCAGTATTGCATCAGCAAATATGTTCCCCGATGTTACTGCATCTGAAAGGCATCTCTGGATCAGCTGTTTGAGGACACGTAATGCAGGTTCAGATGAGGCAGCTTCATCAAAGCCGCACAATTCATTATTCATCTGTGGCCCAGAGTTAAAGTCCTGGTCAAATCCCAACAAAGTACCACCTTCCATTTCGTTCACTTGGTTGCTTTTCAAAAGAGCATCTACAGCCAGGTGATGAATCTGTTCAATAATCCTTAACTTGTTATATATAGTCAGCAAACTTATTGGCAGCTCCCTACAGAAAGAAAAGAAAGGGAAAATGCTTTTAGACCTTCAACTCCACAGAAACTTTTCGGTAGGCTCCAGGGTATGTAAGGACTGGTTGATGAACCTATTCCAAAGCAACAAGTAGCAGGTGAGTGTCCACATGGGGTGAGAGGGGGAATCCCAAGTGTTAAGAAAAAAATTGTACTTGTTACAAAGAAGGGTTCAAATTATAACAAAGTTAAAAATGAGACGCTTTAATTCCATTGTCGAGAAAAATAAACTTCATCAAATCACTGTTTTCCTAATATTACATGTATCTGTTTGAAGCTAACCTCATCAGCAAAACATGTAGATTCTTCATCTGTGCCTCCTAGGTCAGGGATACCATTATCAGAAATCCAAAGAACCTGCTTGAATTAATAAATCAAGATGTGATGTAAAAGTTAGAGAACAATTCCAAATACAAATGACATTTTTCCATAAAAAATCTGTGCAATGAAGAAATAAAGTCGATGACTTTTGGCTGCCAAGTGGTTCAGCTTACTCTTTGTGAAAGTAAGTACAAGGCTCCAAGGCAATGAAGAAAGAAAGTTATTCTTCCATTAGCTTACCTGTTGCTGATCCCGCAAAGTTCTTGAGAAGAAGACATCTGCTGTATATATAAGCCAATCGAGTTCAAAATTCCCCAGGGGTACCTGTCCCAGCATACACGAATTTTCATAGTCATCATCATGTAATAAAACACAACAGACAAATATTATTGCTTTGTCATTAAAATAGATGGATAAAATTTTACATGGGAATATCTCGAAAGAGAAATCCTCTCATTCAACCACTGGGATGACGCAGCACAACGTTGCATTCCAATTCTAGCAGCCGCTTGTTGCCATCCAAGGACCTGCATAATAGGGCTTGAAAATTCAAAAATTTGACACTAGAATGAATTTGACCACCTGCTCCAGTGAAGTGCATAATGTGAAAAAGTCATTAGCCACCACCTGATACAGACTATCACGAGCATTGGAAGGTATTTCCAGACATGGGAAATTATTGAGAGCTGGTACATGTGACTTCATTAGATGAGGATTTGGATATTCAGTGATAGCAAGTGTAGGTCCATGATGTTTATCTCTGTCAGCAAAAATGAATTTATGAGACAATTGAATTTAGAAACCAGATGGAATGGATGTATAATCATAATACTGTTAAATGATAACTTCTTTTGGGTGGGGTGGGAAGACAGGGAGGGGGGCAGATGCTTAAGTTGGAAGACATAAAAATGAGAAAGAAATTCCAATATATGTGTTACAAGAAATTTAGGCATCCATGCCATGCAGAAGTCTTAACTGCATAACCTTCAACAGACAACCTCACTAATACACATTTAAGTCAGAGAAATATAGGTATATGAGATGAACACCATATGTGAAAAGAGTAATACTTCTTTCACTTGCCTCTACTACTGGCACAACCTTTGGGTTATCCTCCCAAACTAGATTCCACAATAATGCCACTAGTACCATAACAGAAGCATCCATAACAACTATGGTTTTTCAAACTCTATCCTTTTGTTAGATATCACATACCAAGTACCACAGTCCACAACTACAATGAAAATTGAAAGAGTTAAGACCTGAATTCACTTATGGTTCCCTGCAGAACATTTTCCGCATCCTTAACATGTCCCACATAGTCTACCTGAAATTAGCAATATGTTAAAAGATAAACACACAAGCTAATGAAATGCAGATAAGAATGGAAGGGAAAAAAGCTAATGGTATAAAAAGTTGTACACAACACAATTCACCTTGAAAGCAATGCCAGTCCTAGAAGGTGGACAATCATCAGACAAAGCCTGGCAAGCTTCATGAAATTGTCTTTCAAGAAAAGATGGCGATAAATCCTTATTTTGGTAAGGATTAACCACCACAACAGATAATGTTCTTAGCACAGGAAAATAGACAACATATATAGCACGTCCATCAGAAATGCTGCAGCAAGCAAAAAATGTACCAGTATCAGGTTTAAATTCAACTTTAAAATAAGAGCAGTGACAAGAGAAATAGAACATGACTTTGAGCATGCTTGTAGAAGCAGACTTGTCATGCTTCCAAGAATTGGCTCTTGTATGAAGAAGGATCAACATCCAACAAAAAGGTTATGACAGCCACAGTTGGACAAATTGCAGTCAGAGCAAATTCCTTGTACAACAACATGAATTACCTATGATAAAGGTAAAAGAAAGAGATTGATTGCTCCAAATAGGAACATTCTGTTGTCGTTTTCATGTGCAATTCGCTCAGACTCCAGCCATCCAGGACGTTTCGTTTCTTGGCTGTTTTGTCCACCTTACAGACACAACCAATCTGGAGTATAGCATTAAATTCCAATGACACCTTTGTCTCATATATCCCCTGATGAAAAATTTCCTCTTTAGTTGAAATGAAAAAGGTAGCAATAGTGCTGCCAATCCATGTCATCTAATGACTTTATCAATTGAGTGCTAAGACAGGTAAGCAAGTTGTTAAATCATTTCATGAGAATTATGAGAGATACAAATTTGTTGGCTAGCTCAAAGAGCATCAAAATAAACAGGGAATCTTCCAATCCATACTTGTGACTGCCATCTGATTAATTGAATTAGAGTAATGCATTGAGAGCTAACTGACATAAATGATTCTTTCACATAACTAATAACCATAATGATCCGAATCATACAAAGTTTCAGTAACATTCATGAACTAGAATATGCTGACCTCAACTTCTGGATCTGCAAGAAGAGCTGCTAAATTTTTGCTTTCTTTCCTAAACTTTTCTTCATCTAGAACAACCTATCAAGAAAACATGCCAAAAAACAATAAACAGAGAGAGAGAGAGAGAGAGAGAGTGGGCCATCACATGGATACAAGCAGCAGAAAATTACTAGCAGAAATGTAACAGCAATTCTACCTCAACTAAGTTATGGCTATGCCTTCCATGGGGAAGAATCTTATTAACACGCCTTCCAGGAAAGTTTTCTGTTATAGGTGCTTTAGAGTTGAGGTAAAACACTCTTGGAACAGTTATAGGAACCTTAAGCATTATCCCTTCAGCAATAATCCAAGCAAAAAATTGTCCACAATGAGAGCCCGGTAATAGCTGTATTATCTGAATCATGAGGAAATTAAATTAGCACTCATAAAGTATCCATTCCCAATAGATGCCTTGAATAAAAGATAACTTCATACCTGCCAGTGGCATCTTGTTAGGACTGCTTCCTGTGTTGCAAAATATGAACCAACACCAGTTCTATGTTGAACTGCACTGTATGTTGTCAGACCACCAAATGGCTGAGAAGCACCATTGGTATGGTTTGAAGTCCTCAGATTGTCCAATCTAACAAAATTCATAATATCACATTGTGAAACCAACAAACATTTGATCTATGCCCTTAATAGAACCATACCTACAGCCATGAACATGAACACCCAGAATATCTATGGCTAGAAACCTTGAATCCTACATGTAGTAGGAGTTGCACTTGGAGAACTCTGTCTGGAAGGCTCAAAAAGTACGAAATAAACATAAAGCAAATAAAAGTGTTTATCTGATGGGTAAGTGATAAATATTTAAAGATTATCATATTTCACATTTACAGGGCTTATAGCAGCTGAACGGATTTTCTGAGGCATCCATGGGGTGGTTATTCCATCATAGGATTGAACATTTATGTGAATGAATTCAATTGTATGCTCAACATAATTGAAGCTTAAAACCTATCTATATTCACACATTTGCTAGTGCTTGCCTCCCAGTATGCAACAATTGTACTTTGGGAACTTTGAGTCAATGCAATAAGTTCCCACCAAATTTAGCAAACATATTAAAAAATCCACATTTACATTCACATCAAATAATCCAAAGCAATAAATATCATTCTATGCAGGCAACAGAGCACGTACCTTTGTCTCTTCCTCCTGCCTAGAGTAGCTTTCCATTTTCTTTTGGTTAGTTCAAGCCATCCTTGATAATCCACATTTCTGTCAATATTTTCAGCAGGCAAAGCATTTTGTTGTGATGCTGAAGACTGTTTGAGCGGGCTTTCATTGCCATGCATTTGGTGTTGTGGTTGATCAGTTTGACCAATTGCCTTCACTGGACACTTTTCATTTTTGAGTTCATAACAACGAACAATTGGTCTACCATGGTTTGTAGTGTTGCTATTATTTAACCAGTCTTCCATATCTTCAACATTCTCCTTATCTGCCACATTGTTGATGCCATTGGCAGCATTATTTTTCTTTCTTGATGAATCATTCCTATTGAATACACCGAAGATATCTGCTAATTTCTGTTGACGAAATTTGTCCTCCTTCTCACGAACCTTTTTATGCAGCCAATCAGGGTGAACTACCCTAGGAACAGGGTTTACAACCTGAAAAATTGAAATCATTTCTGGAAACCTTGAAAAGGATAAATCAGATAATATAGGAAACAATGAATCTGCAATTGAACCTTTTGCATTGCAGCAGGAATTGTAATAATTTTTTGAATTGCTGAACTAAGTCGTTGTTTGTAGTAGAACCAGTCAATGATTGACCGAATATCAACATCTAATGAAGTTTTGCACCATTTCCGTAAATAAAACCTCATAATTTCTGTGACATGAGGACACCTTCTTAGTGTCTAAAGCATATGAAAGGGAAGAAAACCTCAGTACCACCAAGATAGAGGCTAACCAGAATCAGTTTCAAATATTGCAACAGGAACTGCACGCTCGCTCACAGGTGTTCCCTGCAAATATATAGTCACAAAAATGTCCAACCACATTTGTACAAGAGGAATAAGGAATTTCAAACTTTAGACATGGGCATTCCATACACATTGGGAAAACAATTCAGAATAGCAGAGGAGATTGACAAAAACTCAATAAAAAAATTTAAATGACAATTTCAACTGTTTCAAATCAACCAAAAGTAGGGCAATTAGTGTTAGTGGATAAAAATGCATCAATAAGCTAAAACAGAAAACATACCCTTGGTTCACAGGCAACAACATACTGGCAGCGCAATCCTTTATCTTTAACCATTGCATCACCAAGAAAATCAGCAAGGCGTCTTGCAGTAGTAACTGCACATGATTTTTGCTCACCATAATCGGCCAAGGACTTACTCATTGTGCTTGATTCAGATATCAAATCAAGTAACTCGCTGTCCACAACATCATTTCCCTGATTCTGAGCAGAAAACAAGCATAAAGAATGATTCTCAAATGTGGAAATCACAAAAATTCTAGATTTCCAATAAAAAGAAGAAGATAAGTAGATAGAAATTCCCTACAATTAAAAAAACAAAAGAATATGATAATGTAAATCAATTTTATGCAGTAATCTTACTCACATCAAGAAGGTCAAGCCAGCGGTTTGCAATGGCAGCTACAGATGAGTAACATTCCTCCAATGTTGTCCCATGTAGAAATTTGTCAAAGAGCTCAGCCTGATCAAAAAGGGAAAAAGTTGCATTTTTATGCACAAAGACAATCTCAGTGTTGGAATTCAAGTTTTACTTGTATAGTAGATGATAACATGATATACATTGTGAATACACCACAAAAGAATATGTTAGATGGTAACATCATGTCCAAACCAGATTTCAGAATAATTGACACTGTCAAGTAACAAAATATACGACTACAAAATTTTTCAGCATTTATACGCCTATTCAAAGAGCCCAAATCCAGTCCTGAGCAAAAAAGGAAAAGAGTAATGTGCCCATGAATAGAGAAGCAAGTATAGAATGCAGTTCTTCAGAGGGGGGAAAAAAAGGCAATAAGTTGTGACATTCATGCACAAGTACAACAGTAACACCCTCTCTAGACTAAGTTTATGTCTCACATCTTCAGCAATTGTATCTTTCAAACATTTTAATATATTGCACTGCAGCATCTATTGCTGCCAGTTCCTTTAAAAGTGTACCCATTCTTACATAGCAAAAAGGAAAAACAGAAAGACAGGCAACACATGTGGAGTAAATAACTTTTTCTCAGGGTATTATCAGGGGAAAATATTCCTAAACTAAAATTTATCCATGATGAATTGTAAAAAGGACAAATAGTTAAAAAAAATGAACTGTTCCACTTTGGCAACAATCTTTAATTAACTTGCTTATAAAGGATAGCTTCAAAGATTGAAAAACACCAAGAACGTAAATGTCTACATAATTATTTCTTTATACTAGGAAAAGAACCAAATTTGCTTCTATGGTATCAGCAAGACATAAATTTCCTGTCTTTTGCTTTTGGAATATACAAAAATAATTTTCTTGAACCGCAAACATCAAAACATAAAACATCTGATATTTAAAAAGATGAGATCAGGGAAGCACTGCACAAGTTCCACCAATGAAGCAAAAGCTGTAAAAAGCATCCTCTAGAAACAATGATGCCTGCATTCTCATAGTGTTTCCCTTATTTTAGGTTTGCATCAAGGTTGACAATGACAGAAGCAAAACCCCTATTGTTTCTTAAATTACCAGCCCAGGAACAGCAACATGATTAGAGAAGTTTTAGAAAACAGAAGAGTTAAATGGGTTATTTATGCCATATTTTTGACATAGCAAAAATGGTTAACATTTTACTTTTGTTAATCAATCCAGAGCACATACTAAGTTGCACTCCCATGTCTTGACAAAGCAAAAGATAGCCTCTACATTTGCATTATAATTTCCCACCAAGTGGTTTGCACTTTCTTTTGATGTCAATGCATAAGTGATAAAAAAGAGTGCAATCAACATTTAGCATCCCAATTTTTTATTAGTAGACATCTTTTGAGAACACAAGAATCTAAAATTTCCGTTTTACATATGAATTTCTCATTAATCTGTTAATGAAAAGTATGATTGAGTGTGGTAATTGAAAAACTGCATTCATTGAGCTCTAGGAATCCCTTAAACTGTAAATTTATACAGCAAGGATGATACCCAATTTGAATGTAGAACAAACATGGGACAATGAAGCAGATAAAAGGCAATACCTGGAAGATTTTGATGAGCTTCAGCTCACCTCTACGCTTTATCTCAAAGCCTTTAAGCTCTGCCAGGGTTCCATCATCATTGAAAACAGCATATCTCTTCTTAATCAAAATTCCTTCTTCTTTAGAAGCAGGAAGGATCATTGCCTAGTGGCAACAGTAAAGAATAGAGTGACATGAAAAACAAAAATTGATGTAATTAACTATTAGATACAATTCTAGGTTACCTTGTATGGGCCATCCACTTCAAATTCAATTGAACATTCACTGTGAGTAGCATATGTTTTGTTTACAGGGTCCACAAGTGTCTGTAAGGTAGTAGTTAGAACTTTATGGATGGCTGTATCCAAGACAGAAAGGAAAAATAAAGGAAAACAGTAATCCAGAACTGCCAAAATGTAATAGCAAAACACACACACATATATATATATATATATATATATATATATATATATATATATATATATATATCCAGACAATTCATCAAGAAGCATCTTCCTCCTGACCTGATATTGTTCATTTGTGTTGTTTCTTGCTACATCAACATTGAGCATAACACACGGATACGAGATTGTAAATTTTTTCTTCAAATCTCTGAAACATGAAAACAAGATCAAACATAAGATAGACCAATTCTTTCCAAAGTTTATAAGCTGCTGTTTTGCGTCAAGAACAAGGGCAGGTGAACAATGGGGATCAAGTAATAGTCATGACCATGATGATAAGCACAAAAAGACATGCCTTTTACCTTGTTTTAAAAGTAAAGTTCTGTGGGAAAGATCCAGGGAGAACACACCAAATACCATCAGTGTCCAGTTCAAGTGGTTTTCCAATTTTTTCAACAAGCAAGCGAGCATTCTGAATGATTTTTGCCCCTGTATATGTAACTACACCGGCCATTTCCATTGAGTACCATCTTGCACCCCTGAAAGAAGAAAATTATAAGCATCAATCAAAAATTACAATAGTAATGACTGAGTCCACATGATGCAATCCAAGAATGGATAGAAGACACCAACTTGCGCATGACATATCCATAGAAAGAGTTAAGGATGCATTTGTGTGCCAGTTGCAAGGAATCATAAAGAACTACCATGTCCTGCCAGCATTAATAAGCAAACAAAATAGTACAAGAAATTAGATCCTGGATCATCATCAATGTTAATTTGTAAAACATTCAAATAGTTTAAAATCATACCTGTGCTTCCTGGATCTTAATAGAATTTCCGCTTGCCTTGGCTTCAGATAACTTTCCCTTCCAAACCTTATTAAGCCCTTTGTATTCATACCTTCTATCCCGAAAGCTAAAACCAGACACACAACACAGGATTCAGTACAAGAATGCCCATATAGTTATTAGTTTCATTTACAATTCAATCTCATGTGCTTGAAGCATGCTGCGCTAAAATATATGCTCAAGGAATCAGAGACAAACACCAAAAACATGCCATCAAGACAAGTTCACAACACACAAAACGAAGTGAATGTTGAACCAAAAAATTAGCATCAGAAATTGATGGGGAGAAAATCAAAATTGCACACCTGCGAACAGTGTCAACATAAAATGGGTTTTCCCGCATGCAGATCCCTGCCTCTCGAAGTTCAGTGACAGGTTTGTCAAGTACCCTCTTATATGCCTGTACCAGACACTAAAATGTAACATAGCCAGCACAATTTAGGCAAACACTTTCAATAAAGGTAGAAACATACCTTCTGACAGTATTTCTTTAGGCGCTCTTTGAGTTTTGATTGTTGATCCACCTTAGGAAGGTCAAGAAAGGATCTTGACAACTGACCATCGGTGCCATCAACAAATTCAGACTCAATTTGCTTCTTCAAATGATAATAGTCACTGATACAGTTGGAAGCAATGGCCATGCAGAATCAAGTGTCAGCCTATTGCTGATATACACAGAGAAAACATCAGGAAGATGATAAGAATAAATTGAGAGGGGGAGAGGGGGAACCTTTTCTTTGCTGTGTATAGCTCTCCACGCCAAACCCATTCCAGGTTACGAAGACATGTTTTATCTGGACGATTGAAATCACATGC
The DNA here is from genome assembly GCA_021464305.1 of Kandelia obovata. Taxonomy (NCBI): domain Eukaryota; kingdom Viridiplantae; phylum Streptophyta; class Magnoliopsida; order Malpighiales; family Rhizophoraceae; genus Kandelia; species Kandelia obovata. The sequence goes on from CM038487.1 coordinate 6,112,253, forward strand.
AGTGCAGATCTCATCTGTAACGATAGAGGGAGGCTGAAAGTGAAAAAGAAATCTCATTACACATTGATTGTCAAAATGCCTTCTGGAAAGCATGGAGACAAAACAATAAATTTGAACTGACAGGGAAAACCTTAATTTTATAGTCCAGTACATTGAATTTAGGTGCTACACATCACTGACTCAATTGCAAATGCAAAGCAATAACGAATAACTGGAAATTACTAAAAACAGCCAATGCAATTTGCTACAGAAGCTTATTTTGCATTAAACGTGTACCTGAAGTCTGTTTGTTAAAATAATATTTGGATACATTGCAGCCACGTCTAGATGGTAAATGAGAGGGCACTCTTCACGTACAGGTTCATCCCTCAGTTTCACAAGCTGCAAAAGGAGCAAGTTAAGACATACTCATATTTAATCTTGACTTTTCTTCTAGTTTACTAGCTATCAGTTTTGATAGAGATTGTTTCTCAATATGCATAGGATTCTTTTTCTTATCAAATTTATCCAGATAATTAAGGGAATAAAACAGTTGATGACATTGAAATAATGCAACCTATAACTGAAGATTTTAAACAACCAAAAATTTAGGATCATAATAAACAATTTCATTAAATACAGAAACATGATTGAAAAATGCAGCTGTGGCGAAACCAGATACCATCAGCATATAACGAATCACACTGATTAGTTTTTAAAATAAAACCTTGCACTTCAAAAGGGAGCATAAGCACCTTTTCCTTGATTGCATCCTTCACTGCATCATAATTGGATATCAAATCCACATCCATCTTGCCCTCCACTCTTATTGTGTATTGCAGATCTCTATCAAGGTTTCTGATTAGTTGCTGAAATTTAAAGTGCTCCAATAAGTCACACAGAAGCTCCAATGGTAATATGATAATGTTACCAAGAAACTTGTTTTGGATAAGGTCCTCCATATAAGACAATATCTTTGCAAACACATACAATATACAGACAGCAAAGTTCATAGGTACATAAATATATGAACATGAACATTAGTGGTTCTGGCAAAATTCAATTTTTGTCAGTAGGAACAGCCAATTGGTGGAAAAACAACAAACACATCACTTGAAGAAAATATTTTCAATTTTTTAAATATATAAAAGATCACTGAACTCCAACACTATGAAATTTGCACACCAATGTCCTTTCTAGCTCCTTGAATTTATTCAACTCCCTCACAATAAAAGATTCTTTTGCATATTTAGCTCATTACTTAATGATCTAATTTGTCTTCTGTAATATCCATCTAATAGATGAGCAAACAAAATTTGTCCAGATAGGTTCACCAACTAAAGGTTAGATAAGTGAAGTATGTCAAATGTCCTTTATGATAAAGGAAAATGATTGGTTCTTGCCTAAATAATAATGAGGAATTTCTAAGACACAGGTAATCATGACAAGGCTTTTTTTGCAATATCTGATATAATGAACCACCTTAGAATTTATACTGTCGCCCTTAGATAAACAAAATGATGATAAATGAATGTCTTAGAGGGAAAAATTCAATATTACCTTGAGAAGGCTTGTGATATTTATATATCTGAAAAGTTATAATAAAGTCATATTGCAGGAACTAGCAACTTCTACATTCTTCCAAACAATGTGCTCTATCAATCCCCATCAATTCATGACCAGAACACTAGTTCCTTAATAATGAATTTTAGATAGCCTCTGTAGTTAACAAGAAAATATTTAGATCAAGTTTCCAATTTAATTTGACTACAACTCCATTAATTTGAATTTTGAACTGGATGTCCATGCTAATATATCAACTAAGAAACCTTCTCATATGTTAATATCCACATTTTAGCATGTGTAATGCTCAGGGCCAAGATAACTCACATCATATGCCGATTGGTCAAGCTTAAAACTTGTTGGAAGATCTGATCTGAAAACACCACTTTCTAAACATTCCACATGGCCACCTATATATGTCTCACTCTCAAGAAGGCGATTGTTATGAAACTTCTCAGGATCAGATTGGTGTTTATTAGGGCAGATAACATTCACCCTGTAGGCCTGGAACAAATGCAGTCAAGAAGTGAAGAAAAGGAAACCTCAGCCAATGAACCCAATGAAAGACAGACAGAGACTCTGGTTAAGTGTAACAAGAGATAACCTGCACCATAAGAAGCATTTCGCAAAGTGTCCCAGTACCTTTGCGCAAAACCTCATCCGGAGTCATGGGAATTATAGTTGCAAGAGAGAAAATGAATGGATGTATATAGGTCATATACAAATAAAATGTTGCGACAGCATCGGAAACTGAATAGGAAGCCATCATCTGTCATTAGATTTCCACAAGTAAACATAATGTGAGAAATGCTACGGCGTATAAAAAGCACCAAAGAAATGGTTTTTTTTTTTTTGATGAGGTTGGGGAGGGGGGGGGCTACCATCAATTTCCAGAATGCAGATGTGAAAAATTGACAATGATCATTTTTACAAAACAGAACTATGATAATTTCAGTTTTCCTGTCTCAGCATTATTCTTAGATATGTTTACATTAACAAATACCTGAGGTTTTTCTTTTGCAAAGCGAACCATATCCTCTGGATTCACTTCCAATGGATCATACCCCAACTTTGCTTTTGTAACAGCCTGCCACATAAAATAATGTAAAGTCAGCTTCCACAGTGAAAATAATAATGAACATTTAGGGAAGGCACTTGGTTAAGAACTTAAAATGAACAGCTAGCAATAGCATCTACTAGCAGAAGAGCAAATCTTTATGTCAGTAAGTCCACGTTCTAAAGTGTAAACCCATGCCCCTTCAAATTTTCACTATAAAAGGCTTCCAACCAGTCACCACAAACTTTTCATATTCAAGAAATTCTCAGTAGTGATTCCATCTGGGATAGCAGATTAACGTAAAGAATTTTCAACAGGTTGAAAGAAATGGAAATTTCATATGTTAAGCAAAATAAACCTCTATTACTTCATTCATAAAATCTGTGTTCATGGAAACTAGAGATCCATGTATAAAAATTCAGAACAAACGTCAATAAGATTAGCAGGGCCAAATGAACATTCAAAATAATGAATTTGAACAACCATTTTGTCATTGAATCAGCTGTTCAAACCATTTCTCATCAAATTCATACTTTTTTACCTACACATGCAAAAGCAATAATGTGCCATTAACACCAATTCAACACACCCACCATATAAGGTGGGCATCTATGCAGAATGAATCAAAATAGTGAAACTATTCATTCATGCTTCTTTATAACAATCAAAAAAATTTTAAAACAGTGCAATATGAATGATAACAATGACATAAATGCATCTTGTCATTTTGGGAATTGTTGATTATCGTCATCACATGCAATATTCTAGAAGCAGTTTGAATCTTTGAAATGTGCACAGTATAACATCAAAATGTGTTGCTTTCTTGACTGAAAGACACTAATGAAAAACATTAAACTTTTAATTAGAAATATGCGCTCACTGGATAAAAAAGAATCATGTTCACATCTAATTAAGTAATTTCTGAACCCAAACAATCTCCATCTTGTCAATGATGAACCTCGGGAAACCGAAAAGGTCTCTACCTTAAGACCATGACTCCCCTGGGGCAGATAACTGTCACGTTTGACCCAAGCAATACAATCCAAATGGCAAGCAAACTTTGCACGACATTCTCCTTGGTTCTTGTCGCAGGAGAAACCAACCTCCTGAAAGCTCATCATGTAAACAGAGAGCAAAGAGAGCAATAAGTTACACATGAGCCATGTGCTTGAAATCTACCATATTGGTTCCTAATTAAGAACTGAAGTAGTACTAACTACTGCACCACAGAAATAAAATTGTCAGCCTAAATTCAGGCCACAAAATAGATTTTCAGAGAATAACTAGTTTTGACAACCACATTTGATCAAGCCAAATTCAAGCTTGACATATTGGTGTTGGGGTTAAGTAATCCTTGGGATTTTAATGGAAAGCATAATTGGACATAACAAATTTTGATTTTGCCAATATAAAAATGGGAAAGCAACAGCACACACCAACAGACAAACAAGAAAGCAGCATATATTCCCTCTCTTTTTTTTTCCTGTTTGGAATCAGAACATGTCTAAATTTAGTTACAAACTGCACATTACCCAAAATTTTAAACATGTAATGTTTTATATACCTAAAACTTATATGTCCATATATACCTAAAACTTATATGTCCATATATACCTAAAACCAAAAAGCACTGGTTAAATAAACTAGCAATACATAATTTCATGAGCCTCTTAATCTTACACTTCAAAACAAGGAAACATACAGCTGTAATTAGCTGATGTTTATTTATTAATGCCTTTTCAATACTTTTTCTTTTTTAAAAGTGAACAGGCTTGATCTATGTAAAAAACAATAACAGTGCACACTACAAGCTAGGGAGAAAAAAATGCTCCCTAAATATAAAGACAACAATAGCCTTTTCAATACTATAAATGCAAAAGGGAGACCCACAGTGAAACTGTGAGGATAAAGAAAAATTGGATCCATACATCACTCATCTTGAACCCATGATAAGTTGCCCTGCTCTCCAGGAATGGCCAATCAAAATAATCACCATTGTATGTAACATAAATACCAGGCTTCACTTCCCTCATATGAGCAAACCAGTGTTTCAGAAGTTCTACCTGCATTGCATTCCGAGTGAAAAATAAGAGCAAAAATGTAAATCAGGCTGTAGAAGTACCCCAGCAACCAAATCAATAAATTTTCATACCTCACTTTGCACATTTGTCACTTTGAAGCAGCCTTCAAATTCTGGTTTCGGAGTATACTCCAAATCCTCTATATCCTCCCCTACACACTAAAGATAAGTGCAAATTCCAATGATTGAATTACCCAAAGAGGATACCAAGTGAAAAAATGAAAAACAAGAATAAAGAAACAAATCCTAGATACCAAAAAAATTACATAAAACAAAGGCCTGTTCCAGGTACGTTAACTCAAAACAGGGAGCTAAACAATTAATGAAAGGTAGCTTTAAGGATAGAGACACAGTGGAATCCTGTGTTGATCAAAACCTAGGAGCCATGCATCCAGCATCTTGGATGGATTATCAGACAGCAAAAAGAGGCTGAAAAAGATGATTACATAAATTTTCTTGCAGTAAAGAACAATAAGATGAATATGAACCTTATAAATATCCATGCATTCCACATTCTTCCCTAAAAATAATTTATTTTAGTTTGGTTTTAGGTGATGTCTTGTGGCTTCTTCAAAACCTATAGAAACTTCCCTGTGGTCGTCAGCTTGATTTGACTTCCCTCTGCAACAGAATCCCTAATGAATCAATTCATCTAAATGGTATGAAAAGAAGATTAACAATGATATCTCTATATTGAGCTGTACAATTAAGGATTAGACAACCCCTCTCCCCAAAATAACTCCTTCCCATATAAAAACTACGAGCAGGATTTGATCCACATCTCTTTCAAAAGTGCCAAGTGAATTTGCAAGATAAGGTAAAAAGATTATTTGACCTCATAGTTCCTGCTGAAAAGTGATCATCTACGCCCCCACCCACTCTCATAGCCAATCTTGGACCAAGCCCTTGCAAATGGGGTCAATTGAAACCAGTTGAACCTACTTGTCTTTAATTTTAGAAACAGGCAATATCTAAATGAATAATACAATAAATTGCCAAGAAATTTCTGCCTTTCCAACAAAATTAATAAAAATACATTTCCATTAAAAAAAAAAAAAAAAGAATCTCTCAAGCCAATGCAACATACACAAACACACACATATATGGAAACTATCTGTCAGCTTCGTGTGCGGCCAATGACTAGTTACACACAGAAAAGACAATGTAAAGAAAAGGGCACATTATTCTTAGAAAGTGAGAAACTACAAAATAAATAAAATGTGATAAACGAGAAAAAAAAACAATGAAATCCTATTCCTGAACAAATGCAAAGTACCTCTCTATTAATAATCAGGTACCCTTGTCCATCAACCATGTATGATATCATCATAATCAAATCATATTCAGCATCTGGAAATTTCAAAGGAAGCTTTGTGGTCTCAATATCAAATGCGCAAATGTGGACCTCAGCACGTTGCAGAAGATCAGTCCTCTTCTCTAGCATAACACCATTACTGGATACACTGACATCATACCACTGCCCACATCGGATATCTGGGTAGCATGAAATTTGGAATAGTCAGAATAAATTATGTAACTTCATCAAAACACTGAAACATAAACATGAGATATGTAAATGCCAACATTATTACCCAAAAATTACCATTGTCAATGGCAAAGCGAACATGGTAAGGAACGTCATATTCTCTGAGATCAACAATGCAATCTAGAAAATCTTGAGTTTTTTGTTCTCTGCTAGTCAAGCACCATATCAATATCAAGACCGAGTAGAAGAAACCCACGAAAATAGAAAGCAGATTACAAAGTGCAAGAAATGCTTGAATTTAATGGACAAATAATTCGGTCCACCAAAGAAAGTCCACATTCGACTTCAAGAAAAAACAGTATTGTTTTAAGGATATGCAGAGGCAACCAGAAACAGCAATCCTTACCTTCTCCCTGTTAATATGGATTCATATGCTTCTGCAGCATCAAACATTGCCTGGTTTCTTTCTACAATATGCAGCATATCCCTTTTCACATCCATTAATTGTTGAACAGTATCAAAGCTTATCTTCAAATACAATTTGCGTAGACCTGACAAATGGTTTTTCTGTCAAAAAGAACATAGGATGGCAAGAACCTGTTAGCTCAGGAAACATGTGAGCAAGGTTATAATTTAACAAAGCAAGGAAAATAGTCCATGTTGTGAGTAGATCAGAGCACAAAATAAGAGAAAGTATTTGCAGAAGCATAGATCAGAGCACAAACTTCAGCAGAAAATGTATTTTCTGTTTAATTCTCTCAGAAGCACAAATGTTCTGTGAATACCGAACATAATACAAAACTTATCAAAATGTTAAAGGCTTTATGTAATATAGAAAACCATGATGTGCATATTAAATCATATTGACAAAGCTGAATGCATATTTTGCAATATAGCTCCTATCCAGAAGCCAGTACCAGCATGCACAACACCAATGTTATCCTGCCCCCTGCTTTTACCTAGTATGTTGACATGAAAGAATACAATTTAAAAGATGAGAACTTGAGGAAGGGATAGTTTTCCTCCTATGCACTCATGAGTGCTATACATCCAATGAGGTTTAAAACTTATCAATACTGCCCCCGATGATATTTCAACTTTGCAGTTTAATGTGTGAAGTAGAATTGTACCTTATTGAGAAGAAATGTGCAAAGTAAGGCAGCATCAACCAAACAAACTAAGATTCACAATATCAGCAACATCAATGACTTGATACCAAAAGAAAAAAGAGGAGAGAGAAAAAAAAGCCTGAAGCAATTGATTAAAACCATAGCACTCTAATGTAGCAGCTCTTTCAAGTTTAAGAATCAGTAAACTATTTGTGAGACAAAACCTGAAAGTCACATGTTAGAAAAACTAGTTAAGATATTGCAAATAAAATTTGTCAATCTGGAAAAAAGATCATGGGACACTGGACACAAAGCTGATTTGTTAACTGGTTTGCTCCTAAAGGTCCTATCCGCTGCAGCATGACTTTGCCTATATATCTTTTGCAACTAAAAGTTCGTAACCAAGCTCAAAAATGCTTCATAGCCTTTGAAAAGTGACAAAGATTCTAGGTTATACCACGTGGTTGTAAAATTTTTAAAATTTGAAAGAGGAAAATTCAGATTTGACTATATTGTGCTGCATCCTATTGAAGACAGTGCTATAAACAGGAAAAAGAAAAAGAAGCAAGATTGTTTACTGAAACTTTAGTTTGCTTCTCATTCTCTTTTTCTGTTTGCTAGATGTCTATTTATAGAAAACAGACCTCATCCAGCCATTTGATCTGTATGAACCATAATATAGTCCATTTAACAATGGTCAGGGTTCTGCTATATCAAAAGACATTTTTCGCACATGGTTCAGGAGACCACACCTTGAAGTCTTCCAATTTAAGATTGATTGGCACTGATATTTAAGCCAAAACCAACCAAGAATTTGTAGCAAAGCCCTAACCAATATACCTGTATCTAGCATCTATAAATCTTAATCTTAAAGCTAATAATTTTCAATTTTAGAGTTAGAAAAGAGTAATTCAAGCAGAAACACTGATACACATTATGCAATCATTTCCCCCAACACCTATAACAGCTTCATTTCTAAGATTGCAAGTCCAGAAAAAAAAATAAAGAAAAGACAAAGTACAGAGAAGTAACAAGACAAAATAAACCAGGATATTAAAAGTGGACAAAACATAGGCACAGAGCATTGAGCCCTAAATGATGAACCAAGAGTGACTCACAAGATCAAGGTCCTCCTTCTCTATGATTTCAATATCAGCAATTTGATTTTCATACCGCCGTCGCAAATAACCCTCAACGTCCATTTCCATATGTTCCTATAGTATCAACACCGAGTGAAATTACCCACGCAATCAATTACAGTGGCAGCTATTAGCTATTATTAACTGAAATCAATGCTTAAAAAATAAAACTATGTTACCTTTGTGGCTGCATACAAATAGGGACGAAACTTGTACTTTGACTTGAAGGCAGAACCATCCTGTAAATCATTTCAAATCAGAAAAAAGAAAAAAAAAACAAAAAACAACACACACACACAAAATACTGACAAATGCAGAGGAAAAAATGGAAAATGAAAAGCATGACCTGAGAAACAAAATAGAGATCGACGCAGCTAAAGAATTTTCCAGTTTCTTGATCCACCCAGGAGGACTGGAAATCGTCACAAGAAAACAAATTCTAACTTCAAGAACATAAAAGTTCAAAAAAAAAAATAGAACAAAGAAACCGAAAAGGAAACCTCAATCATGAAAGGCAAAACAGACGGTAAAGTCAAATTTTGGACCGGTTATTATGAAGGTAAAGGGGAACGAGGGAGTCAGGATATTGGATGGGCTTACAGGTGCAAAAGTGAGAAGCCAACCGAGGCGTTTGTCGCCGTCCGTGAAGAGATCGAAGCCTAGCTTGGACTCCAGCTCCTCTTCGGCGTTCCGCATCAGCTTCTGCTTCTTGGAGCCCCGCCGTGGGTTTCCATTCCGGTCCCATCTCCGGCTCTCCCCGTTCATTTTTCTGCCAAGTGCGATTGGGCGAGAGAGAGATAGAGAGACAAGAGGGAGCAATCCTTCTGTTTTGAGAACAAAGAAATAATGGCCGCCCAGAAAGAGAGAGAGTGTGCTTGTGTTTTCCCGCGCAAATGAATTGTGCTCATTTTTCTATCATAATGACATAAATGCCCCCCCCCCAAATTAAAAATGCTAAAATGGCCTCTGTACATGTTTAAAATGGGCTTTTTACCCAAATGGTATCAGGTTCCTAAGCCCAGGCCTTCTAGAATTTATCCTATATCTGCACGGCATAGACTTAACCGCGCAGCCAAACACCAGAAATGTAATGGCAGACAGAAACGAATTGAAAACAGAGAAACCCTAGTAGTTCTCTACACACAGACGCGTATATATAAAGTCCATAATAACAGAACCCATAGCCCTCCATTATCGCACCAAAAACCCTAGGAGAGCAGCTTAGCGAAAGCTCGCTTCAGCACTCGAAGGCATCCTCTGCTCTGCCGTTCCAAAGCTACAAGTTCGATTTTTCTCTCTCTCTCTCTTTTGTTTGTGCGCGTGTGTACTGATTTGATGTGACTGATGTTTTGTGTGTGAACAGCAATGAAGGTGGTCGCTGCTTACATGCTCGCCGTTTTGGGAGGCAATGCCGAGCCCAGCGCCGAAGATTTGAAAGGCATTCTTGGATCCGGTATTCTCCTCATTTCTTTTTTTATTTTTGGTTTTTTTTTTGTCTTTTTTCCTATTTTCTGCTTGACCTTCAGATTTGTTCTTTTGTGAATTATCGTAATGAAGGTTTTGGATTTCGTTTAACATGTTTAAAATTAATTTTAATGCCTTTTTTCTTCTCTGGTTTTATGTGTTCGATTATTTTGGTTTTTTTGTTATTAGTAAGTCTTTGTTTTAAGAGCTTGACAATGATGAATTTTCTGTTTTAGATTAATAAATAATTGTGTTATAAAAAGTGAGAATCTTCTGCCTAATCTATTAATCTGAATTGGAGCCAGTGTTTTGTTGGTTGCTGAATTGTTTGTTTGGTATTGTTTATGAATGGCTCTGGTGTAATAGTTGCTTGGATGGGGCTTTTGAAAAAATTACATGTGATGAACTAGGTGATACATTACATACAATAATGGCCATCGATGGAGTCATGTTCTACTCTTTAATATAGTTGCATTCATTGAGTTAGTGCGTATGGAGCAATTCCTGTTATAATATGACTACAGTGAGTATTTTATTCTGGAAGTAGGAGTTGTTGTGGCACCTTGTGGTTCTAAATGTTTGACTAAGCTTTTGTACATGATTGGACTGAGCTATTCTAATTTTTTTCAGATGGAGGGATTTTTAGTATTTTAAATTCAGTTTCATCTATTGTTTAGCAAAATTCTGTCTTTTGTTGTGCATATTTTTAGATTGTAATGCGGCATATTGAGAAATAAGGGAACACATTTTATTGTTGATGGAAGAGGGATTGACGTTTGTATTTTTTCTACTGTTGAATTTCAGTTGGAGCTGAGTCTGATGATGACAAGATTGAGTTGCTGCTGTCTGAAGTCAAGGGGAAGGATATCACTGAGCTTATTGCAGCTGGCAGAGAGAAGTTGGCTTCAGTGCCTGCTGGTGGTAGTGTTGCTGTTGCTGCAGCTCCCACTTCGGGGGGTGGTGATGCACCTGTTGTTGAGGCTAAGAAGGAGGAGAAGGTGGAAGAGAAAGAGGAATCTGATGATGTGAGATTTCAACCCATGAAATTGCTGATTTCAGAGAATTCAAGTTTTGATTATTGATGGTATCATATTTGAGATTAACTTTTGTCTGACTTTCAACTTTTGATTTGGTGCAGGATATGGGCTTCAGCCTATTTGACTAAGCTGCCCGCTGGTTTCACCGGTATCAAGGCTTCTTCTTTTTTTTTTCTCTAGTGCTTTAGATGACCATTCTTTGTCTCTGGTCTATAGCTGCATCTGACTTCTGGACCTTATTTGAGTTCTGAAATTTTGGATTAGATAACGGAGATCTTACATTTAAGCATTTTGGGTTTCCTTGTACTGTGATTATTGTCCCTTAACAGTTATCATTTCTTTTCGTTGTTATTTGGGCTTAGTTTGATACATGCACAAATTATTTGTGTTTCCAAGTTGAGACTTACTAGTTGCGGTGGTGTTCAGTGACAGGAATGATCATCCTGTTATATGGGGGTTGGCTAAATCTGTTGATGTAGGTGAGGCACTTAGAAAGAATTCATCAGAGTATGCAGCTAATTTTTGGCTCCTAATAAGTAGGTTGAAAGATTGCTAACATACTCAAATCTCTGAAATGGCGTAAGTGGCTTGGAACCTGTTCAGGTTCTTATTCAATGCACCGAAGCCTAAGACACTAGCACGTTCTTCCAAAGAAAGGCATATTTATGTTTACGAATGGCAATTCGCACGGACATAAGCCATGTGGGCTATATACACTGGGTGAGCCCAAGGACTAGGAGCATTTCGTATACAATACGCTAGTCTTCTAAGCATAGGAAGCCCACCTTGGCCAGTCCAGTATGGCTCCTCACCTGTGCACTGCACGCTAGCTCACTCTTCAAATCATAAGACTGACCCTATAAAATCTTGATAAAATGCATTAGATGCCTACATTGGAAATTATATAAAAGCACAAAATATTTTCTGCTGCCTTTTCTCTCTTATTTACTACTCCAGCTTCTCTGCCTAGGTACATCTAAGTTGGTCGTCAGAATCATATTGGAAAGTGAAACGTTTTAGGACATGATATTTACCAAACTTGGAAGCTTTTACAACTAATTGCAGCATAGCTCATAAAGTAATATTACTATTTTCATTTGCAAAAACAATACGAAACTAATGCCCCTCAATTAGTATGTTCTAATAAATAGCATACAATAAACTATTTGTACTATGCATTTTTTCAATAAATGATTTAACATACTTATTTAACAATAGGTCACTCGACATCTACAGTTGCTTAGAAGTTATCTAAACTGGCATTTATAGAAGAGATGATTTTTCTATGCCACACACTAGATGTAAATAAGCACTGTTCTGGAAGAGGGGGAAAAAAATAAAAAAGACGTCCAACTTACAATGCTAACATGTCTGTTAGTTACAAGTTACTCTCAATCTACTGCATATTTACTGTAACAACAGACACCAATGTCAGTGCAATAAACTTATTATGTATACAAGTTTTGTCAATTCAGCACTAAATTCCAAACTCGTTAGCAAAAGGCAGCGGTTGTGTTTTGATCCATAATCTTCTATTCTACGATAATGAGTTGAGATTGAAGGCCTACAAACTTTATTTCGTCTCTTTAAAAAGAAAATGGTGCTTCACTTTTGGTTCATATTCTTATACTTGATATTCTCGCCTTTCTTCTCAGCATGCACATAACCAGTCCCCACTGCTGAGACAAGCTTTGATGATCTTAAACTTTTTTTTTTTTTTTTCCCGAAAGTAAATTTCCTTGTCCTCTTCTTCTTCTCTAAGTCAACCCCTCTTCCCCTACTCTTTTATCTGCAGCCAGAACTCGAGAATTAGACCCCATAATCTAGGAGGCTCGTGAACTGCGATGCCCTTTAAAAACTCCAAAAGCATGAATGAAACTTCAAAACAGTCCTAAAAAGTTACCTGTATAATCTATGTTTCTAAGTGAAATCAGACATAGATAACGAAGCAGAACAAATTTAATCCCTTAATACTCTCCGATTATGTGCTCTTATAGGTTTCTGACAGCCAAAACCTACCAACAACTACAATTATATCGATTTCTGTTTTTGCATTTTTACGTGCCTTTTTAGGAACAAAAATTCCCTTTTTCAGGATGGAGAATTAGAGAGTAAAGTTAAGCAGATTAACAAGGAAATCATTAAAAATTTAGAAGACCATTGATCTGCAGAAGAATAGTACAATTCTCTTTCTAGTATTGGAACCATATCTTCTCGCCATGCAAATAATAGGCCCACGAATTGGCCTCCGAATGGTGCTCATTGACAAACAACCTGAAAAATAGAGAACCCCCAATACCAAAAAACAAAAAAAAAAAGGAAAAAGCTTAATAATAGAAAAATAAAAACATGGCTATCTAGGGAAGCAAAGAAAAGGCCCTTCAAAGATTTAGATGATTAATGACCAAAAGCCCTTAAATTCGAGAAAACACTCAAATGCATATGAAATACAGCTGGTAAAGCAACAACCTTTTCAAGTCTTAGAAGACAAAAAAAAAAAAAAGCCACCAAATCAAGAGCTACAGGGAAATGGGTCACATGATTTAGCTTTGAACTTGAAAAGGGAGAGGGAGAGAGAGAGAGAGAGAGAGAGAGAGAGAGAGCAAATTAAAGGGGAGATTGGTCTGTTATGTGCAAATTACTCTTTGGAGAAGAGAGTGCGAGAGGGACTAAAGGAAAAGCCTAGAGGCACGTATTTCTTGAGAATCGAGACCTCAATACACAACAACTTAGGTGTATTACTTTCTTCTTTAAATAAAGGTTGCCTATCAGCTGCAGCTGCAACAGCCCTGCAACTATGCAAATTCCTTTCTTTTGGTAAAACCCCTTTTGGTTTTGACACAAAGCTAGGACATTGTTTAAATCCATTTGAAGACAAAGAAAACCCAGGAAGGTTTTTGAGTTTCACAGCCAAAAAGCCTCTGCTTTAAACCATTTTGTCAAGAAACTATTTCATTTAAAAGTTCAAATTCTTCACAATTATATATCAGGAGGGTAATGTATTATGAAAGATTTGATACCATGTCAAGGTGGAATGGTTTCTTGACACATTTGATGGATACGAAGCCCTCTGGTTTGTAGCACAGCCTCCACATCTCCCCGCTCTTTCTCTCTCTCTCTTGAAGAAGTCCATTCAAGAAGATGATTTTTCTTTTTCTCTTCTGGGGTTAATGTTGTTTTGTAATACACCTAAAATTTTGATGAGCTTTAGCTGAGAAGACGAGGAAAAATAGCAGGGAGTGATTTCTGGGCCGGCAAGAGAGAGAGAGAGAGAGTAGCAGGGGAGAATAGCAGTTTGCCGCCATCTTTCTTGTAGCTCAATTTTTTATTTTGAGATACTTTAAAAAAATTGTTCTCTAATATTATGTGATTTAAATAATTTAATTTTCACTTCCACTTCTCTTCGTTCACCGCTGCTCTTTGTGTGGACCAATTGCAATTAGTACGAACATGAGCCCACCGGTGCATCTCCATCTCACTCTAACCCATCGCACTAGCTCATACACAATTAATCAAAAAATAAATAAAAACAAAAACAAAAACAAAAATAAAAATATATATATAAGGGCATGCTTTATTGGACAGATCCAAAGTTGTCATGTTCATATAAAAAAAGTTGCCAATGAGCAATACTTATATTGAACCAGCAAATGTCAATACCGCAAGTTTCAAAGTAGTAGTACTATGAGCTCTCTAGTGAACTCTTTATTTAGCTGCATGCCCTGTAGCCTGACGCAGGCAAACTCTGAGTTGCAGTACCCTGAAGCCTGAAATTTATCCTTGGTGCCTTCTTTCCTCACAAGACACGATATTCTTCTCGACCTACATTCATTTTCACGAGGGAAGCAAACACATTGGCCTTCGCTTCACTATTGAATACAAAATCATATGTTCTTGTTGTTTCGAATCAATTCATCCACAAAAGTAAAATATAGTGCTGTAGATTGTAGCAGTCCTAGGGAAAATAACTCTAAATGCTTGATATGATAATGAGAAGACTAGAAAAATCTATAATTCATGGGCTCAAAAATGCAAAGGAACATCCAACTAAAGATCAAATGGTATTTTCCTTGCATGAATATCGCCTGCAGAACCTAAAAATATTTGTTGAGCAACGAGAATTACCCGGGCAATGTTATTGAATGCATCCTTCAGAATTTGATACTCTTCCTTAACCTTCTCAAAGAGCTCAAGGCACCTAACCACATGACAAAACACCAATTTTAAGAGCAGGAAAACCTTGGAGGCATCAGACCAGCTAAAGCAGAAAGGCACTAGCATTGACAAGAAAACAATAATGATGCACAATCATTCCAAAAATCTTTGCCTCTCACACACTGATGATAACCAATATTAAGAGAGAAAGCCGAATGCCTACTCATCCCTTCATCTTGGCCATGCCATTCTAGCGCAAGCTCTACCTTTCAAAATACCATGGAATTATTCATCACCTGATATTTCTGCTTATGGCTTTCACACTCAACAATCTGGATGAATCCTAAAGCATAAACCTATATTTCATGAGAGGATTACCACTGACGGAAATTTGCAAGAGCTTCTACAGAGCTTATTGATCAAAAGTACTTATAAAAGCTACATGATCTATAAATATTTTAAGGTAAGCGCCATATTGAGCTTGCTAAGTATAAGAGAACTGCGGGGCTTCAGACAACTGAGAATGTCATAAGATTGTCATGAAGAATCTGAATACTTCATAAACAAGAGATTCATCAAGACTCAAGGTCCTTGACATGAAGAGAACGGCAGCTCTATCTTATTCAGTAGACCCAAAATATTATTAAGAAACAATATGTAATTTATTAAACCATAAAATGAGGTCAATACATAATCCAATGGCTAATTCATAATGCCTTTGTTCCATAAGCTTTGGATTCAAATTAGCTTACATCCATAATTTGTCGTAAATGAAATTTGTTTATCAAACAGAATACATGTAAATGACAAGCAAAGGGAACCATCCATCTTCTTATTTACCTATACATATGTCTCAATGCAATCTGTACAGTTGCCAGAAGTGCAAATGTGCAAAATATTTACTGTCAGGAGAAGGTGGAGAATAGGCAAGAAGTAGACTTAGTTGATCAAATTTTCCATGTAATTTGTACTTTAAATCGATCAATTAAGTATATCAAGACTACGGATCATGTTTTCCATGCAAAGCCAACATGGATAAAGCTCAAAAGTCAACAATTTGGTGAGCTATAACAGATTGAGATCACTTTCTTATATATCTTGCTGAAGCAATTTATTGAGAGTTTGCACTCTCAGTTGCTCAAAAGAAAACCCATTGGGCCTTACTAACTTAGGTGAAATGTGCATACAGCTAATTGGAGTGAGAACACCTGAACAAGAAAAAATGGCAGCCATTACCTCTCTTTCACCATGTCATCACAAGCATTTCGAAGTTCACCGAAAGCACGGGCTGTCCGACAACCACCTATACTGTAATTCCAAGTACATACACAAAATTAGAATTCTAATTCGAGTTATGTGCTAATGCCACAAAGCAATGCAGCATCCATGCAACCCGCGACATCCAATGCATCACCAATAAATTGAACAATAAATGGTTATCCTCCATGCTGAAATATTACCATCTAACTAATTCAATTTTCCTCTAGTAAATTTCCTATGTGCTGTGCTATGCACAGGTTAATTTCTTCTTCCTCCTCCTTTTCTTTGTCAAATCCTCTCCCAAAGGAATTAACAGAACATATACAACCTAAGTTGCTACGGATTGATTTCTGTTCAATCATAAATGATCTGCTTGCATGACTTAATGGTTGTGCAACAGGAGAAATTAGCACAAGTTTTACATATATATCATAAAGATTTAAGGAAGTTCAAAACAAGCACTAGGTCAGCATTGTGGATTTGAAATGATTGCCAATTAAGTTCAACAGATAACTGGATGGTAGTTCATAGCACATGAGACGATGTAATTAATGTATATGTACATTAATCATTCAAATATCCATAGCTTCACAATGTAGTAGATAGACCACTTAGATGGTATGTCTCCAGCATTCTAAATTTTGCATTGAAGGCACACTTGTAGGTAATTGTCTGCATATGGCATACAAAATCTACACTACACGCTGGAAATTATGTTCATGCACGTACATTTTAGCTTCTGATATTTCAGATACGCGCTGTGGAATGCGCGTGTACTTGTCTAGATTGAGCTTATCAACTGAATGGTTCTTTATAGTGTGTTAAAGTTTTAATTTGGAATATTCATGTTTCTCCCAACTTTTTCGGGCATAATCTGCCCAAATTTACAGATTGACAAATTATCATTTATTGAACTGCTATAACCCATCAACGAGTGTCGGATGCCAACAAATTTTGCATCTAAGACAGATCATCTCACTAATGCTGTTTCCGAAGGGGATACACATGTTCTAATTGCCGCACATGTCAGAATCAATTGTATATTTCTCAACTAAGTCAAATTAGATAGGAACAAAAAATGATTGATTTTTCATGCATGTTGCTGCAATATTGAGGAAGTAAACTACCTGGAGCAGCTCCCTTTGACCTGGTGAACTATGTTGGTAGCTCTTCCATAGTCCACAACTGGTTCACTCCTGATGATATGCTAAAGTCAAGTTAACAAGGAAACAGGAAAACAGAAACAGAAAAATAGAGGGGAAGTTGTTAGAGATTTACAGAAGTCTGCTCAATTGTGCTATGCTATCATCAGCATCTCTTAAGAATGTGCTGATCACATCTATCAAAAACTGCGGCGACTCTACATCCCGTAAGTCAAGCACTTCCTGAGCGTAACTTTCCATTATCCCCTGCAAAACAGGAAAGTACTAATGAAAATTGACAACCCTTAAGCACCATCTGAAAAACAAGATCAGTTGGAAGATTGAAACAAATCTTCAACATCAACAGAACAACGTTTTGGAAACCCTTTTCTATGTTGTCAACAACAAAAATATGCTTCAATTAACACAAAATATTTGCTATATCCAATCATGCTATACCACTTTGGTGGATAATATCGAGAGAGAAAATAACTCTTGCAAACATTTATAAAATTTTTCCTTCAACAGCCTTCTCCTTTTAATTAACTTTCCTCAACCAAACAAATGAATATCACTTTTCTTTTCCTTTCAGGAAAAGGGAGAAAGCCCCATAAGCTCAGTCAAAGAACCAATTAACGCAACGAAATCATGCATTAAGGGAAAAAGAAAAAAAAAAAAAAGCTTCCTAATAATTGGACTTCATAAAGGATGTTATTGCGAGGATCACACACACACACTCACTGTAAGAGTATTTTCTTGACTTGAACATGTGACTTTTAAGTCATAACTTTACTATTCCACAAGGCTGGCCCTTCAATAATCAAACTTCAATTAAAAAAAATGATCTATATATATGCTTATATAAAAGAAAAGAAACAAAAAAAAAAAAAAAAAAAAAGGAAGCTAGTGAAGACCTGCTCAATCATGTTTCTGACAAAGTTCAGCTGCTCCTGCTTGAGATTGTTGGCAGCCATTTTCTTGCTGAGAGCAAAAGCACAGAAGAGAACTGATAGCAACCCAAATAGAGAAGACCAATTTATTCACTATATATATAATTATTGCATTACAAATGCATTTATTTATAAATTTAACCATCACCCAAAAGAGAGAGAGACGGAGAATCGTCCATTGCAATCCTGTTAGGCAGGGGAAGCCATGCACTGAGCGATACGTGGAAACCAGTTTATGCAAGAAGAGTTGCAACAACATGCAAGAGGGTCGCCATATGTCTAACGCGCTCCCATGTCACGCGCTGGAAGCCACGCCGTTGGTGTGGACTCTGGAGAGACCCAAAATTTTTGTCATATACTTGGGGGAGTTGCTTCCCACCTTTTTATGCAGGCTTATCTGTAGGAACAATTGTTCTCTAAACTTGACTTCAAGCTGGGATTTTTTCCTCACGCCCCCGAAACCCCCCCCCCCTTTATTTCTTTTGTTTTTTTTTTTTCTTTTCTGTTTTTGGTGGAGACGGGGGCGCTTTAGAGGAAAACATTTGTCGGCGTTTACATTGTTCTTAACTAACGTTTGGTGGGAAGTAAGGTGGTGTCCGCAGGAGAGAGGGTTTCTCATCTGGCATTGAATTTCTCGTATATCCTTTAATTCTTAACTAATTTTGGTAGGTGCCAGAAAGAGTGCCCCTCTTACCACCCGAGGTGAGCTTGAGAACTTCGAGTGGTGAAGTTCACTATTGCCTTCTATGTATGTTAGGTACGAAGTAGATTGTATATACGCATTTGTATATTCAGATGGTATTAAATCAAAACGGGTAACAAATATACCTATGACCTATAACAGCAATAACTATGCCTTTTTTTCTTTTTTCTTTTTTTTTAGGTGGGGGAGGGGGGGTTAACACACCCCAAAAAAAAAAAAACAAAAACAAAAACAAGCGTCCTCCTCGGGTAGCCCTGAGCTTAATGATTCCCATTTCTTTCTTATTCAATTTCTTTTTTTTTTAATCCAGTGACTTGGCACCGTCCAAAGAAGTAATTGGGAGAAGAAACCAAAACAAAAGAATAAAAAGTGCCAATTTAATTTCAAATGAAGCAGGATTAAGCATTTCAAAACATCTTTACCATTCATTCATCTTGTGTTTGCCGTTTTACGTTTTAGTTAATGACTAGAATCAGAATGCATTCATTTAGTACTTAAAATATTTACCATTGGATCATTTCTTGGGTACAATACCAAATGATCTTTTGTTTTTTTTTTTTTTTGTACAATTTACTTTTTGATCTTCTGCAAGAGCAGCTTACTAAAATTCTAACAGAACGTGAATTTTAGTTCCCATATAACATAAAAATAAAAATAGAGGCTAAAGTCTGGCCACTCAGTTATAATAATATCCTGAAATAAAATAAATTTACCCAGAAAGACAAGGAGGTCACAGAAACAAGTTATTCCATTCAAACTATGAGTGAGTAGAATGGAAATGAGAGAACCTGAGATCAAAGTCTGACCTACATCCTAAGATGGAAAGGTCCATGAAAATGAGAGAACTATTGTGATCCCCGTTTATAGGCATTAAACCAAACAGAATTCAACTTCGACGAACTCAATTTTCCTGCTATTCCAAAAGGCCTATCACATAATTTAAAACCCAACGTTAGGACTTTCAAGGGGTAAGTGGCTAGAGAACATCATTGGTAGCATCCAGGAAGCAGCCACACCATCACAAATATGAAAGAGGCTTAAGTGAAACAATGCCACCAAGAACAGAGTTCAGTGGGCACTCCAAATTTCGTGGGGAGAATTGGCATTAGGCCATCAGGGTGTAAAGTCATGCTCATCAGATATCTCTCATGGGTACCTAAATCCAACAATACAATGATTTACAAGACAAATCTAAAAACAATATAATTTTATGGCCAATATAAGCCTGAGAAGACACTGGTAGAACTTGGTGGAAACAATTTACATGTCATTTTCCAAGAAGCAAGAAATATATATATATATATGTGTGTGTGTGTGTGTGTGGTAGTTTAGCACGTTTCAGAGGACAATGAATTTAATTTCAATTTGGGATGGTAGATCTTTATGCCTTCAAACTTTTGTTCAACAAGCTCTCTCTATAAGCCATAAATCTAATTTGTAACAAATAATCCATAACACTTTATGATTATTTTCCTCAAATATATTTAGTCCCAAAAAATTTGAAAACTTCTACGCATTTTTATAGAAAAGAATTGAAATCCATTTCAATTAATCAAACATTCTATACACTATAGGATCTTACAGATTAAAACCAAACAGATCTTCACTGGGGTTGATTGAAAATTTTGAAAAAAGCAATGGAAATCATAAATGGCATTTGGAAAAAACAAAGAAAGAGCTCAAAAATATGGAGTGTACATGTTTTAACTTTTTAATAACCATTAGAACTATTGAAGATTGTTTTGCAACCAACCACCATTTGACCTGCTAAGAGCTGATCTTTCCTATGAAGGGAAGGAATCAATCCTTGTTTGACACTCAGTTTTTCTCCTTTTATTACTACTAAATGCCTAGTTTAGCCTTTGGGTACCTGGAATTCATTTCTCAAATTGGAGGATATTACATCATGATTTTTTTTTTTCCTTGCTAAGAACATGTCTCAAAAAATAACATGTTTCCCCTTCATAAGTTTAAAATGAATATTGGACAACTTTTGGTCTTGTACAACCTAGGAAGATTGTCACAGTCGCACTCCTCCTGGTGTTGTGGAAACCAAAGCTAGCTGACACTTAATATTGTGGATTTTAGCAAGAAGGGCAGACAAGGAAAAAAAAAGAAAGAAATTCAGAAAGAAGAGAAGAAATGAGAAAAGAATTCATTGTGACGGCAACAAAAGTTCAGGGTACTAGTTTATGGTTCAAGCCCTCAGAAAGTCGTATTTTTCTAGGCAAGTTACCCTAAGCACTACTCTTGCTCAGGGATCTCCATGAGGCCCCCATGAATTCCCAAAAACTGTGCATGTGCATGTGCATGTCAGAGGGAAAGAGAAAGAGATGTAAAAAAAAAAAGATAATTAGAGAAAAAGGAGCTCAACAATAGTCTAAGATATGGTGCAGGTAAATGACTTGGAATATGGAAAAATGAAGCACTTACTTGACACATGATTTGTAGCAGCAAAACCAACCATATCAAGAAACAAAGAAGAAAGGTTCTACTAGGACTTGGGGACAGTTACGTTTAAAATTTTTACATCTTGATATGGCTTGTCTGCCCTGTCTGTCTTCACCTTCTCAATAGCCTGTCAAAAAGGCCACATGAAAATTCATCAAGACAGTGAATATGTGCTTAAGATGTCCACAATCTAGAGCACACAACATACTTGCAAGCCAATTAACCAAAAATCTAGAAATCTTTTTTGGCAATGGACCAAAAAAAAGAAACCTTTTTAACAAGTTAACAAAGAAATAGCACAAAATCTCAACATAAGTGATGCCTAAAGGAAATCCATACAGTTTCACTATAGAGTAGTTAATTCTCCATCAGACAAATGCAAATCTCCTGACAATGGCTAAAAGTCAAGTTTACCTGGACAACATCCATTCCCTTTATAACTCTGCCAAAAACAGTGTGCTTATTGTCCAGCCAAGGAGTGGCCACTGTGGTGATAAAGAACTGAGAGCCATTTGTGTTAGGCCCTGCATTTGCCATTGAGACTGTGAAAGGCCTGTCATGTCGTAAACTGCAAACCAGAATGTTCACCCCCTGTTAGTTAAACACTAGGCAACAGCAAGTTACAAAGCCAGGAAATGAATGAAGCATCAAAATCTGCAAAACTTTAAGTAGGAGTAAAAGGGAAAAGAATCTAAGCAGATATATATGATGCAACTGAACCAATATTACCTTTTGTGAAACTCGTCCTCAAACTCCCTTCCCCAAATAGACTGTCCACCAGTGCCATCTCCCAATGGATCTCCTGTCTGTATCATGAAACCTTTGATGACCCGATGAAAGATGAGATTATCATAATAGCCATGCCGGCAGTGTGTCGTAAAGTTTTCCACAGTTTTTGGACATTCTTCAGGATACAATTTCATGTGGACGTCACCCATGGTGGTGTGCAGAATCTAGATAAAAGAGTAGAGATTAGAAGAGATTATCAAAAATAAAATGATGTCAGCTTATCCCAAAAAATGCAAGTGATTATAGCTCATCTTAGCTTCCCTTCCCATCATAAGCTAACATTAGAATCATCTAGAAAATGAACTACCTAATGGAACATACTTATTTTATTATGTTATTCATCAAAGAATGGAAAAATAAATAGATAGAGAGAGAGAGAGAGAGAGACCCTACATAAACCAGCGGAAAGTTAAATCCAAAAAAACAAAAAGTTGAAACAGAAACCAACATTGTGCCCTACAACAAACAGGATTAGGTTCCATTATAGGCCAGAAATGAACTTCTGCTCTAAATCTGGTAATATTAAACTGACTTCACAAATCTAAAGGATATAAATAGAATTCCTATCAAAATCTCATGAAATAGGATGGCAGAAAACATCCGTTTTGATACCTAACAATTCAGATCTCACAACATTTAGAAATAACAAGCATTCCCTTTTCTGCCACAAGGACCTCCTTAGCTTCCAAAGTTCCATCATTCAGCTTGTTCAATTAAATGATGACAAAATATTAGGACCTTACTGTACCAACCAGACTTAATCCGCAAAGTGTGCTGTGCAAAATTCTGCACAGCACAATGCTAGTAGTACTTATCTTCTCAATGTTATTTGAGCTGCTGCTTTTGTAACTGAAAGAGCAAGTAAAGAGTATTCACTCTGATATTTTGTGACTTAAAAATTACATCAAGCCCCATTATTTAGCTGATTTCATTGGATTAATCAGACTTGAAGAGTTGCAATCTACACTCATATATGTTGCATATGGAGTAAACAATACTGGACACTCACCACACTGTCAGGAAGAGATGTGGTGGCTGCTTTTCCAATATCTGATGTAGCCAAAAGTTCATCTGGTGGAGGTTTTTCATTGAAAACGTCTCTTCCCTTGGTTGGATCCTCAGGTTCCTCTGGTTCTCTCCGGCTATTTGAACATAAGAAAGGCAATCAGAAACAATATCAAATCACAGAATAACAGGCAATACAAAATAAATAAATAAAAGCCACTCCCAATGCAATAAGATAAAAACAACTCATATTATGCCATCTACGTCACTATAATCTAATAAGTCCAATGTCAACATATCCCAAATAATCAAAAGAGACTCAAATCTACGGAAGAATTACAAATTAACTAATTTTTATTGCAAGACTTCTAAGGTTGCCTTTTGAGAATTCTTTAAATTCATCATTCACATTATGGAAGTTGCATAAAAGCTAGAATTCCTTCATTTTCCTCCCAAGTCTCCATTCTTGGTTTCTTGGTTTATGTAAAATTAGACAAGCTTTAATACCAATTTATTCCACCATGACAATCTTGTCCCCTTGCAATACCATATCTTACAATATTCATAAAGGATATCTCTGGTTGTTCACACAGCAAGCAATTTATGCATACTGATTTTCTATCACAAACTATGAGTGCAAGCAACGTATTATTCCCATGCTAAAGTTGAAAGGGCGCTGAGGCATTTTTGTTTTAGCCAGTTAAATTTCTTTCATAAAAAGTTTTGGAAGGAGAATTTATCTGTCAATTTGTTAAAATTGACACAAACACAGAAAGTTAACGAATGGCACAATCTATACTGATATATCATTGAAGAAAGACAGAAAAAAAATAATGAATTTAGAAAACATTTCACATAACAAGCAAGTAGTAATAGTACCTGAACAAATAAATCCTGTGTTTCTTGAAAGCACAGCATAAGAGGGTGGGATCTGTCAAAGGATCTTTGCTTTCATTGACATTTACTGCAGCTGAAGGTATTTTTCTAACTTTTTTACTTCCTTGATCACCTTGATACAAGGCAATTTGCAAGAATCTTTCATTGCTTTCCACCTTTCCAAGAATTCTGGAAACTTTGTTGGTCTGTAGATTTACAACCTATGAATGTGAAGCCAGAAAAAACGAAGAAGAAAAAATGTGTAAGGGAATGTAGAGTACAACAAGCACAAATTTATGTTTAGTGGTGGTAATAGAAACATAAGGCAAGTAGGATATTTCATGCTGGTATAAATAGCAACTTACTTTTATCCCAAGAAGTGTTGCATATATGAGGAAATTAGAACTCTCATCAAAAATGGCATTGGGCTGTGGTGCCATTTCAGCCTTTTCAATTTCTTTCTCAACAGCCATTCTTCTTCCAAAATCAATAGCTTCCAACTGGTACAAGGGAGAACCACTTCTCTGGAGATCTTGGGCCACCTAAATCCAAAAGATATTTGATCAGCATATACAAATCCAGCAGCAAATGAATTATAGATGTAGCCTAATGAGAATTATTATTACCTCAAGAGATTCATCATACACCCGTCTTAGTTTACCTGTTCTGAACCAAAATACACGTATTCTACGATCAGGGGATGTAATAGAAAACTGCTTCCCATCTGGGCTTGCCTGAAGGGCAATATTCATAATGTTAGCAATCAATTTTTCCTTTTCAGAGTACTCTGTGTCATATATTTGGAACAACCACCATAGAAGATTGACCAATCACTAATACTGATGCTTGAGAGCAAGCAGAAAAATTTTTAGCATTTGTTTGTATATCATGCTTGTATGAAATATTGTATACCTCAATTGTGGAAACACTTGTTTTGCATTTCAAAATCTCAAACAGATTGGTATCACTTTTCAATTTGAAGTTCACCCTGAATGCACAAGACAAGAGCAACAATATCAGGACCCATAGCAAAGAAAAGAAAACCACAATAAACTTATACAAATCTAGCAACCAGTCTCCAAATAAAGTGAAAAACTATTCTACACCATCTAAAGTCCAAGTTTGGTCACCTAGAGAGCCATTAATAGACATGTTTACACAATTTCTAAAAATGTAATACATGTAGGTGCAAAATACAAGATGTTTATATTTATAATAACATGTAGATGCAAATTAACCCATTTGCATAATTGTATTGAACATCTAAAGGAGCCAAAGTAATATAAAACAGTCAAAATTATGATTTAATGAAGCATGATATTCATTCTTTGATTTTTGTTTAGCCACAAAGGGACAACAACCAAATGTTCATGTCAATTTTTTTTTTTTCATCCATTAGGAGGCCCATTGGACCGTGAATTACATTATAAGGGTAGCTTTCCTCATTCCCATAACCTCATACCCCTTTCTCAGGATTAGAACTCAAAACCTCTAAGACAAAGATCTAAGTTCTTAAACACCAAAGTGTCTACTCAGAGACAATGTTCATATATCATTTAGAAAGGAATGAAATATAATAATAGTCCCCAAGTAATGAATATCATAAGGAAATGTAAAAGGGTTTTAATTCTTAATGGAACTAAAGTGTGTCATTACATGCCAAAATGAATACCCTAACACTGGAACTCAGGAAGAGTCTCTCTTAGATATATGAGAAAATAACTATAGGTTAAAGTGTACATTGCACATACTCGCCCTCGGGAAACTGAAGTGTAGCAGGCTTCCAGTATTCAATGATTCCCTTTTCATCAGCAGATATCACAGTGTCAAAGGCATGGTTATATTTCATAACCTTAACTGGTCCCAAGTGCACCTGGAGGAATGGATGTTAAAACCCTGTAGGTAAGTACCTTCATCAAAATAACAATAATAATAACAGAGAATGATGGAAAATTCTTGAGCTTTACAAACTGCTGAAGTTCCAATTACCTCCCTAGATATAATAGGCTCATTTGAACCATCCCGTGCATCATATATGTGAACAGATGACGAGCTTTGTTCGCTAATGGCAATCCTAGCCCTCACATCTCCTTGCTTATAAACCCATTCAGCACAACCAGGAACAAAAGGTAGTCGAATCATCGCCATCATGTCATAATTGACTACATCATATATCTTAACAGATTGATCATTTGAAATTGTGGAACAAAGCAAGCCATCCACACTAATCTGCATGACTGAACAAAGTCACGGTTGATGGTTGCACCAACAATAAGAATTTGGAAATGGACATGTTGAAAGAAAAAAAGCCATATGGCAATTGACAAGCCTCCTCAATGAAGAAACAATCACGAGCAAGAAAAAAAAAACGCAAACCAAATGGCAGGACCAAAACTAAACAATCCAACAAAAGTACTTGAGAAAAATGCCCCTTTGTCACATAAGCCAGAAGAACAGTGCCCAAACATGCAAGAGAATGGAGAAGAAAAGTAGCATATTTAAGAAACAAATGTTCTTGAGGAATATGGAGTTAATTGAAACTGAGTTTATTTGAGACGATATGAATGCAATACAATATAGGAGGAAGGATGAGCTCACCGCTAGCCCTTCTATGGGACCAAGATGGGATCTAAAATGTTTTGCAAACTCAATGCCAGTAGCTTTTTTTTTCCAAAACTTCAAATGCCCTGATTCAAATTGCCAAGAGTGAAAGTTATAAATAGATCACACTGTGAGCAAAATAACCTAAAACAATTTCATCAATGCAACAAACTCAAATAGCAAAATCTATTTTTTAGACAAATATAAACAGGTATTATCCAATGGAAAATGGACATTTAGCTGGCTTCTAATACCAATTCAGGTTTTAACAATATCCATTGCATTAAACCCTTAGATTTGAAGAGAAACCACAAAAATCCAATGAAGTTCTGTCATAAGTGGATAACTCACAAATACTCACATTGAGCAAGCTGAAAATGGTCTTATACAAAGACTCCTTCACTTATGCACACTAAAACACTAAATGGGCAATTGTTGGGCTGATTAGCTAGGAAGGAGGGGAAGATGAAGAAGAAGGAAGACGATGATGATGACAATGATAATGACAATGGCATCTCACTAACTATTGTTGAATCTCTTTCTTTATTGCTTTTTGAAATTTTCCAGCAGTAGTTTTAACATTAGCATTCTCAAATGCCTAGGCAAAGCATCTAAGAAAGAAAGTATCATATTATGCATGCAAATAAAGAGCTACGTGCGCACAGCAGGATATGGATATTGCATACATTACTATGAAATTAAGCAAAATCAATTACCATCAAGACTTCCTGTCACAAAATACTCCGCCGCAGAAACAGCAACATGGGTAACCACGTCCCTGTGCATATAGCTATTTTCATACCTACAAAGCAGTGAAAAGCAATTCTTCTATATTTACAAAGCCCCAAACTAAAGAAACACACAGATTTCTGTTTCAAAAGAAGCTCATGAAAAACCCTAAAATAAAAAAGAAAAATAGAAGTTTCCGAACATGGCAAAACCCTAGAAACGCACGAGGGAGAAGAAATTTGCAAAATACATGTTCGCAGAGGGAAGTGCATCTAGGTAGGCTTGCTCGAACTGGAGAGGACGCTTGCGGCGAGCCTTAGGGGCCGGGCCGGGTCCAATCATCCCCGCTTCCTCGTTCTCCTCCTCCGCCGTCGCCGGAGGGTCCAGGTCTGAGTTTGCGTTCGCGTTGCCGTTCCGGGGCTCCTCCATCGTTGTCGATTTCTAGGGTTTACCTCGACAGAAGTAAATATCGGTGAGACTAAAATTTCCAAGCGTGGCAGGAGATATCGGGTTCGGATTCTGATGCTGAACCACGAGTTTGTGCTGCTTTTAACCCTGGCGGCTGGGACGGCGGTCCCGTATTCGGTTTGGTCGGCTCGGAAATTTTAACCGAACCCCACTTGTGAGACCAAACTAAGAGAGAGTTGGACCTTTAATAAATTAATAAATAAATAAATTTTTTCTTAAAAAAATTATTATTATTATGAAGTTAAATACACGGAAATACATATAATTTTATATTTCTGACCCAAATAAAATTTATAATTCTTTCCGGCCAGCAAGAATTTCGAACTTTTGAAGGATACTTCAAATTCTAAAGCCATTTCCTATCCAACCTACTAAGACTTTGTATTACTTTGGGTCACAGCTTCATAGATAGAGAGCACTTGTCATTGAATATTCCAAACTCCATTTTGTAATCTTCCATAGTCACATGGTTTGGGATCGGTATGGTATGAATAGCATACTTTGTATGATGAAATTTGGAAGAGGTGTAGAGATCATAAGTCTTAGATCATGGTGTTGTTAGATGCTTGACAAGAAAGCATAAGCCTGCCAATAATCCTTCCCTTTAAGTTCTGCAATTGGACAAGGAAGCCCAAATGTCGAACTAAAAAGATATTCATTGGCTGCTACCAATTCTCCTTCTATCATGGAAGCAAGCGTACGGTTAATGAAGAGGATATGCTGTTTAGACACACGTTAGATACAAACACGTTAGTAATATGCTTATGATACAATTGTCCGCCAAAAATTTTGAACAAAAAGTAAGATACACAAAAAATTTAAATTGAAAAAAATTATTTTGTAAAAACGAAATAATTAATCTCTTTCAATTAAATCTAATTAATATTAAATTTTATAATTTTTTTAGTTTAATAAAACTAGAGTGGACTTTAAAATTGATAACAAAATAACTATCTTTACACGCATAATTTTATAATTATCAGTTTTATAACAAATAAAATAAGTTTTGATGGAGACTAACTAAAAAACTCCTTTGTAATAATAAATAGAGGTCGAATTTTATTATCTTTAAATCTATATATTTATTTTTCTCATAGTTGTAAAATCATCTTCTTAGTTCCTCTTTTTATAAACTCTCGTCTAATTATAAAACTTGTAAATTTTTTATCAATAAAATTATTTTTTTATTTATATTTTGAATTATAGTATATTAGTTAGAAATCAATAACTACTCACTTAAAACTATTTTGCTTGAGTAACTCTTAATTTAATAACTCATTTACTCTAATTTTTGTATTTGCTTATAATTTGGTATCAAAACTAAGTAACCTCTTATTTTATCTATACTCATTTCAATTTTTGTATTTTATTATTTGCATAATCATTGCATCATATTATTTATGTTTACTTTCACTTTGGGTTGTTTGAGTATTTTATCTATCTAGTTACTTTGAGGAAATCCTTACCCTTTATCAACTTCTTACACCTTAGAACATAGTATATTTATGTTCTTTATTATGAACTCAATTAAGTGCGTAACCATTTTCCATTATTCTTATTTTTATTCTAAAACATTTGAACCTTGTAAAAAAAATAGTGTTAGAAAATTTTATAAAAGAAATTGACGAGCAAAAGTATCAAATTTATATACATTTTAAACTTAAATTTTAAACTAATTTGACCATCAAATTTTAAGAAAAAAGATATCAAAATTTCAAAACGTTTTAAAATTATTCATTTTTTTCTCATAAATTTTTACAAAATCATCAATAAAAATACTACAAATACATACAAGTCAGAATCAAATTACTCACAAAAGAATGTTTGAATACATTTATACTTATAATTCTTAGAAATGTTAGATTTACAAACTTCTAAAATTCATTATTAAGTATAGTTGAATCTAGCCTATGTAAGGATCCAGTTTTTTTAACTATTACTTAAACCTTACAATTTTTTTAAATGAAAAAAAATATTTTACAAATTTTTATTTTACAAATTAAAACTCATAATTATAATATATTGAAATGATATATTTTAATAGTTTTAATTTTTAAAATTTATTACAAAATCATAATTTTTGCATTTAAATTTAAACATTGTTTTTAATCCAAAAAGAGATTAAACCTTTTTATTACAAGTTAACCTAAGTTGTTTTCGTACTATTATTTCAAAAGTAATTTAATAGAAAGATGTTACACTTCCAAAAAATTGGATTTTTGAAGAAACGACACAACTGCAACTCTCGTATCAAATATAAATAAACACTAAATTATTAAATATTAAATAATAATAAGATAAAAAATATTATTTTAATATTCAATAAAAGATGAAACGGTTCTTAATTTTTTTAAAATAATCTTTATTTCATTTATTATAAATTAGTAACATTTCTCAAGATCGTAAACTCTATTATTTTGAAAAACAAAATCAAAGAATTGACTACTATTTATAATAATATTATCGAAACATAACATCTTCTCTTATATCAACTAAAACTTTCTCACTAACAAAATATTGTGAACATGATAAAATTTCTCCAAAATTTGATAATTACAAAAGACTTCAAAAAATAATTATCTAGCAAAACAAATTTTTAAATATTCATTTATGTATCTGAGGAACATAACTTACTAAAATAAAACATAATTTCTGAAAAATTAAAGTTACAGTTATAATTTCAATTAAACCCACAAAAATTACCACTAAAGAAAAACAAATCAAAAATCTCATTTTTAAATCTTATCAACTTCTCAAACCACCATATTAGTCCAAAAATTGTTACTCAACTAAACAACAAAGATTTCATTAACAAAATCAAACATCATTTATCTAAAGTTGACCCCTCTTTTTTTAAAATTATAAACACCATAGAACAAAACTCAGAAGTCTTGAAAATTGAAAACCCAACACTAAATAGGGTAAACTAGCCCAAGTCCATACGTGACCTTATTGCACCAAATTTGGACACCTACAACAAACAAAACATATTAGTCTAACACCAATTTAATGCTTGTTTCATTTACAACTATAATCTTAATGACATGTTTCAATACAACATCTTCATCATTTTACAATAAATGACCATGATAACTAATACTTACAAAATTTAAAATTAAATTTGAGATTACCATCTTTCATAATTTTAAAAATTTAAAATTTTACAATCTATCAAAACCATAAATGATAATATTCTTATCATTGAAAGTATAGGTAACTCAACAGAAAATGTGGTAACGTGACTCATCCTTACTATTTCTTTTTCTTGCTTTACATTGACATTTTTGTATTTGTATTTTAGTTTGCTGGTACGCTTCGATTTTGTGATATTGGTGTTTCTTTCAAACACTATATTTCTCTGAAGTCAGCCTTCGACGGTTTTCTCCAGTGCCGTTGTTTTACGTCCACGAACATGTGCAAATACCATTGTATATATGTGTATTTTTGAAAATGAACTTTAAATCAATTCTTATGGTGCTGAGTGTATTTAGTCGGTGAAAGAGCCATGATAAAATTTATATATATATATATACTTATAAGTGTTTCTTATGACAATCCAATAATTTAAAATTTTAACTTTTATAAGTCTCTTATTCTAATTCCTTAAAAAGAGTGATAAGATTTATTAAAATAAGAAAAGTTACTTTATCGGAGAGCTCCTGGTCTAATAACAGTACTTGTTGATTCAGTTTGCACGGCTTCTTGTCATTATAATATAAAATTTTTACCTTTTGCCAACCTCAAAAATTTATAAATAATTTATATTTTTATTTCATCAGTTTAATGGTTGTGCATTGATGTAGCTAGCATGAATTATTTGAGAGTTTCTCTCTATGTGCAGATGAAGAAACCTTTGTTGCATTTACACTGAACTTCGAGCACAGAGAATTTGCATCCTCGAACCTGTTTGATGTGACTGCATTAGTTTTTAATTGCCCATAATCTGCCAATATTTTCTGACATTAGACTTACATTTCAAAAAAAGGTGTAATCCATTTATGCACAATTAAGTGGTAGTACCCATTGTTTTCTGGACTAACTCCTGGAATATGTCAATTGCCCGAGAAGGAGGAGGAGGAGGAGGGGCTTTCCGCCAGAAAATGATGGGAAAGAGGGGTTAATTAGATCTATAATTTCATCGAATCCTTACTTAGATTGTGAATGAAATTGGAATTCCTCTATACTTTCCAGGAAAGTTAATCTATTCAAAATAAAATAATTTAGTCACCAAATTTTGCATTTCAAAAATATAATTTGTTGATTACTTGCATGTTCTTATTGTGTTCGGTAGTATGCTTTAAAATTTGCTATTTTCTTGTCACAATGGTGACCTCAAACCATGGCATGCCCCAGTATTGAATTGCAGTTAAGTTACCATGTTATATGCAATTTACTTCTTTATTTTGATTTATACATTATTTTTCTTTTTTTTCATTCTTTTCTATTCTATCCTTTATGGTACAATCATCTGTTCCACACAAACCTAAACAAATAATGGATTCCATTTTTATTTTTCTATTTTTCTAATATCCTATTTCCCTTTGATCTATTTTATTTATTTTCTATATATGTTACTTTTACTTTATATAAAAATATATTTAAAAAATATATTAAAACATAAAAATAAGAAAAATAGAAAATATCAAAATTACTTTATTATATATATATATAATATATATATGCATGCTTGTTAAAATACAGAGGATAAGTAAATAAGTAAAAGCCAATTATGAATTCAATCGCCATTCTCGATTGATTGAATTCTTTCTGAACTTGTTTTAATTTTTTCAGTGATGAGTGTCTAGAAGTCCACTGTCCTGGTACAAGTCTTTCAATCACTTCTTGTATAAACAATTCACCTTCTCCCCACAAGACCAAGACCAGCCTCTGAGACGACCTCAACTGTCTGGATGTACTACAACCTAACGATGAAACAAGTTTAATGTTGCTTTCACTCCCAGAATAAGCGTTTGCCAGAAATAATCGATCACTAATGAAACACACCGGAGAGCTAGACAGCGTAAATTTCACTGTACGGATTCAACACCGTTAACATAAGTACCGTCCTCAACACCCACGTCGTCCTAAAATAATTACCATGAATTGCGGGGTGTGCGTGAGCATAAAAAAGTTGAACATCGTTACAATATTCAAGAGGATGAAAGACACTGCATTTGCCTCAAATGGTGATGATTTCAAGGTAGTGTCACAAGGGACCTCCCTACATTCAACCAGAGGATCAGGATAGGAGAACCATAATCTCTGGCTACAAATTTAACAAGGTGAACCACACCTATAATCCACACATATTATCTTCACCTCAATGCTAAGAAACACAAAACTGATCAGGCAAATAAAAATTATAACAGTGATAGTTTAGAAAGTTTCATCATCTATCAAAACTTTGAAGAGCTAAAAGCAAACAATTCTTGAACAAGTCTTACAGCAAGGTAGCATAATGATCCTACACAAAACCCAAAGGGCAAGAGATATGAATAGCCATTTAAAAGCAACTCAGCGGATAGTTGAAGCCTGTAACATTCTTCAAGTACGAGCAGCAATCCCGGGTCCACCAGGACGAGATGCTTGACCGGGCTGACCAGGCTGCCCAGGCTTTCTTGTGTCATCCTGAGATACGAAAAAATCAGAAACCCAGTGAACAAATCAACAACCTTAAATAACTTGGGTAGGCCACCAATACTCTCTTAAGAGAGCTCTTAGGGCATTGGCGGAAGGTTTAAACCCCACCATAGTCATAAGCTCCCAATATAAGAATCTGTAGTGTCTATTGTGTAGCCAATAGATTCACACCCGTGTTTTCCCTTGAAAATACTAACAAGCTAATCCACCAATGTATTACATGTTCCAGACAAAAAAAGAAAGAAAAAAAGAAAACCCAGCATTACACAAAAACAACAGGATCACACATTTGTTTAGGGCGGCTTATTGCGCTAGAGAAGGCAAGCACATCATCCACCATGCATAGAAAATAGATAAACTAAACATTCCAAGCTATAATCAAACCGCCTGACATAGACAAATCTCACTATGAAAAGTACTAAATCCATAGAAAATATACCTAAATTTTCCAAAGACAGTCCCGCAATTCCAAAAATATAAGAAAACATAAAGCAACTATAATCCTAAAATACAATCTAAACCATTACGTGATCACCCAACTCAGGAAAGGAGCACAACAACAAGAATCATGAGAAAAGATGCAATTAGCAATACCATTATATAAATTAAACTATAAAAAATAAAAGTAGCGAAATTGCTTATAAATTGCATTTAGTTGACTAAAAAGAAGCAAGAACAAAGTACCCTGCGCCTGAGAAAACGCTGTGGAGGCTGCCGGTTCCTACGCTCAGTGCGAGAGCGAACCCTCACTACACGGGAGTGGATAGCACAGGACACACAGTGCTGCATCTTCACATACAGCTTAGGCAGAACATACCCTAAACACACATTCAATAGAAAGAAGCTAAATTTTATTCACATAAACACCGAAAAGAGAACCCAAGAGGAAATTGTATATATATATATATATATATAGAGAGAGAGAGAGAGAGAGAGAGAGAGAGAGACCGTCATAAACGCAAGCCTCTTGAACATCCCTAACAGCGGCCTGCTCAACAATGTTCCTCACAAGAAATCTCTTGATCGCCTTGTCCTATAAATTTTGTTTATTTTCAAAGAAATCCACATAAGAAATTAGGGAAAAATAAAATAAAAAAGATAACAATTTTACAAAAAATAGACAGGGTCGATTAACCTTAGGGCAGGACTTGCCGCAGTTGGAGCAGCGTATGAACTTGACGTGGCCGCGGCCGTGCTTGTTGCGTCCTCCGTTCCTACGCTTGAAAGTCTGTCCATATCAATCATAAAAAAAGAAAAGACACTCATAAGGTCAAGAATATGAAACCAAAGAAGAAGAAGATGATGATGGCGGTTGGAAAATATGACTCACCATGGCTGTTGCTGTTGCTGTTGCTGTCGCTGCCGCTGATGATGGTGGTGGTTAATTCGAGTTTGCGGCAAGCAAAGAGAGACCACTGACTTAGGGTTTCGGAAGGTTGCCGAGGTGATAAAATGAGGCTTTTATAGCGAGTACGAGCACCGCTATAAAATTTTATCTTTACAAAAAAAGGGTATTTATAATAATGAATAAATCATAAAATTTGTTTTCATACTTAATGACTTATATTACATAATCATAAAATACATCTCAAAAAAATTAAAATTATGTACACATTTTAAAACTAACATTGTGAGATGGAAACAACAATCTTTTTAAATCTATTTTGATAACATTCTTTCTTTAAAGCTAGTTAGTCCTTTATTCATGTAAGTTAAATTAATTTTGATTTTATTTTTTTTCTAGAAAAATTAGTTTTGAAGGTTAGTGATACAAAATTCTATGACAATAATTTGCATTGCTCACACTTATCCAAAGTAAATAAGAGAAAAAGAAAAAGAAAGAAAAAAAGAAAAAAATAATATTTTGAAAAAATTATTTTTATTGTTAATTTTTTATCTCCTTAAATTATATGAAAGCAAATATGAGTGATTATTAACCAATAAAATTAGATTTGAAAATGGAGAACTAATACAAGTAGAATAATGACAATAAAAAAAGCATTAATCATAAGATTAAATATTTCAAAAATTACTAAAAAAAAAATAAGTAATGCTAATTTTTGTCTAAAAAAAATAATTTTAATTAAATAGATATAATTTTAAGGATTATAAATAATTTTTTATTTTTTGAAACATAACTTTAAAAATATATACTCATTGATCATTTCAATACTTGAAGATATTTTGATTGGTAAAAGTTTTTTTTGTTACAATTTTTTAATAAAAAAATTAAGAACTTGAACAATTTATACTCTAATAAATTTTATTATATCAATAAAATTAATTTAACACATATCAAATGTAAAATTATATTATATTGCTATAACTATAAGATGTTTATTTATTTAAAATGTACTAAAAATAAAATATAATAAAAATTTAACACAAATATAATTAACATATATTTTTTTTTCAAATTTTATTATTATAAGGAGAAAATTTTAAATATTAATATTTAAGAAACAATATGATAATAATAAAATTTTTAATCAATATTAATATTTTATTTTATTATATAAATAAAAAAATTATCATTATATTATTTTTTTTATTACTCTCCCACTATCTTTTATTATTTGTTATGTAACAATACCATTTTACGATTCCAGCCCACAATCAC
The DNA here is from genome assembly GCA_021464305.1 of Kandelia obovata. Classification (NCBI taxonomy): domain Eukaryota; kingdom Viridiplantae; phylum Streptophyta; class Magnoliopsida; order Malpighiales; family Rhizophoraceae; genus Kandelia; species Kandelia obovata. The sequence continues at coordinate 6,148,556 of CM038487.1, forward strand.
AGGCACACAACACAACAAAAGGCCATACGCATAACGTATTGCAAGTCCCAACTTTTCCTCACTCAATAGTCAGAGGGATGATAAGGCTGGCTGCCCCATCGTCAAATTTACAATCTTGCCACTCCGCCACCCTCTCTCCAGATATTCTGCGTCTACCCAAGTACACACTTCCCAAGAACTGCTCCCAGGATTTCCATCTCCAGAAAAGACCCGCGAAGATTGTCACTTTTTCATTCGCTCCGAGGTCTTTGGTGATCAAGGCATCTTCAATGGCATCCCCAACACCAACACCATCATCATCCACCGATACAAAGAAGACCAACAGACCTTTCTCTGTTCTTTTTGTGTGTTTGGGCAACATTTGTAGGAGCCCAGCTGCCGAGGGTGTCTTTAGGAACATTGTCAAGAACAGAAGCCTTGATTCCAAATTCAATATAGACTCTGCTGGCACCATTGATTACCATGAGGTATGTTTTATGTAAAACCCTGTTGTTTGGTTGCTTAGAAATTGAAAAAGGAAACCAAAAAATAAAAGAAGATCAGAAAGGAACTCAGTGCCAAGATATATGTCTCGCATAGCCTGTGACGTGGAAAGATTGTGACTTTTCCTTTTTCTGTTTTGTTCAATTTGATGATGAAGGGTAATCCAGCAGACCCAAGAATGAGGACAGCCTCCAAGAAGCGTGGAATTGAAATAACATCAATTTCTAGGCCAATTCGACCTTCTGATTTCGTGGGTTTTGATCTTATTCTTGCAATGGATAAGAAAAATAGAGGTAGGGTAGCATTTAGAGAAATATAGATGTTATTGGTTAGATTGCCTTCTTTCTCTTCTTTATTTTATTCTTCCTCCCATCCTTTTAACAATTTGTGGCTACAGTAGAGTTGGTTTTGTTGACTCCCATTGCTACAATTGCCTAGTTTTGAACAAGGTAAAGGAGAACACACACCCAATACTCACTCACGAAGGCATCCTCAAGGATCATATCATTAGTATCGCAATTGGTTACAATTGCATGGTTAAATGTGTATTACACATTCTTTTGTCTTTAGTTATGGGTGTTCGTTATCTTTGTAGAGGATATATTGGAGGCTTATAATAGGTGGAAATTTAGAGAGCCACTGCCTGATGATGCTCACAAGAAGGTAAGTAAACTTAGCGATAGGATTTGTGTGGTTTTATGATATGCCTGTTTTGTTTGAGTCTTACATATCCTCGGTTTTCCAGGTCAGATTAATGTGCTCCTATTGCAAAAAACACAATGAAACTGAAGTTCCAGATCCCTACTATGGCGGACCACAGGGTTTTGAGAAGGTATGGGTGAAACGTTTTGGTTAGGGGGTCAATTATCTGAACTTTTTTTGTGATTTCTTGAACTTCCATGAGTTGCAGATAGCAAATGTCATGCAATTCAATTTTCCAGTGGCATGCTGGTTATCAAATGTCAAGACTGAGCATACCTTTTGTATCTATGTTGGCTCAGTCATTTCATTTGTCGTTTTTCTTTTCATATTTTTAATAAGTTTATGCTCTTTGCTTGTGCTGCCTGCCCTTATACTGTTTTAAATATGAAATCTCCTTTCAATTGCGTTGTTCTTGTTGAGCCTTCACTTGTGCTCATTTACAAATTCTGCTTGTATCTACTTTTGATTTAATATTATTTTTGTAATTTCCTTCATTCTGTTACCTATGATAATTCGTTCACATGGATTTATTTTTGTGCAATTTGATTGTTCAAGATGTAATTTGCCACTTCAATTTCCTTACAATAGGCACGTTGGCTTAGCTTATAACCCCACTTTGTTTATTATTCTTCATGAGAGAATTCATATATTTTTATTTGTTAAGTGTGTGCATGGGTGTGAATTTTTCAGTGCAAGATGTCTGGATCATTGCAGATTCTCTGAATCTCTTTGTTTCAAGTTGTTACCATCTTGTTATCAAGAAAATGTTGCTTTAATCTATACACATCTTATCCTATTTCTCTGTACAACAGGTTTTGGATCTGCTTGAGGATGCTTGTGAATCTTTGTTGGACAGCATCCTAACGGAGAACAGCAACATTTAAACAGACAGTGAACATTGAAATTCCAAAATTCTTATAGTTTGAGTCCCGGAAGATCCTACATTTTTCTTTCCGCAATTGCAAGATACTTCTTTTATAGTGATGAGGTGTAGTCTGATATAGTGTCGTCACTAGTCGGGGTCTGTTGTCATTTCTCTGTTCTGCCAATAGAATTATTATGTTGCTGCACAGAAATTGGAAATTGAACATTATTTTGAAGATTGACGAATAACTGCTTTAAATAGCACAATGGCCATGTTTGAGGCAGCAAACTAGCAAATTGGTATGTTCATTTGGATTGCTTAAATGCCCAGCTTTGCATTGACAGTTCATTGGTTTTGCCTATAAATTATGCATTCCTCCAATAGCCTTGCTGATTACATACCTGAAACTTAACGTATGTTGGGAATACAATTTTTCAAAACTCTTCTCAGCATTGCTGACTTGCCATGGATATATCCATTTCCCTAAAATTCATTACACCAAAGTTCTGAACTGGTAATAACATCAACAGACTGTGTGACTGTTAGTGAACAGCGGATTGCGTCCAAATCAGGACACGAGAAAGACTGTGTGACTGTTAACAGCAGAGATGCTTAACCTGCCATAGGTTTGCAGACGTGGAGCATGCTAATGGATGTTGCTATGCTCGCAAAGTGCATCGGGTTACCCATTTTTCTGTGTGTCTGTTAGGAACACCCAACCCTTGATGACAGAACAGCTTAACTGCACTGCTGTCCTGTGACCCATTCCAAACAAGGCCCACGAAGCAGCCATGAAAGTCCTTAAAACCTTTAACAAACAGGCACCTCTACAAATTTTGCACGTTGACTTATTGGAGCTCTTCCCAATAAAGAAAGAACTCTCCAAAAATTAGCGTATGCTGCTTTTTGCAGCGAGCACACGGTATTCTTTAGTAAAAGGCGAAAGAATAGTTCGCTCTGTGCTCACTGCGCAGCTGCGTGCTTTCTCAAGTTTGTATGGGTGTGATCTATACTATTCTTCTGTCGTTGTTATGTTACTTGCTTTCGATGTGGTATTTAGTGCCCTTGTTTCTTATTTTGCTTGAAGTGTTCGCTAATTTTACTCCTAACAAAACGGGCTTAAGCAGACAAACTCATGGTTTCTTTTATAAATCAAATTGAGCCTTCTAATATCATTATTATTATTTTTTGGTCAAGTAATTACTCCAATAAATCTTAGCATTATTTGAATTTATTTATTTTGAAATAATTTAAGTAATAAATTTCTCAAATTTTAAAAAACAGTAAATTGGGTCAAATTTGAACAAATATTTAAATAAATTTTAATATTATTTAAATTTAATTTTTTATATAATTTAAATAATAAGTTACTCTAAATTTAGAGAAAAAGTAAAAATATATTAAATTTGAGTAAAAACAAATTCTGAACTTGAATAATTATTCAAACGAATTCTAATATTAAATTTAGAATTATTTTTGTATAATTTATGTAATTTAAATAATAAGTTACTTAAATTTTAAAAAAATTAAAAAATAAATAATTTAAATAATTTCTTAAATAAATTAAATTATTATTATTATTATTTAAAATTTAATTTTTTTTCATAATTTAAATAAAATTTTATTCAATTTTTTAAAATAATCAAAATAAATTACGATTAAATAAAAAATACTTAATTTAAGTAATTAATTAAAATATATAAAGTAATTTAACTCCTTTTATAGAATAGTTCAAGTTAAAAATTCCTTTAGCTTGTTTATGTTATTCTTCTGTCAATCTTTCGTCGGTCATTTTCTTGGTCAGCATAACTGGTGAATCGGCGTTGGTTTCAGCAGCGGCAGGTGCACGAGAAAAATGAAATTATACATTTTACCCAACAAAAAAGAAGAAATTGGAATTAATTTAGTTAAAATTTATATTATTCCTCCCCCCCCCACTCAAATTTTTGTATTGCTCCCACTGAAACTTTATTTTTCCCTTTACATCCTTCTTTTCATCAAAATTATAAAAATGAAAGGAAGTTTCCTTAATTAGAAAATAAAATTTTGTTATATAAATTTTTTAAAAAATTATAGAATTTTTTTTTTAAAAATTTTATTCTTATTCCTTTTCATGATTATTTTATTCACTTAATACTGAACTAAATTGAATTCAGGTTTACTGGGGTAAGCTTTTCTTGCATTCTTCTTAACGATTTGTTTTTTCTTTTTTTGAGAGTTTCGAAAGAAGCATTTTTCAAGTAAAAAGTCATTCTAACAACATCAATAATAAAATTGAAAAAGAAGTAAAGATAGTTCCAATAACAGGTAAAATATATAGAGAGGGTTAAATCGCATTGGAGGAAAATCAGTCCCCCAGTTGTAATTAAGTAGAAACTCAGGGATGGAAACGTAAAGCCGAAAAGTCGAGAAACTGAGAATAACGTTTTGTTAGGAAGGACTTCAGGACTTCGAAGTCGTCGTCTGCCCAAAAAAAAAGAAAGAGGTTCAATATTTTCCCATCAACGTTCCAAATTGGTGACGGCGGGTCGCATCCGCTTATCTTTGGCTGTGTTTCACGTCTCAGACTTGCTTAGTTCAGGTCTGCTCTCTTTCTTTCTATCTCTGCTTCTGTATTTCAGTTCTGAAATGAAAGTAATTAGTGCAAAAAAAAAAAATGATGTATACGATGTTGATGGCCAGAACCAACCTCGGATCCGACGGTGTTAGGATGATCATGGTTGGTCTTTTGTAGGTTAGTCACACCGTCCGTCATAGCTGGGTTCTAAAACCTTAAACTCCTCGAAAGCATAGGTATTAGGTTTGGCTGTTTTAACGAATTCTTTCTTTATTATTATTATTATTTTTGTTGTTCTGTTTTTCCTTTGTAGTTCTCGCGTTTATACAGTTACATGTGGCGTTCGTCCGTTTTGTTTCGTAGATTGTTGCTTGGACCTGCTGGAGGAAAACGCATCTTTGCCTCGTTTTGTGGGTTTTCTGCATTTCAAACTTATGTGTTTTTGGGGATTCCGTAATTCCCTTATAGAATGGGGTCATACGGATGGATAGTTTATGGGATAGAGATGGTTCAAGCTTGTAATTTTTTCTTTTTTATTGGGACCTTTTCTTTTGTCTTTTTTTTTTTATTTTTTTCAAGTGGTAGTTTGTTAATTTATCTGATGCTGAAATTGGGGAGTGGAATTTAGTATGGAACCACAATGGTGGGCAGAGATGGGCTAAAGAAGTAGTGAAAAGCTACAGTCGTTGGGGGAAGAAACACCAGTCTGCATGGCATAAGGAGGGGTTACTCAACCTTTGTTGGATCAACCCTCTGCTGCTTATAATTGGTCATCAAATTAGTGGGGAAGTTTGTTTCTCACTTTGAACCTTTATATGTGATTTTAACAGCTTTTGTCTACTAGGCCTATGTTTTACTTTCAGTGTCTTCTTGAATGTTGCTTTAGTTATTTCTGATGTTCAACAAAAGAATTCAATGCTGTGTTCGTACTGGGATGATCTTTTGCTTGTGTTGAACTCTCTGTGCAGGATGTCAGAACTACCATTTCGTCCCCGAGAGAAGCTCATGGAAAGGCAGAAATATTTTCAAAGCATCCACAAACACACTCACCTGAAAGGACCTTATGATAAACTCACGTCTGTTACCATTCCTTTTGCTTTGGCAGCCAGCTCATTGTATCTTATTGTAAGTTTTTTTCTACCTGCTAACCTGCAATGATTTCTACCTGTGCACAAGATTAGCTTCACAAGTTGTTGGCTTCCAGTAGCGTGAATCTTTATTTTGGGCGAATTGGTTTTTTTTTTTAGGGGAGAGGGATCTATAATATGTCGCATGGCATTGGTAAGAAAGAATGAGGAGGCAGTCTACTCATCAAGTCTGTTGCTCAAGTTTTACAGGATTATATGCTTTTGCACTTGAACTAGTTTTGTTTTTAAGATTTAGGACCCGAAATAATGATAGACCTGCTGTCTTTAGCCATGGAAGGAAGCAGAAACTTGACTGTTGATAGCCCCAGGTTTCTGTTTATTGTTGCAATGCTCAATTTATGTTCAAATGGTGAGACTGGCTATTGATTTTGCATGTTCAATAGGTCTTGTCTGCGCCCTGGTTGATATTCTATGATTTTGTGTTGTGGGAGATAACCCACTGGAAATTACACTGGCAAATGAATTGGTATTTGTTGTTTGTGTACTTTTTTTAAACATTGTGATGAAAAATGCTATAGATAGGCATTTTTCTATTAGAGATTATGAAAAGATTTGTGCATGGCCAGATGCCCCAAAAGGGATTTTTATTTCTTAAAAGTTGAGAGTCAGGTTTAAGGTCTAAAAGTTATAGGTTTGAGTCTATGTATATTTGATTCAGATCCCACAATGAGAGTCTTATGTGCTAGGAAGTTTTTTAAGTCAAGAGTTAGGTCTGTCTTAGTTTTAAATTTTTGAAGAATTTTTGCATGCATGCATGATGGAGGCTTTAGGGTCAAGCTGTTCCATGATCAAGCTAAATAAGCTGTGGGATTAACCTGTTTTAAAGCACCCTGTTGTTATAGACATGACATATTATCTAAAATCCTGCAGCCTAGGAAAGTCTTATATTTCTTAGTTTTTCGGGTTGGTGGGTGTGGGGGAGGAAGAGATACCAATAGGCGATGTTTGAATGGACACGCAATTCTATGGCTTTTAAAGCTAAGAATGCTGATTATGAAAACTAAGAGTTTTTGACTTTTCCTTCAAAGCTGGGGAGACATGGCTTTTTTTTTATTATTATTTTTTTGGTAAGTCCGCTGCACAAGGTTTGCCATTGACTACCTTAACCAAACGCAAACCTTAACAATTCCATATTCGAGCAGCTTTTACCTCTTGCAGTTCAATTCTGGCTGCTTGTCATATTCCTTCATGATTGCTGTGAAGAAATGACATGTGAAAGAAATTACAATATCAATCATCTTGGTTCTTGAACGTGGTTGGTATGTGACAGCCTAAATACCCGTCAGGATTTCTAGATTATGTACTCATCAACATTTCTAGGTGTGCTGGCTGGAAGCTTACTCATAGTTATCAATATTTTGATGATAGGTTTTCTTTATAAAAGAGATTAAATCAGGACGTCCATAGGTAATTTTTAATTTAGATCGGTAAAATTAAATATTAACATTCATATAATGTTTTTTTTTGGCACAAAAAAATTGAAAAATGAGAACTCTTGGTTCTTTGGAAAATCCAAAAAAAAAAAAAAAAAGTAAAGAAAATTTATATGTATAAATATAATAACAATAAATAAATAAATATAGAGAAAGAAAAAAAATTAACTAGTTAAAAAAATAAATTTTGTAATTTTAAAATCTCCCTTGTGATTGTACAGCCAATTCTTCTCATTTCTTTTAGTTGCCATATTTAGTTTTTGCTCAAACACAAAAGCTTTTTCTTTTTTCAGTTGTTTCTTGTTTAATAATCTTATTCAATAGTTTTGTATTTTCTATTTACAAGCAAAAGTGGACCTATTTACTGAGATTTGGCAGAGAAAATTTTTAAGGATAGTTTTAAAGAAAATTGCAATGACTAAAAAAAAAAAGAAATAATGAGACAACTTTAAGATTATGTGGGAGAAAATAAATTAAAGTAAAAAGGATTACAAATTTATTTTTTTTTAAAAAAAAGCAACACACATTAGAGAGGGGGGGGGAGTAGCCCCTTCCATCAGCCCTGCAAGTAATGTTAAACATTATAAGATGATAAATTATTATATTTCATCAAATGATTTTAATGATAAAAATTATTTAATTTAATAATATAATATTTTTATAATAAATAAAAATATTTTTAATTATACTTAACATATTTTGTATTTTTATTATTAAGTCCATTGGTCACTGTTCATTTACGCACGGATTCTCGTAAAATTGGTGAGAAAACTTTATAGCAGGATCCAGATGACTTTTTCACCTTATTTTTTCACATCTTTCTTTCTCAGTTTCTCCCCAAACAAAGGAAAATTTCATTTTATGCCCCTTTTCTTTCTAACCAGATTCTTTCCCATAATTTCCAACAATCCAAACATAATGTAAGGGTTGGGTTACACTTTAATTCAACTTTGCAGAGAATTATCTCCATCATTTGTTTTCTGTTTTTTTTTTCTTTTTTTTTTTTACATATAACCAACAAAAAATGAAAATAATATATATATATATATATATATATATATATAGAAGAAATTATGTAGAATAATTTTTTCAAAGAGGACAAATTTATTTGTACAAATATAACAAAAAAAATTAAAAAAATAATAATACAAGTTATTTCAAGCAATAAACTTTAAATTTTCTGGATCTCCCATATGGTCTCGCAAGCAATTCCTTTGAAAGGTTTGATTCGATCTCTATTAGCTATGGTCTTTGCAAAGAACAAAAGTTATTCCTTTTTCTACTTTCTAAATATTTATTATTATCCTTTTTTTATTTTCTATTAACACTTTAAAAATAATTTTTTTTTTGAAAAAAAAATTACACACACGCGCACACACACACACACACACATATATATACACAAAGAGTATGACTTATTATTGTATATTAAATAAAAAAAAAACTCTATAAAAATTTCTCAAATTTTAAAATACAAATAACAAGAAAATAAAGAAAAATAAAAAGAGTCTTTTTATAATTTTTTATATTTTTAATATAGGTATCTAATTTCCATTAGTCAAGAGATATACTTATACGTGAAAACTAAAAGTACGATTTGTTACTTCACCGTAAATAAATAGAGGATGTGAGATATAAATTAGTCGATGAATTTTCCAAAGTTCAATGCATGTGAGTTAAATATTTAACTTCCTTAAAATGGAGAAAAAAATTGTTTAAATATTGAATAATTAATATATAAAAAATTAATATTTATCTACATTTTATATAAAATATTAATGTGAAAATGTTATAATATATAAAATATGAGTTTTACATGTATTGTAACTATCATAAGTGGTAGATTTAATTAAATGTAATTTAAAATTAATGTTAGATAAAGTTAGGTAAATTTTTTTTGATTAATTTAATATATTAATAGATGTGAATAATTTACATCAAATAAATTAAGCACAAAGTAAATGGTAATTTATATATTTTTATTATAAGTAATTTATCTATTTTTTTGTTTGTTTTTTTTAAGAACAAAAATTTTATACAAGAAATAGAATCTAAAACAAAACAGTTATGTAAAATATAAACTTGCAAAGAGGTGTTGGGTTTGATGCTTCTCCCTATCATCTTGCTATCCATTTTTTGCCAAATAATTTGGTTGACATGATGCTTCTTGAGTTCGTCACCTGTTCAATGTCTAAGTTGACCAAACCCAAAAAAAACCACAAAAAAGAAAAGAAAAGAAAAGAAAAGGCATCTTGAAATGGTGCTGATGGCGAGGACATTGTCCAAGAGGAAGATGCCTCAGCTAGGCAAATCAATTATTATTCAACTTTAGCCTAATGGTTAAAGTGAATGCCTCGGAACTTCAGATCCTAACTTCAAGAATAAAAAATGATAACAACAACAAGAGCACTGCATTTATAGTTGCTTGCTAATTGAGTTCATTTAAATGCAAGAAAGTATTGATATGTTTTTGTCTTGGTATAATTACACATGAATCCCCACATTATATGCAAAAACACAAAGGAAATGTTTTGGCAGACATGGAATAATTTAAAGTTTTTTTTTCTATTAAATTTATCATCAAATTAAAATAAAAAAAATGTGCAACTTTATTTTTTTATATATAAAGTCTGTTGAAACCATTTAGATTTAAGAGCTCCTACAAATGCTTAATTAAAAGGGGTGATCAAATTGATATGGTAAGTGCATTAAGAGGAGGAAGACTTAGATAAACTTGGAATATTTAGTTGACAAAGATTCAAAACAATTATATCTCATTTAAAAATAATTTAATAATAGATAAGTAAGAAAAGAATTCATGTAAACAACCTCAATTAAATTTATAATTAAAGTTTTATTATTGTAAAATTATGGGCTACTTCCTAATCAAGCAACTTCCTTGAGGGTATTAGTATATTTGTTTTTTCTTTATTAGTTTCATGATATGTTAGTTATTCACAAAGGTTTAAAGATGCAAATATACATTTTTTTTTAATATAAGGGGCACTTCTAGTGGATAACCCAAAATAAACTTATTTCATTTAACTCATTTATTTCATCTAACTCATTTATTTCATTTCAAACTCATTTTTTGTATAGCTACTCATATTAAAATTGAATCTATTATTGAAAGAAGGTTCAAAACTATTAAAATAAGCATAATATAGATTGAACCCTCCCATGATAGACATAATGAAAAAGGATGTATTAAAACTTCTTGATGTTGGTGTGATATACTCAATTTTAGATAGTAAATGAGTTAATTCAGTGTAAGTGGTTCTAAAAAAAACAAACATTTTACAGGTCAAAAACCAAAATGATGAGTTGATTCTCACTCAAATTCAAAATAAGCAGAGGATTTGTATTTATTACAGCAAGCTAAACACTACAACACGCAAATATCACTTTCTTTTAACTTTTATTGATTAATTTCATGAAAAGTTGGTTGGTTTATCTCACTATTATTTTCTAAAAGGTTATTTAGGTTGCAACTAGGTTGTGATTACACTAAATGATTACAAAAAGATAACTTTTACATACCTATTTAACACCTTTGTCTATTTATAGATGCCTTTTGGACTTTGCAATGTACTACTTAGGTGGTAACTCAATAATTAGATTTTCTTTTCTCTTCCTTTTCATCATTATTTTTGTTTTTATGTGTCATTTTGTATTTTTATTTATATTTTATTCTTACACGAGGACCATGTACAATTTAAGAGTAAAGGAAATGTAAGTTTGTTTTGTTTAATTTTTTTTACTCTTTTACCTTGATTTTTTAAGCAAAATATGGTAATGTAAGTGAATGACATCTTTATTACTTGATGATTAATTTAAAATTTCAAAAGGTCTTATTGAGTGAGTTAAGAGTGTTTGGCTATCATAAGTATTAAAGTGTATGCTCTCTAAAAACTTTTATATGTGTTTATGATTTTGTATGATTGCTTACATAATATTTAACTTATAATTACTTCTTAAAGGTTAAAAGTTTAAGTATATGAAAAAAAAAAAAAACAAAGGAAGAAAAAAGGAAAAGGAAGAATAAATAGAAAAAAGGTTAAGAACTTGTTAAAATAATTTACTATAATATTTTAAGTTACTTGGTAACTAAGGGTTTTCATTACAAATGTTGATTTTTACATTAAAATGTGGTTTGAAATATGAGTATGCAAAGAATTTAAAGTGACTAACTTATGAAGTAATTAGGTATTTTATTACAATTTTTAGTATTCGTGTCAAAAAGTAAGTGAATATTTAAAAAAGATAGTATTATAGTATATAAATAAAAGGAAAATAAAGAGGAAAAAAATCTCTTTTTTTTTGTCATAATAAGATAAGTATAATTGTTTCTTAGATATTGTTTGTTGTAATTGTATTAATTGTCCATTTGTGTGAGCTTATTTAAAAGTATGTGTGAATGTACAAGTACTATTGCATAATTGGCTTGCTTATTTGGTTTTGTTGGGTTTTCAGTTAATATTCATATTTAAGGGATGTCATGAATTTGATTACTACTTGGTGTTTTTATTTATTTATTTTGTATGTTGCATGCATTGTATTTATGAATGATTTTATAGATATATCATTTAAAAACCCTTATGAGACAAAACTCATTCGTTAAGGGCAACCTAAAAATTTAAAGACTTATTAGACATCCGAAATGCAATCTTGATTCCTATGAAAGTGAGTTGGGATTTGTTTCATTTTATTTTATTTTGCTTGAAAATTAATAAAAGTTATTTGCATTAGAACTTGATAAGTATGTTATGTGTATTATATTTATTTTCTTATATTTAACATTTTTAGTATATTTTTATTATAAATGTACTTATTTAAATTGATTTTATAATTTAGAAAAAGATCAAATCAATTGGAGCAATTCAAAGGCTTAAAGTTACAATTTTCAAAAAATCTGACCATTGGAGATTATTTTAAGAATTTCACATTTTAAATATTACTAGATGAATTTAGCACCTTCGTGAGAATTAAAATAGACATTTTAAATTTTTTACAATGGACTTATTTGTAAATATTCAAAAAAAATTAAGTCATGAACTATCCAACTTATAGATTAGTTAAAACGATCATAATCCAAAAAGTTAAGTTTTAAAGAGTAAGTTTCCATCTTTCTTAAGTTATTTTTGTTGTATTTTAGAATTATGAATAAACATGATATGATACTAAAAATACATACATGCATAGGCCTTCATTTTCTTTTTCTTTTTTCTTGTGTACCCGCTTATGATATGCAAAATTAAAGTTTTATTTTCAATTATAAGAATTAAAATCATTTAAAAGAGTATTTTAAGACTTATTGATTTTTATTTCAAATGTAATTCTTTACTTTAAATTTTCATGTTCTTTTATTATAATTATTTGTGATTAAATTATTTGGTTACTATAATATGTACTACATAATTATATTTTATGGTCTAATATTGATTTAGATTTTAAGTCTATAATTGCTTTATAATTCTAACGATAAATAATAAATAGAAATTGATAATTATGATTAAGTAATAAATAATAATAATATTTATTTACAAATTAATTACATCAATCAAACATGAAAAAATACATAAAAACATAGAAAAATAAAGAATAACACATGATTATACTAAATTTAAAAATCTCTTTATTAATCACAACAATTTCTGCAGTCTTAACAAAAATAAAAGTAAAAACAAAAAAGTTTTATTTGTTTTGATACCCTTTTAGTTTTATATTATAATGACATTTATATACATATTTATTCATGAAAAGAATAGAAAATATATAGTCAAAGATAATAGTAACGTAATATACTTGTGTCCAATTTACACTTGCATACATTTACATTTTTGTTTTAAGACTAAGTACTTGACTTTCAGGTTTTACCTTTTTTATCTATCTATATATATTTATTTATTTTAAGAAATTATGCTTTTGAATGTCACATAAACTTAGATAACATATAAACTAACAGAATGTAAGTCTTAATTTATTTATCTTTTTCCTCTAAATAATTAGATATGAACTAAAATATAAGGTGACATCCAAGGATTTGGCCTAAATCATATTGTGAAAGTTTCGTTGTACCTAATATAACCCAAGCGGCCTGCCTTAAAAAAAAAAAGGGCCGGCATTGCCTTTTTTTTTTTTTTTTTTTGTTATTAGGAAACATATGAGACTTATAAATTATATAATAAAAATAATTATTTTTATTTCTATAAATATCGCACTCTCTTCCTAATATTAAAAGTCAAAATTTCAAAACTAAAAGTCTAAACTCATAACCATAGGATGCCCTTTAAGGCAGCGTTGCCAAGCCTTTCAAGCAGCAAGAGGACCACATAGGCTACGAACCCAAAAAGTAAATTCTGATTACAAGATGCAAAAATTTTGTGACTTTCGAATAATAAATAGTTCCTTATCAAGGACTACAAGTCAAGGTTAGCTACTAAAATTTGCCCCTTTTTTTGGACGTTTTGATGCAAATATGAAGTAAGAATTCAGTCGAAAAACCATTTCACCTAAATCATTTGGTCACAAAGGTTTTAGTACCAAGTTAATAATAATAATAATAATAATCATTTTACCTAAAAAAAATTAAATTATTATGGGATATTGAAGATATAGATAATATGTTATACTATAACAAATACACTTGCAAATTAGTGCTTTGATGTATTTTTTTTTTTAATCTCTATATATTATCTGCTTTAGCAGAAAAATGGTGAAAAATCATCTGAACCTGCCCTGCTAGAGTTAGATGAAAATTTAAAGCCAAAGCCCAAGAGCAGTGCTTTACCACTTGATTTGCTAGGAAAAATAAGATACCCAGATTGAAAGGTTGAAGTCGAAGGTTCTTAGTTGAAACTTCAAAATGAAAGGATAATGATATGTGATGAAGCCTAGCTAGTAGCCATGCCCAGGTCTCTCCTGCTTTGTCTTGTCCCCTAAGGCTCTCAATATTTTTGTATTGGCGAGCCCTTCATATCCACTCCACCAAAAAAATCTTCCCCTCACCCTTTTCTAAGGAAAAAGAAGATTTACCAATACTTTAAAGACCTCTCAAATAAATTTACCCTTTTTTGTTTGGGTTGATGCCAACATAATTAGGATTAATTATATGCAACATTTAGGAAAACAACCTTTTTTTTTTGAAAAAACAAAGATAATTGAAATTGGTTACATCTGATCTTTTTTAGATCTACAGTGTCGGAAACTGTGTCCTGGACACCTTTTTTTCAGGAGAACTATTGATTGCACAAACAGTACTGTATTTCTTGTAATGTACACTTGTTTGTATTATGAGAAATAATACGGTATTATTTGTCAGTCCTCTTTAAGAAATGCAAGAATCATGTGGGTCTTCAACACATGTCCTGTCCTGCATAACCATTGGACGAGTAAATGAGGGAGTTAGCTGAATGTATCACCTAACTAACTTAAGACAATAGCCTTCTAACAAAAGGAGGAGGCCCATTTAGACCACTCTTTGTCCAATGTCATGGATTGAATGAGAAGTTGACCCAAATTTAATAAAAAGCGAAAAGCATAGACAATTTACTGATAAAAATGTAAACTGCAAGGTTAAAGTCTCAAGATGGTAGCTCATTGTTGTGTTCATATTTAGCAAATTAAGGGAGGTTTGGGGATACTAAAGTCAAATTCTTAATTGGAAAACTTTTGCTTCATAACTGTAAGGTAATAAGCAATTTTTTGTTGCCAATTTAACAAGTTGGTATCATACCCTTAAGGCTAGCTTACTTTATAAAAATCTACAGCAAGTGAGAAAGAGAGCAATCATTCATTCCCAAAAAAAGTGCTAAGAAGCAGAGAGATAACGAAGAACTGGAGGGGAGGAAGCAAAAGTGTTACCTATAAGGAGCAATGACAACTCAAAATCAGATATTGGGGCAGCAACAATCACAGATGCTGAGAGTGAAGAACTCGGGTCTTATCTGCACCAACGGAAGCCCAATACAGGATGACAAGGAAGAAGAGATGTCCAAATCCACATTAGCTTTGTTTCGTGCGAAGGAAGAAGAGATCGAGAGGAGGAAGATGGAGGTAAGAGAGAAGGTTCAGGCTCGTATAGGACGTGTGGAAGAGGCCACAAAGTGCTTAGAAGAGATTCGTGAAGTAAGTTGACACGTTCTGCTGCTTGAACATGTTAGCATACTAATGCCTGCAATGCACTTTGGCATATAAATAGACCTCAGGACTTGGTAGGAGAACAGAGAAGCAAACAGAGACCAATCACTTTGTTGAGTTACTACTGCTCAATATTTGTTCTACTATTTAGAAATTTAGGAGTTCAAAGACGATATTCTATAATCCATTTAGATTCCTGTTCATGCAGATGATGCTCCTTTTTTCTTTTTTCTCTGTTTTTTTTTTCTTTTCATTTTTTTGGCCAACTCACAAACAATTTTCAAGGAGCTTGAAGCTGTCACAGATCCGATGAGGAAGGAAGTTTCTATGGTGCGTAAGAAAATTGACAGTGTCAAAAGAGAACTGAAGCCACTGGGGCTAAGTTGCCAGAAAAAGGTGAAAAATTAGAGCTTCTATCTCAATTATTGCTATGAGATTATGATATTTTAGAAAAATATCGGGCCAAACAGATAGGATTGAGAGAATTTTAAAAATGTTAAAGTAACTATAGCTATAATCAAATGGATGGTTTAAAGTTTCATGGGACATTTGATTGCCTTCTGAGTTTGATCCTCAAAATCCACCTCCCACCATAGCAGGCCCTCAAGGCTCTAGAATATGATTGCAGGAAAGAGAATACAAAGAAGCCCTGGAAGCATTTAATGAGAAGAACAAGGAAAAAGCTCAACTAGTTTCCAAATTAATGGAGGTGACTAAGTTATTGCATCACTTTTTTTTGGTAGTTAGACCTTCAGATTAGCATTGGAGATGATGCGTTTATTGTTTTATGATGTTTCAATTTTCATGATGTTTTTTTTTTTTTTCCTGCTGTTCTGCATGAAATGCTTTTGTCAGCTGGCGAGTGAAAGTGAGAGATTGAGGATGAAGAAGCTGGACGAGTTGAGCAAAAATGTTGACACTGTTGGCTGAATTTTCTTATGTAACAACAGCAGCAGCACTGCCAACAAAAAACAACGACCAACCATGTGATGTTTTCTGCAACTAGAGTCAATGTTCTTGTTGGAATTTGTTGTATATGCTGTGATTTGTTTCTATCTTCGTATTTTTGTGTTACTGCACGGATATGTTCATAGAAAATTACCTACCATCCAGGTTTGGTACCAGACTAATGTCAAATGTCATCTTCAGGCCTTTTCTATTCTTGTAGTAAAATGTAAGTATGCTTTTTCAATTATGAAACTCTCTTTGTATGATGTACCCAAATAAAAAAGCTGCCTTTGTATAACATGCCTGAAAGATATGTGTTGTTCTAAGAATACATCCATATATATATTGGATGAATAGATGAAATCTTTTATTAATTGAAAAAAGTACACAAGAATAAGCTTACAAGTAGTAGCCCATTAAATCAAATCTCCTACCGGCATCGAGAGAAAAAAAATAAAAATAAAATAAAATAAAAAATATATAGAAGTGACCCCAATTAAATTTATGATTTAATTTTTATGTTTTTTTGGCCCATTACGAGATCAATTTGACAATAAATTGTATAATAAAAATAATTTTCTTTATTCTTACTATTGTTGTTGTTGAAGTCAAATAATGATGCTACTGAAAATAACTTGTGCTATCTGATTGGGAAATCATCTGAGTAATCGAGATGGAAATACAATAACACAAAATGCCTCTCTTAAATCAATTAATATAATCTGATTTTCTGGTTTTGTAGGATGTCAACCCATTGGGAGAATGAGTCTATTTATAGATAATCACATACTTATTCACACAAATTAGGATAAATTATATGATTTATTACTAAATTTATCACTTGTTTTTTTATTATCCAAATTTATTACAATCAAATCACTTGATTCCAATCTTATTATAACTTAATTACTTGATCATTCTATTAAATAAAACTTATAAAATTTACCTGTTAAAAAATACATTTTCCTACAATTACATTAATTACTTTACTTTTATTTAATTAATATATTTATATACTAAAATTATTTGTATCATTTCAAATTAAAATAATAACAAATATAATTTAGAAAAAAAATAAAAATTAGTTCTTTATGTTTTTTAATTTCTAGAATTTTGAAGTTTTATAGGGATATTATTTTAGTAACACTTAAGTAAACTTATAAAATTTATTTTATTTTTGGTTGAAAATTGTTTTCATTATCATTGCATAATTTGCAATAATCTATACAATTTTAGCTTATGAAAATGTCAATTAAGTAAAATGAAATTAATTGTGAAAAATGTATTTTTTTTCCAAGTAAATGTAATTTTTTATCTAATAAAATAATAAAGTGATTGAATTAAAATAAAATTATCATTAAATGATTTATTTGTAAAAATAAAATAAAATTTAGTATTAAAAAATAACAATAAGCAATAAATTTAATGATAAATTACGTGAATTACTTTAAGAGTTATATCATTTATTTTTAAGGGTAACCTTCATAATTTATAAATCAACTTATTACTTATTTTTATTTTTATTATCTAACTTTAAATTATTACAATTAAATTACTCAACTTTACTTTATTTTTTTTTTCAATTTAATCATTTTGTCATGTCTCTCTATAAGATAAAAAGTTATAAAATGTATATACTAAATAATATATTTTTATACAATTAAGTTCATTACATTTACATTTATTGAATTAATAGAATCATATATTAAAATTATTTACATCATTCCAAAATTACTTTTGGTCAAGAAAATAGGAAAGTAAGGATGAAGTCGCACAATCCCACCTAAAAGAATAGGATTGGATTCGCATTATACAGTGGATTGTGCCACTATACTAAATTCACGAGAAAAGTAAACTCTAAGATACTCCCAAAACTATACATAACTTACTGTATATTTAGTCCAACTGAATGCCAAGGAGAGTAATTGGAATGATTTAAATAATTTTAATATATGAATATATTAATTAAATAAAAGTAAATGAAGTAAATTTAATCGTATAAAAATATATTTTCTAACAAATACATTTTATAAATTTTAATCTAATAGAGCAAAAAGGAAATTATATTAAAAAAATTTGAAGTAGGGTGATTTAAATATATGAAATGAAAGTTCGGTTGATAAAAATTAAAACAAAGGATAAGTTTAAGGATAAATTACACCCAATAACATGTAAATATGATATATTTGCAGTTCACAACTTGTATTATTTGAAATTACAAAAAAAAAGTCTTAAAGTTTTATTAAAATAATAAAAACATTTTATGTCGAGTTTACATTTGCTAAAGTCAGTTTTAATAACCAAAATACCACAAAAATGGACTAAAATGTCCTTTTTTAATAATTACAAGTGAGATGATCGTAAAAGAGTGTTGATCCTTCGGACAATCTAAAAAAGAGAAAAATTGAATTTTTTTAGTTTGATTGCACAATTTTAACTTTAAATAATAATAATAATAAGATAATAAAATAATAAATAAAAAATTATTAAGCAACAATGCAAATATTATAGAGTAAAGAGACAAGGGAAGAGTGTGCGTGAGTAACAATTTATGGTGGTTTGACATAATGGAGAGTTCACGTCCACTTCTTAAACTTTATCTTTAAATAATTTAATTTTATTAACTCTTTTTTATTTTTTTTTTAAGGATAAAGATAACTCTTTATACTATTTTACCTTTATTTACAACAAAATTTTTATAAAACTTTTTCAATAATTAACAAATTTTCACACCTTAAAAACTCACACTATTACTTTTTATTAGAACACTTTTATTTTTTCCACAATATCAATTTATCTCTTTTAGAATTTCATTATCTTGATCATCCGAACTCACATTGTAAAGAAAGTATGGTTATTTTTCTTGTTTGTTCTATTATACAAAAAAGGTTTATAAACTTCTTGCAGAGAAAAAAAATATTAAACTAGTTGTTAAAAATTGATTTCTTTCTATAAAGAAAATTAATTTCCAAAACAAGAATCTTTTTTTTTTTTTTTTGAGATATGGATTGACGACAACTCTTGAACTCATTGATTGATTCAAAATCCCTATAATCTTTTTAACTTATATGCTTTTAACATTTTTAGTCCTGTAGGTGCAGGTCAAGATGACTTCTCTGAATTCTCTGTAAATTTTGCAATGTTAAATCTTTCAATTTTTGAGTTACCTTTGGTTGACTATATCTATTGACTAAGTCAATTGGTTTTTAATATCTATAACCTTTTTCTCTTTGAAACTACTTTGGTGTTTGATTGATCATAAGCACTGATTTAATTGATTAATACAAATTCTCTATTTCTTTTCAACTTCTCTTTTCTTGTCTTTTGATTGACTAGTTGATATCATCAATCCAAATTTTTTATTTTTTTTTTCTGTTTAATTGCTGACATAAGTTAATTAATTTTAAAATTTTCTTAATTTTAAATTTTACGATTCTTGTTATCTTCCTTTGACATGATTTATGATTTCACTTAATACATTTTTATAAATAGAAATTTGATAAAGAAACAAAATTTTTGCATACTTGTTAATTCAAGTCAAATTTAAAATTAAAAATCATTTTTATAATAGTCATAAATTAAATAAAAATTATTCAAATAGAAATATAATGTTTGTATAACAACTAATCACATTAAGAAATATATCAAAATATAAGAAAATGGAGAAGAATACATCACTCATTAGACTCGATAATCTTTCTATTGACCACAACAGTCTGACTTTTAATCTTAACAAAAAAAGTCGTATAGAAGCAAAAACATCTGCTTAACAAAATCATTGCATGGTCTAGTAGTAGAATGCTTATAAAAAGCACCAAAACAGCTCACCACACATAAAATTTTCTTACCCTCTTCTGCTTCTGCCGTCTGTTGCTTGCAACAGTAACAATTTAAATCATGATGGACTTGATCACTGTTGCGAGTGCCAATAAGCTGCCATTGAAATGAAGGTCCTCTTTCAATCTCGTACCGTCTGCATATATTTGAGATGTACATTCACTTTCAGCACGATCCATAAGATTCGTTGAAGTTCTAGTACTCCAATAATAAATTGCAGGATAAACAATCTTGATTAAAAAGAAAGTCAGATAACCACATTTGTCAAGCATTTTATAAAGACGAATAATTTCTTTGTCCTAATCAACTAAATCAAACTTATCGTAGTACGACGCACATATGGATTCTAAATTTTCATGGGCTTTAATTAGAGCAACAAACGTTGTTAAAATTGTGTAAATGTAAATTTCAACCCCCAAAAGCTAAGCTATACCAAACGCACAAGGAAGTATACATAGACAAGCATATTATAAAGGCTAACTAAGATATACGTGCGACTAGAATTTTGTTAGTCAGGCAACTACTGCATCTTGGTCCAAAGATCCAAAACTGGGCATCCACATTCTTCAGCAATAGTAATGCAGGCCTTGGCATAAGCACTAGCAGCTTCATTTGTCCTTTTAGTGAGGCCCATTGAATTCTCAACATAAGAATGGTTTTACTACAAAATTTCATAAAAACTTCTTTTCTCATCTCAATACTTGCAAATGGTGACCAAGGAATGACTAAGATCCATAAACTAATACGGTTCTTGATTATAATAGTATAAAGCATATTGGAGTCGCGCATCTTCATCCATTAGAGGGGGAGTAATGAGCAGAATCATAGCATTTGGCCAATGCTACTGGGACATGAGAAGATGTTAGCTTGCAATTTTAGTGACTAATTTGAACCAAAATAATGGAGAAGGATCTTAACGATTTGGCTTAATGGATAAAATGTATAACTTTTGTTCTTTTTATTTTTAGTTTTTTTGATAAGTAACTTTTATTCAATTTTGATATATATATATATATATATAAATAATAGCTTAAAGAAAGGTAAAACTGTCTATGCCTAGAGTTGACATGAAATTCAAGTTGGTGTTCTGATAAATCACATTCATAATGAAAGGAAAGAAAATGTTACCATTAATTCCTGAAAGAGCAGAAAAAGAAAAATCCACTAGGCATGTAACAACCCCTAAATCAAGAAATCAACATTTTGTAAGCCCTTAAAAAAATTCAAATGCAAGCCCCGATATATATCTGAATGGTTTTTGTTTTTGTTTTTTTTTTCAAATTATAATTGTTACTTAAACCTATTGGATATTAACGGTTCATATGGCTAATCTGAACCGTAGGTGTTAGATAAGGATTACGGTGTGGCTAATCTGAGTCTAACAAATATGTATAAGAAGCACTTGTTGTATAAAACAAACGTATGATGAAATAGCAACTGATTTCATTCGTTTCCTAATTTCTTTCTCTTTTCTTCTCTTCTTTTCTTTCTGTTCTACTCAGATTCTCTTCCATTTCCTTCAAATCTTCTTTCGTGCTTGATCATAACAAATTCAACCCTTAACAAAATGCAGTGACGTTAACAAGAAAATAAGATATTACTTACGATTTCTTTACGAAAATTGGGCATGATGAAGAGACTCTAGAGCTATGACTGAGAGCAATGGTAGCGGCCATCATCCTTTTGCTCTTTGTTGTGTGAAAAAGAGAGGATTTCGAGCCGGGGTCTCTCTGTTGTGTATGTGACATTTGTTTATACACAAAGATACAATCATCTTTTTGCTCTTTCCATCTATTTCGAATGCTAATTGTTAGCCATAGGAATTTTTTTTTCTTTTTGTAATTTTAAAAAATTCAAGTTATAATAAATCGTAAATACACCTTATTTATGAAATGCTAAATGTAATTTGTCTGATAAGTTCAATGATAAATTATGTAATTTTTTTTTTGTACATTTAATCTCCCATACAAGGTTGTGATTTTTCACGAACAATTATGACTCTTCATGCTCTCACGGGTGTATATTTTTCTACAAAATCACTAAAGGTTTCATAGGTGCAGATTGAGCAAGATTTACTTTATAATAGCTCCCAATACTGTAGATAGTTTCTTTACTAACGATACTATGATATTGGAAAGGAGGACAGAAGGGGGTCAACTGTTGTTTTGGTGGAATTGACATAAAATCACTTAATTGCATTATATATGTCATGAGGATGCATGTGCCGTGGAGGTGAGAGGAAATTTTTAATTTGATTGTAACTGCCCACCTACGGAGATTTAAATATTTATAATACAACAACCAAATAATTTGACAATTATAGAGATAAAAAAAAAAAAAAAACTAATCTATAATAGCTTTTGTACTACCATTGACACCTTCAACAACTCTTGTCTTAAAGGCAATATCATAATATGAACATTAGCAATCACTAATATCAAACAAAGTGAGAACACTAATCTTTGTATCAAGTGCACCTAGTAAATATGTAAGTGTTTTAATCAGTAAAATTCACAGTAAAGATGACAACTTCTCATAAAAAGAAACTCTGAAATAAGAATTCAACATGTAAAAAGTAATTCTTTGAAAAAAAAGAAAAAGAAAAAGAAAGGAAGAAATAAAGCAAAACTGGTTACAAACACCAGTTTCTGCATGATGAAAGAAATATTGTTTCTTTATCCAGTTACCATATAGGGAAATCCTACATATCCATTTCTCTAAAAATATTTTACTTAAAATTACCAATTACCCAATAAAACTAAGAGTAGAAACAAGAAATGAAAAACCATAGAATAATAGCCCTTGCTTGTCCTGACTTTCTTTTTCATTGAATGATACTTAAAAGATAATTATTTTCCATACAAGCAGACAAGAATATGGGGAACCTTTACACTAAGTATAAGATTAAAAGGGAATTAATCTAAATTGTTATGAGTTCTGACGATATCTAGTAAGGGGCATAAATAAATTTTTCTACATAAACATAAAAGAACACATAACTCACATAAAAAGGAAAGGATTTAAGTTGAAAGAAGTATATAGTCACATAACCTTACATACCGTTAAAACTTAGGAAAAAGAAAAGAAAAGAAAAAAAGAGTTGAAGACAAACAAGAGAGAGAAAGAATGGAACTGAAATTGTATGGCTAGATGAATTAAGAAAAACTAAAAAATCTCAAATTATAGAGGTGCAGAAGCTTGTTAGAGAATCCTATGGAAGAAGGAAAGCAATTGCACAACAGATTCCCAACTAAGAAAGGTTGTAATGGATTTAAGATTTTTCTTAATGAAAAAAAACTCTATTATGAGAAACAAAAATTTATTTCTATCAATAACAATTTTACTGAATTTAGAATCTTTGTGAGAGGTGAATTATAGTTCAACAAGTCTATCCTTGAAGGCCCAAAGAATTCAAGAATCACTAAAAGATTGTTTATAATAGGAAAAAACAGAGTTTATATAATGAAAATGTTAAGTAATTTCTTAAATTGTCAAAGTTAATTTTTTCTGCTTAACTCAAAATTAGTTGCGAGACAGTCATTGGGTTTCTTTGAAACCAAGGCTTTAGATGGCACCGTAGTTTGAAAATACCGTTTAAAAAAAATTATTACCAAACATCATGAAAATTGTGTTTGGGTCTCAAACGCAACTTTGATGCCTCCGCAATACAAATCAAAGCTTACATGTAAGTAGAGACCGCAAATGGAAGGAAGTGGCTACTGCCTTCTAAGTGGAATACAATTTAGACTTTACTTTATAATATAGAATATAACAACATCAAGGTAGAATACAGTTAAACTATTCTAATTCTAATTTAATTTATTTAATATTTTTGAAAATTAAGAAACAACATAAACATTTTAAATATTTCCATACAAAGCACAAGTAAATAAGATAATTTTAATTAAAACTTTCTGCATCAATCTTTTCTTGGTTTTCCATTTTATTATGAAAAAAATTTAGTGTGAAATATATTGCTCTAAATACTTCATAACTAAAGTGTTGTCTACTTTTATAGTTTAATTAATGTCTACTTTTGATAGAGTATCAATAAAAAATATTTAAAATTAATATTTTGTTGTAATAGGTATCTCACTTGGTTATCAACCAAATGCAATACCTAATGTATAAGACATGAGCCTTGAGTGCAGAAAATTTGCCGATAATATGAAGTGAAGGCAGCGGCAATATCACAATCCAAGAGGTGAGCAAGTCCCTGCTCATTGACAAGCTTTTGAACTTTATTTTCTTCGCCTTATTAGGGATGCCGCAAAATGAAAAAAAAAAAAAAAAATTGTGTTCCCGTCCCTTGCTCATATTTAAGGAACGTATAATGACTTCAAGGCACGATTCCTCTTCTTGTTTTTTTATTTTTAGAGTGTAGATCCACTTTAGTTATTGACCGGGGGGGGAGGGAGTTGTTCGTCATTTGCTATTTTGTCAAATATCATTTAGAAATCGGAATTTATAAACTGGTAATTATTGATTATAAATTGTATACATAACAACACATAATAAGTAACATGAAAATAACAAGAGGGTAATATTGTATATTTTCTACTTTCAATTTCGTTTGTTTATAGGATCAGGTGAGACCTAATTGTTTCACATTTTTTGTTGTTACTATGTTATCCTTTAAATATTGCTATCTAATTTTTGTTATTGTCAATGAATTGGTACTGAAACTGAAACTCCCTGGCTCTTTTATTGCTGATTTAACTGAGAATTAACTGATTATTCTATAGGATTTATAACCAGTCAGATTGTTTTTTGATTTCTTAAGAAAGAACTGTAAATGAAGTTTTTTTTTCTCCTCCAAATTTCATTCGTACTTTTTTGGTTTTTGAACAGAAAATTTTATTACGTAGCTAAGAACAAGACATCCTTCTTGTGGGATGATTTCTTTTTTATTCTCCGCACAACAGTTTTTACATATATATATATATATATATATCACTCGTTTTACTTATTAAGAGACTCACAAAGTCGTAGATTATACAACGAAGTTTATATATTGCAAATTCTCGTCTCATCCATCTACTAAATCAACTCGGATTTTTTTTAGTCTCTTCCATCTATAAACTTCAAACCATGATTTCGAAGTAGTGTCGCAGTCCACTGATTAAGAAAAAAAAAGAAAAGAAAAAAACTTAAACATCCAAACATTAATAAAGAAATTTGACTGAAGCAAGGGGGGCAAAAACTATAAAATGTTTTTCAAATTGCAACACAACAAATGCAAATATATATATGAACAATAGTAAATTTACTAAACTAGAAGTTGATAGCTGGGAGAACCCAAAGGCGGGCATGGGGGTTGTACCACTGTCTTGACGAATATTTTGTCCTCTAATTCCTTTGTAGCATAATCATAGCCTCGCCATTCAGGTCCAAAATGCGTCAGCAAGCAGCAGGTTGCACCCAGCTCAATGATGCCAACCCGGGCCCCTTATGTTTTTTCAATTAATAATATACATTCAAAAAGGTCAGTGCTCCACCAAACAATGATGTCAGTATTTAGGGCACACCCCACTGTCAGATAAAAGTTATACTCAATACATTATTCCTTGCACGAGGTTTGCCCCCATGCTAAAGGGCAGGATGAAAATGGAATTGACACCAAAAAATAAAAAATAAACAAAATTGATAAGTAAAATGTATGCCATTTCCGGTCAACAAATCTCTCTCTCTCTCTCTCTCGTCACAGCGTAGGATTCTCATATATTATTAGCCCCTTCAAAAAAAAAAAAAAGGGGGGGGGTTTTAAACAAATGTTTCAAGTTCCCATAATGGATTCGAAATGTGGATTAGAAGTTTGCATTGTCCAATGTCTGTTGTTAAAATCACCGGCAAGAACTAAAAGAACATTAGCCATCAAAATAATACCCTAATGCACGAAAATTTGACACTACAAGTTAGAAAAATATTATATATAGGCAATTTTACTCTTGGTTCATTTAAAGAAAATGACCACAATCCCTGACTAGCGTTTCTACTTTCAGATGATTCTTGATAGAGCCCTTGCGTTGGAATTAGATGGCCGTTGATGATCCCGAGTAATTGAAAAATCTCATCTTGCCAACAACAAGAAAGTTAGGAAGAGACTGCAATAGGCAATTTATTTTTACAAGAAAGTTGGAATTAGATGGCTGTCTTAGCCTTTTCTTTTTTTTTTTTTTTTGGCTTTGTGTGTGTGTGTGTGTGTGTGTGTGTGTGTGTTTGTTTAGACCGCATCTAATAATAAATATTTAAATGGAAGAACTTAAACCACAAATTCAGTGCTGTAAAAATTGTTTCCTAATTGTCCATGTTTAACTTGTTATTGGTGAATGAATCACGTTGGAAGTGGATGCCAGCTTCAACGTTATTGAAAATTAACTCTAGGTGGTTGGCATCTTTAGTTCAGGATCAAGGCAAATCCTTTGAATTGATTGAATCCAGTGTTTTGCCAAGACGAAAAGCATAGGTGGACGAGGAGTTATAGACGCGATGTTGAGGGGACACATGATTTCTACACTTAATTTTCTTTTTTAAGATTTCTTTTTTTTTGAAAAAAAAATATAATATTGTGTAATAAGTAGTGTAGAATGTACAATAAGTAGAGTAAAATATGCAATAATTATCGTTCATCGTAAAATGTATAACAAATATCATACCATTTGTAATTATACTATTTGTACATTTACACATAATTATTATATATTCTACCTAATTTTGTTGCACATCATACATTTCTACAAAAAATAAAAAACAAAATGTAATTTTTTAAACGCAAGACCCACATAACACATATGTGATCCGTTTGTCTCAGTCCATGTAATTGGACCCTGGCCAATATTTGATAAATAATGAAGCTAGTTGAAATTTTGTGGGAGCAGTAGTTGACTGTTGGTCCTATTTTTTATTTTTTTTTTCAGTACTCTTAGGTACAGACTATGGTCATTTAATTAGAAAAGTATACGTCCACCACGAGAGGAGTTGTAAGCTATGTTTAGAGGATTCTTAAACGTACAATTGTGTATATTAAAAAAAGGCTTAAATAAAGATTCTTTAAAAATGACCACTAGGTATGTCCTCCCCTAAAGTCAAATAATTAAACCCTTTGGAGCACTTGCAAAAAACATGGAGAAGAGGCCAGCAACAAGCATTGCACTCTGAATTTCAGAGGGAAAGGATTATTAAACGCCCAAAAGTAGTGTCCATTCCATTCCCCCCATACCAAAGGAAAGGTTAAACATTTTTATAAAAAAAAAAAATGGCCAGCCCATGTGATGTTAACGCGTATGGAAACAAAGATGACACCAAAATTCAAGTTTCAAGAAAATATATAGCAGTAGCCCCATTCACGTGCAAAAGCAAAAGCCAAGAGGTAGGACAAAAGAGGAGTGGACAATTTTTACTGTAAGACGTGGCAAAAGGGGTTGTTGACTAGTTTGTCAATGGACCAGTCAACCTATATTGTACCTTCCCATATATTTAGGCGCAGATTCTGTCCAAAGAAAAGAGTGATTTTTTCCTAATTCTCACCAGATGGGGTGAAATCTGTCACTGGGGTGAGTGCGACAGTGGATGAATAGACTGTGGAAATTGACTTATGAATAACAAGATGCGTGGTTGGGTCTGTGTATAAATAACAATCTTTTAAGGATATAATTTGCTGTCATGGTTGCAGTAGCCATGGGAGAGTTCAAGCACTTGGTGATTGTTAAGTTTAAGGAATGTGTTGTGGTAGAGGAGATTATCAAAGGAATGGAGAAGCTCGCTTCTGATGTCGATCTTATCAAGTCCTTTGAATGGTGAGTCCCTATTTAAGCTCTATGATTCTAAACTATCATCTAGAAGATGAACTTAGAGTCAAAACCTTGTTGAGGTGCATAAAGGTTTAGGAGATTGAGGAGCATGACACTCAGCTTTTGGCTTAAGCAACAAAACAATTATGGAGTTTAACAATGCTATTTGGTATTATATTATTACATCTTTTTGAAAGTGACATGAAGAAAGGGACTAGGAATACTCTGCTCATGCCCCATAAGTTGCAGGTTGTTTTGCCCTTTGTGAAAACTTTTGCTAATATGTATCCATTGTTTAAGCAACAACCTATATTTTGATTGAGAGTTAGTGGTATAACAACTTCGAAAAAAATGTATGCCTCTACACAATATGTTGTATATTTTTGCATTGACAGGGGACATGAGATAGAAGGCCAAGAGATGCTTACACAAGGCTTTACTCATGCCTTCTCCATGACATTTGAGAAGAAGGAAGATTTCTCTGCATTTCAGGCCCATCCCAGTCATGTGGAATACTCTGCTGCATTTTCAGTAGCTATTGAGAAAATCGTGGTGCTTAATTTCCCAACCATCCTGGTTAAGCCACCTACTACTTTATGAACCATAGAATCTCAGTACAATAAAATGCCAACGAAAAGAAAATGGTATTGTATTTGTGTGATGATGGTGAGTTCCAATATGCGTTTTTATTTGTACAAGTGCCCGTGGCTATTGCGTGTAGTTTTTCAAGCAATTTCACTCTTATGATGGGTCTATGATAAATTTTGCGTCTATCTTTCGTGTTTCTGTGACATAACACACATTCTCTCTCTGTTTTTGTTTTTTTTTCTTTTTCGGGAAATTTGCTTTTCGCTAAACATACAAGAGAAAAATGGTTTAGTGTGGATGCTAACTAGTTTGGTATTCATGATGAGCTAATTCAATTAGCTGGTCGTCTAGGACAGGGAAGCAACTCACTGTTGCTTGATCATCCATCGAAGTTAAGTACAAAGCTGTTGCCTCAACTATTGAAGAGTTTGATTGGGTACATAATTTGCTACGAGAACTCCATTTCTCTCAACCTTCTCCTTCAACTATTATTTATTGTGACAATGTTGCCACTGTGCAGTTGTGACAAAATCTATTTTTTCATAGTCGTATGAAGCACAATAAAGTTAACTTTCGTTTTGTTCTCACTTAGGCTCAAAATAAGGAAACTCAGGTGACTCATCTTCCCTCCATTGATCAGCTAGTTGATTCCCTTAACAAACTTGTCACTCCTGCACAACATCAACAGCAATGTCTCAAGATTGGTGTTGTCAATGTAACGCCTATCTTACGGGAGCATAATAAGGATACAACTCATCATCGTTGATCCATTCCAAATTGCTTACAATTCTTGGCAAATAAGACGCAATTATTTTGTCAATTATCTGTGTTAATATATTACCATCTAGAGTTCCTAAAATCTCTGATTGATATCACAATGGTCGTATTCATATTGTCATATGAATGAATGAACACTCAAACCTTTTCCTCACAATTTTTTACCTTACCAGAAACCAACTCCAAAGCGTCTTCCAAGCTCCTTGCTTGCTATGGCTAATGCTACCACCACCAAACACCATAACCAAGCTCCTCCACCACCACTACTACCTCAAGCCCTCGCTAGGCATCCTTACCTGCTGAACCCATCACCCACCAATTTCCTTCAATTATTATATATATATTTTTTAGGGCAAATTTTGACTTTAGATACGGTGTGATTCCAAAGGTTTTGCAGATGGATTGTCTAAAATGGGTACAGGTAGACACGAGACCTTCCTTACTTGGTTATTATTGTAGTTTTGTTTATATTGCAGCTCTGGGATAGTTGGAGCCAAGGACTCTAGTTTGGTTTTTTTTTTTTTTTTTGTTTTTTGAATTTTCTTTACGAAGGTCTGTTGATTTTGAGCAATGGGAGTACAGGACAATTCATGAAGATTTACATTGCAAGGGGAGTCGAGAGGTTGAACAAAATTGGGGTTATTATATGCCTTTTCAATGTTTGCTGCTTTCTTGTACATCAATTACGGTGCAATGGTAATTAGGTAGAGTATGCTTTGTTGGATTGTTAGACAACCTAGATTAATGGTCCTAGAACTTGTATGTAGGATGGCTTCAGGGTGCAGATGTGAATTAATGGGCCATTGTGATGTTGTATTGTTTCACTTCTTGGTTATGGTTTTCCCATTTATTAGTTTTGGGTTATAGGGGTTCCTGACGTATAGTTATGTTTGCTGGATTGAGTGGTTTTGGCTAACTAATACAACCTCCCGAACGCTAGCTCTGGATTTTGGGTGTATACAAATTTTGTCACTTAAGTTGCAGGTCTGATATTTAGTACTCTTTGCGGATTATTTTGAATAAAATAATTTTTGACCGTTGTGTGATATTCTTCTTCCATCTACTTTAGGAAGATCCTAATGAACTAGTGCATATTTTTGGAATTGAAGTGGGCAAAGCAATTCTAATTTTTTGTTCATATAATGAAATCGATGAATCTTTACTTACTTATTATCCTTTTCTTAGTTTTACCATAAATTATAATTTATACTATTTTAAAAAATTTACAAATTTTTTATGTGTACTCCAAATACAGATAAATATATTTTACTATTACAATAAAATAACAAAAAATAATTTTTTAATATC
Organism: Kandelia obovata; assembly: GCA_021464305.1. Lineage (NCBI taxonomy): Eukaryota > Viridiplantae > Streptophyta > Magnoliopsida > Malpighiales > Rhizophoraceae > Kandelia > Kandelia obovata. Next base: position 6,179,131 of record CM038487.1, read on the forward strand.
TATTTTATATAGAAAAATTATTTTTTAATAATACAAAGACTTTAAAAAAAGAGAGAAGGACAACATATAAAAACAAGTAAAAATCAATTCAATTGAAAATTGTACACGTCAATTTTCTTAACGTTAAAAGAATTTGTCTATTAATAAACAAAAAATTGCAAGCATGCAAGATAAAGGACAAAGCTCTCACTCTGAGCTATTATAACACCAAAATGAAGGGGTGGTGATGGTTAGTAGGGGAGTGCCTAGGGGTGAAGGCATAACTACCGTTATTAACACTGTCTTACGGGTGTGTGTTAATTTAAGAATACCCAATCTCTTGATTGAGCATAAGGGAAAGAATAAAATTGAGGTGTCATGCAAAAAGGCAAGCTCGTCTGAGGAATATAGGTGGTCATCCCAAGAAAGCAGAAAAACGAAATGTGATATTGTTTCTTCAAAAGTAGGCCATCAACTAAGGACTTGAAACATGAATTGAGTTTAAATACTAAAAAGTTCTTGGTTGGGATCCCACTTGAGAATGAAGGCCCAATTACTATTTTGCGCTCTTGATTGTTAGTTATTGTTGGGCTTGAGGTGCAAGAATCAAGCCCACCAACTTTCATGGGTGCTACCCAAGCAAAGTGCCCCGCATCCACCACTCCACCCCTTTCAAGACGTCATCATAGCCTTATAACATGGGCTTCCTTATATAGGTGGAGGTGGATGTAAATAGTCCATGTTGCTCTACACAAGTGTTTTAGTAAATGCCTATAACAATTGATTGTCCTCGTCTAGAGGCAACAGATGCCATAATTACTAGGAAATTTTAGTAACACTTTTTTGTTGAGAGTTAATTTATTTTCTTTACATTAAACTATTTTACAAATTTATTAGTCTGTAATTTTTATGATATTGCAAGTGACGAGTATTTATAATCTCTTAGATTGTTCTCTTCACTGTATGACTTATTTATAGTGAAATTTATAAATACCTAGATCAATGCGTAAAAGACTGCAGATGTTGGCTCGTCTAATGGATTTTCGAGTTTTTATGAGGAAGAGGCACAGTTTTGTGGAAATCTGACCAGGTGTATTTGAACTTTGTTAAGAAAGATCTCCAGTTTTGCCATTTTTAGGTTTTTGGTGCGTTGGTTGACCCTTAGTTTTTTTTCAACCATAATGCTACTCTTGAGACTTTTAACTGAAGGGAGATGTTGGAAAGCTTACACCAGTTGCACGCTACGATAAGTGAAGCATGGCATATGGTGGGTGATTTTACTGTTATTGCTTAGCTGGATGAGAAAATGGGCGGTGCGAAGCTATGTTTATACAAATGGGTGCCCTTTGAAAGTTTGCTCAATGGGTAAGCGCTAGTGGACTCTGGATTTGTTAGGCCGAAGTTTACTTGGGCTTAAGGCTTTCAAATATACATGCAAATCTCTTGTAGATTGGACCGTGCTTCGGCTAATGTCCCTTGACAACGAAGGTGGTCTGATGTGTTTATTTCTCATCTAACTCGGCTCCATTGTGACCACTGCCCATTACTTATTAAGCTTATCTAGACAAAGTGAGCAATCTCGGAGTTAGTTGGTTGATTTTGATAACGCCTAGAGATAACTTAGAAAAATCTTATGTAGATAGAACAAAGTAGTTTTTGGCAATATCTTTCATCATAAGAAATGATTGCTTGCGTGTATCAATGGATGCCGAATCTAGTTGGAAGCAAAATTCAGCCCAAGCCTCTTAAGATTAGAACGATGTCTTCGAGTTGCTCTAGTACGTAGAACTCTAGAGTCAACTTGATTATTAGGGGTGATAGAAACATATGGTTTTTTCACACGTCGACAACATCGAAATAAGATTGCTAAAATGCAAATTTAAGGGGATGTGTGGAAATAGAATGAACCTATCTCACAACAAGGCGTCTGTAAGCTTTTTAGCGATCTATTCACGACTAAAATAGTGGAATTCCAAAACCTACTATCAAGAGGGTGCTTTCCAGCACTAGATATCAGACAAGTCTGAGGGTCTCACTAGGCTCTACACAGCAGAGGAAGTCAAAAATGCAATATCTGATATTAGGTTTTATAAAGCCCTAAGACCAAATGCTTATCGGGCCTAATTTTAGGACAAATTTTGGAAGACTATGGGGCCTTCACTGACTGAGTTTGTGCTGCAAGTTTCCGGTGAAAGGATCTCCCTCTTGGCAGCAATGATACAAATTGCAATGTCAACCGAAAAGTCATTACAAGAATGATTGTCTGTCGACGAAAACAGCTAATTGCTAACAATAAATTGCTCCCGTGCAAACAAACTTTTGTGTTGGGCAAGTAGATCATTGATAACGTAGAAATTCTCTAGGAGGTAATTTACACTTTACAGGGATATTATTGATAATGATGTGCATGGTCCTCAAATTGGACCTTTTGAGGCCTACGACAAATTTCACCAGAATTTCAGTCGCTGTACTTTACAGGAATTGGGTATTCCCAGTGATTTCTATTAAAAGCAGCGCCAACTTAACCAAAATTACTACAAATTTTTAGAAGGGTCAAGATGTGTTCAATGTATACATTGTGATTAATTAAATTAATATAGAATGTTTCATCCTCTCTCTAGAAGATTCTAAGCACTGAATTTAGAGAATTATAAATAGGTGTTTAGATTCATGAAGTGTGGGCACTACCCGAGAAAGAAAAAACAAAAATAAATAATTTTGTTTTATGAATTAGCTCCTCTCTCTTGCTTCCAAATCAATTTAGTCCCTTCTTCCAATCAAAGATCCCTAACATTCTGGGATCAGAGCTTCAGGCTCGAGTGCGAGTGATAGCAAAGTAGTGAAGTGCATTCGTGAAAATCAAAGAAACATCTACAGTTGATGGCTTCTGGCGTTGGAAAAAGTGTGGAACACACGATGGTTCCCATACTTGTAAGAGAAAACTATGATGTGTGAAAGATAAAGATGCGAACACTGCTACTATCTTACGGCCTGTGGGATATAGTCCACAAAGGCTATACAGAGTATGCCGCTAGGCATCAACTAACACCAGAGAAAACAAAACAGCTGGAAGGTGTGATACTCTTCTTCCATCTACTTTAAGAGGATTCTAATGAACTAGTGCATATTTTTCCAATTAAAGTGGGCAGAGCAATTCTAATTTTTTGGTTGTATAATGAAATGGATGAACCTTTACTTACTTATCATTTTTTTTTTAATTTTACCATAAATCACAATTTACACTATTTTAAAAAATTTAGTGTCTTTCAAATACATATACATATAATTTTCAAACATATTTCATTATTACAATAACATAATAAAAAAATAATTTATTTGCACTAAAAAAAATTGAGTAAATATTTTATACAAATAAATTATTTTTCAATAAATAAAAAGACTAAAAAAAGGAGGAAGTACATGATTCAATTCAAAAGTGTACCATGTCAATTTTCTTCCCGTTAAAGAATTTGTAGGTTAGTAAATTCAACTCTCAAAAGTAATGTCTTGGGGAGAGAGTGTTGGCTTCAAACCTTTGTAAATGATTATTTTTAATTTTCTACGGTTAAACATTTGGTGCATAACATAATCTGCTTATTTAGATTTAAATTGGGCAATGCGTTAGCTTGTGTTTGTCTGTCATGAAAGTTTAAAGTCGTCATTTTGCTTAGGGACCTTGTTCAATTACTCTTGAGTTGCATTAGAGGACAACAAGTACAAAAGATGAAAAGTTAATAATATGGATTCATAGATACTCATAGTACACGATCTTGTACATTTTTCAAATACAAACAAGATTTATTCAATCATATAATGACTAGAACACAAGCACACTCGCATTTCAATTCATTCGGTACACTTGACATCGCATGTCCCATATAAATTTATTATATTTATCAAGTAATTTTTATTTTTATTTTATTTAAATAAAAAATAAAAAATATAAGTATTTTTTTTTTAAAAAAAATATTTGAGAGCAATTTTTAAAGAAAAAAAGATTTCAATTATGAGGAATATTCTTTTTTTTTTTTTAAATATAAATTTAAAAATATTTTTTCTCTAAAATACAAAAAGAAGGCTTTATCATTATTATTTTTAATATATATATATTCTTTAATTATGAATATTTACGTGACAAAAATTTTAAAATTATGAAAATTTGTTAATATAATTAGAATAAATTTTATTAAATATTAAATAATAATCGAGTAAATTGAGTAAATCAGATTTATATCGTAATTTTAATCCTATCAAGACAATAAAAAAGGAAAACACTACAAACTAACTATTGAGTTAATATTAAATATAAAAATTTAATAAAAAAAAATTAAAACTTCAATAAAAAATTAAATTAATTTTAAAGTCTAAGTGAATTTTACTGTATATGTATTTTATTGGTTTTTGTCTCAATTTCCACTGCACGAACTTAATTTAAACGTACTCTATAACTAAGGCACGAAGAACGATAGAACATAACGAGTAGAGTATGAATCCAACTTTGTGTGGGTTTTGTAGAAAAGGATAACGAGGTTCCATCCATGAGACTCTCCCAACGTAGTGAAGTCTGGAAAAGTAGAAAATTATGCGCAAAGATTGAGTTCAAAGGACATTAACATTATGCCAGGTACGAGAATTGTATAGCTGCATTGCTGGCGGAGTTGGAGTTATTATCTGCTTTTTCAGTGTTTAGCGCTTTCTTGTACATCAATTATGATGCAATAGTAATTATGCGGGGGTATGCTTTGCTGGATTGTGCGATAACGGACACAACTCCCACATTAATGGGCCTGGAACTTGCATCTAGGATGACTTTTGGGTGCAGATCTGAATTATGGGGCCAGTGTGATGTTGTGTTTGTTTCACTTCTTGGTTGCGGTTTGCCCATATATCAGTTTTGGGGTACAAGAGTTCTGACGTGTAGTTTTGTTGGTTGGATTGAGTGGTTTTGGTCAACAAATACAACCTCCCGAGCACTGGCTCTTGATTTTGGGTGTATGCAAGTTCTGTTACTTGAGCTACGGGTTTGATATTGGATACTCTCCACATGTTCTTCGGCGATCACTTTTTGTGGCTTATTTTGAATAATATAATTTATGACCATTAAAAAAAAAAAAGAGTGATGTTTTTATGCCACGTGCTTTAGTGGATTAATTCTAAGGAGCTGCAGCATATCTTTCTAGTTGAAGTAAACAAAACAATTGTAATTTTTTTTGTTGCAATAGATGAACCTTAATTTACAGATTATCTTTTTAAATTTTACCATAAATCATTATTTACTATATTTTAGAAATATTTACATATTTTTTATACGTAAACTAAATGTAAAAAATTTTTTTTTAAATGAAATTTAGTATTAAAGGAAACTAACAAAAAATAATTTATTTGTTTTAAAAAAGTAACACGTAAGAATTTGAAAAAATCAAATTTGATACAACTAAAAAGTGTACTGGATTAATTTTTTTTCAGTTGAAAAATAATGTTAATTAAAAAATTAATCTTTCAAATCGATGACTTGAAGAGAGAAAATTGTTTCAATTCGATATAAAATGATATTTTTTATGTCTCTTTCAAACTTCTTGTTTATAACGTCATTTTTTCTTTTATAATATAATTTTTTTTGGTTAAATTAAGCGAATTTATTTATTATAAAAGTTTAAAATTATCTTTTTTTTTTTTAACAGACCTTATTCACGTTACTTTTGAGTGGCACTAGAGGGTAACAAGTACAAAAGGTAAAAAGCTAATAATATGGATTCATGGATACTCATAGCAAACGGTCTACTACATCTTTTAAACACAAACAAGATATATTCAAATATATAATGACCAGAACAAAAGCACACTCCCATTTCAGTTCACTCATTGCACATGACATCAGAGTCCTTATTTGGTAATATATTAACCCAACTTAGACTTATTTAATTTAGCACGCTCAACTTCAAGCATCAGTAGATGATTTGGGCTTTATATAAATCCCTATATTCTGAATATAGCTATCAAAAGATGCGAAAAACCCAGCGATTTCCACATTCTCCCCTGGGGGGCCAGAGAATTTCACGGTGTCCCGAGTGAACCCACTTGGATTATCTTCCTCGTGGCCGTAAGGTCCATAAGTAGTTCCCAAATTTGTGGTAAATGCTATTGCTGTGAAATAAATGCCCCTCTCATTAAGCCAATTCCCATATGCACCAGAAATTGTTGTTATATATTCACCGGAAGCCAACGCCACCTGGATTCATATATTTGCACTCTATAAGTGATGGGTGCGAATCACACCATGACCAATTATAATCTCCTTAATGTTGCTGCCAATTGGAGTTTCGAAGGTCCCATTGCTCGAAGGAGTTTCTCTGCCCCAAGGTCCCAGATTAATGACACCGCCATCCCGCACCTGCAATATAGAGGACATACACATATTTGTACACCGGCTCTTAAAAATCTTAAAATCTTAACCCTCAAGGGGATTTAAGGATCGGGCTAGGATGATACCGGCTTTATATAAAATCCAATACGCTCAATATAGCTGCCAGCATATCCATAAAAGCCAGCGACTTTGGCATCCGCCAGTACTGGAAGGGAGAACTTGACAACGCCAGTGGCCTTATATATCGTATCGTAGTCATAGCCAAAAGGTCCATATTTTCTCAAATTCGTGATAAAAGTCAGAGATGTGACATACACGGCACCGTTCCATTTCCCATATGCTCCAGCAATTGACTTTAAATGCTCCTTGTCAGCAAACTTCAGCTGCAAGTATAAATACATACTATGCCTATCATATTTATAATTTTGTCAAAAGATATTTAAATTATGATTTTTTATTTTTTTTTTAAAAAAAACAATTTGAGTAATCTTTTTTAGAAAGCCATACTTAATTTGCACGTACTTTGAGAATAGGGCATGTAGCACAATGGAATACAATTGGTGGCGCATAAATCCAACTTTAAGTGGGTTTTGTAAAGGACAAAGAGGTTCCATCCAGGAGACTCTTGTAATGCGAAGTTTGAAAAAGTTGTAAATTAACAGATTGAGTTGAAAGCACATTAACATTATGCCAACTCTGAGAATTGTATATAATACTGCCTTCATCACCTGACGAACATTAGCACCGCCGGGGCCGCCATATTTTAAGGTCGCGGTTCCCCCACATGCGTCTTGGAGAGTGAAGACAAGTGAATTGACAACAGACCCGGTCGCAATTGTAATGGCCTTGATTTGCCCATGGTTTGGAATCTGAAAGCTCCAATTGTCCGCGTCAAGATCTCTGCCCCATGAACCTAGCTCGATGACCGGTTCCACATTGGCCAGCACCTGCAGTGTAAAATTATGCATAGTTGCACTAGCACCAAATTAGAAATCTTATTAGAATCTCTCTCTCTCTCAAAAATGCTTAATAGAGACTTCATGAGATAAAGACAACATCATACCTTTGCCATTGGTATTGTATATCTGCCTCTGTGAGTGTGTGAGGATTGATATGTTGTTGAAGATGAAGATCCCTGACCTGAGGGGTCGAATTTATAGGAGACTATGGGAGGCAAATTTATTGTATCTTGTTGACTTACGAATAAAATATAGTTAACAAGACATGATAAACATTACATTCGATCCCTCGTCTAGAACCCAACAACCCAATTTTTGTCTACGCCTTATACACATCTTGCCTCCCTTATTTAAATCTCAAATTCACTCCAAGAAAATCACTCAAGGTGTGAAAACTTGCATAACAAGGAGAAACATTAAATTCAATCTTTTCAGAAACATTAATAAGATGAACACATGCACAAGTAAATACGTATTGACTTACAAGAATGCAAAATTTTATTGGCTTTGTAACCCAATAAGCCCAATGGCAAAATTTTTAGTGTGCAAATCACTCTAAGAGCACAATTAATTCCCCGTAACCGTTAGATTGTTATTTTTTTCTAAGTAAAAAGAAAAAAAAAAAAAACAAACAGACTCCGCAAAACTATTAGTCGTTGTTGATGTGAATCTAAGTCGCGATCACCCATTACTTCTCTTATTTAATCTTCCCTATCCGGAACACACACCACCCCCGCAATGATAATACAAGTAAATCTACTGCAACCCAGTTACGACATATCAAATCTGAAACCTACTAGTACACTAAACTTAATTCCTCCTTTATTTTAGAGAGGGTCATGACATCAATTTCAATGTCTTATGTCTAGTAAAAAATTAAGTAGACAATAAATCACAATAGTAATTAATTGCAAATAATTTTAGTTTCACATACTTGAAAGAATTAAAAGGAAGTAATACAAAACATAGAGCATCCCAATTTGTCCCGACTCATTAATCTCTTTCGTTGAGGTGGACAACAGTTGTTCTATCTCTATTCTTTTTTCGCTCAAAACCCCTCTCCATTGTTTAAGATCGAATTTAATGTTCATCGTGTCTTGTTGATTGTTGAACAAGATATAGTTAGACATAATAAACACTAAATTTGATCCCACATCCAAAGCCAAACAACCCTATTTTTGTCTCCATCTTATGCATGCCTTACCTACCTTATTCAAATGAAAAATTCACTCGGATAAAATCACCCAAGGTGTGAACACGTGCACTAGACGGAGAAATGTTGAATTCGTTCTTATCAGAAACACTAGTAAGACGAACACATGCATAAGTAAATACGTATTTACTCACAGAGAAGGAGAGTGCGTCAGTGTTGAGTGCAAAATTTTATTGACTTTGTAACCCAATAAGCCCACAGGCATTTTATTGGCTCTGTAACCCAATAAGCCCAACGGAAAAAATTTTAACGTAAAATTCACTCTAAGAACACAATTAATTCACCGTGAAATAATCACTCGAGGTAAGAGTATTCAAAGGGAAAAAAAAAAAAAAACTTCACCCCTTTCAATCTTACCTTTGTCGTCTTTGCCATCACCCTGGCTGCTTTCATCCCTAGCCCCCTCTTTGACATCTTTTCTTTGGTAGAAGCTTCAAGGAGGGACTACGCTCTGTCAATCAAGAGCTGTTTGACCTGTGGAAGTTCATTAAAAAAGAGATACATGGCCTTTGTAGGGAGATGGAGTCACTCTATCGAAGTAGCCCACACTTGAGTGGTATGATTACTACCACTAGCACCACTATTGTGCATGGTCTAAAGATTTCTAAGTCTGCCGTATACAACAGCACTCATAATGCCATTGCTATGGAAAACTTCCTTTTTAGCTTTGAGTACTACTTTGAGGTCATAAGTTGTTGACGGCTTTAGTAAGGTAAGTAATGTCTCAGTCTTCTTTAGGGATGCTATCCAATTATGGTGGAAAAGGCAACATACCAAGAGAGAGAGAGAGGCATGTGCTACGGATGGTGCTCCAGTCCTCTTTCAAAAGAAGAAAATGGATTGCTACAGATGTGCATAGACTGTCGGGCCTTGAACAAGGTCACTATCAAAAATAAGTACCTTATACCTTTGATAGTTGATCTCTTTGATCAATTGGGAAGGTAAGGTACTTCACAAATTTGAACTTGCAATTGGGTTATTACCAAGTTCGCATTGCACTTGGGTGACGACCAAAGACAACTTATGTGAAGCAATATGAAACCTTTGAGTTTCTAGTCATGCCCTTGGGTCTCACCAACATGCCTGCTACCTCTTACATCCTTATGAATAAGGTACTTCATCTTTTTCTTGACAAGTTCGTGGTGGTTTACTTGAATGATATTATTATATACAACAACACTCTTGAGAAGCACGTAGATCACCTAAAAGAAGTTTTTCAAGTTCTTTATGAGAACAAGTTGTATATCAAGAAGGAAAAATGTTCGTTTGCGAATCAAGAGATGAAATTCCTTGGTCATAAGATCAAGGATGACACACTTATGATGGATCCAACAAAGGTCTAAGCTATCTAAGAGTGAGAGCGTCCAACTAAGGTCCCTAAAATGCAATCTTTCCTTGGACTAATGAACTATTATCGTCAATTTATCTAGGGGTACAGCACCATTGATGAACTTACTCAAGAAGAAACACACATAGTATTGGTCAAAAGAATGCCAAGGTTCCTTCGATAGGTCGAGACAAGCACTCTTAGAAGAGCCTGTTATGGTGTTACCTGACCATAAAAGGTCAATTTAACTTCTTGTACTTTTTTTTTTGCGATGCCTTCCTACAATTAAGATTGTTGAAATTATTAGGATTGTTTGTTATATATTATTTTTTGTGTTATATTGTGTCCCTATGATTGATATCAATATATTTGAATTATTCTTTTTATATCTTTGTTTGATTTATTGGCAAGCATGTGAGATTTATTTAGTTATTAATATTTTGATTCATGCTAATTTTAATAAGATATTTGAATTTATTTAACAATCTTAAAAAAAAATTATCTGCTATCGAATCATTGTTTTTAAAGAAGTATTAGAAAATATTTGAGTATTCTTGAAGAAAGAGAAAAAGAATTGCAGTAATTCAAAATTAAAAAAATTCAAATCAATTAATCTATGTCATTAACCTCACAAAGGAGAAGAGTAGAAAAAAACATGAAATTTGGGTTGGTAAATAGGATCAATGCTTATAGTCAACTAGACATGAAAGAAGACTCCAAGCAATGATATAGAAAAAGAAATGATGAAAATCATTTTAGGTCTCACACTGATAGGGGGTGAATCTGTGTGAAATATGTTTTTTTCACAAATTGATTCAGATTTAACGTTTGTGACTTGTTAGAACTGTTGATCTAATTTTTTTGATCTCTTTTTTATGTGAGAGTGGTTGTACAGATATCAATCATATGTAAGCACCAAATAACACAATAATTTTTACGTGGTTCACCCATAATGTATGAGCTACGTGATAGGATCACTTTTAAATCACACAATTCACTCTTGTAATCAAGGGATATAGTCTGGTTGTGACAGGGTCACTTGTAAATCACACAATTCACTCTTGTAATCAAGGGATATAGTCTGGTTGTGAAAGGATCACTTCTTAACCACTGGTGGAATGACTACTCCTAAACCACTTACAATGATCTGCTGATCAAGAAGTTGATCTTTTGATCACTTGAAGAGTATTTCACCCTATTTTTCAATAAATTTATCAAGAGTTTATGGTAAAACCTTTCTTTGAAAGCGATCACTCAATGTGTACAAACTGTTAAAGCAGAATAAGGATCTTCTCTTTCATTCACTGTCGGTGTTGAAAGCGATCACTCAATGTGTACAAACCTATCTGCATACTCTTATTAATGTTGTCTGTATGTGTTGTTGCATCTATCTGTTGCTGTTTATGTGCGTTGTTAATGCCCTCTGTACTCGTTGTTGCTGCTATCTGTTGTCTGCATGCATTGTGCTTGTTGTCAGCACGTGTTTTGCTTGTTGTTCGCACGCACTGTGTTGCTGTCCACACTTGTTGTTTACACCTGTTGTGCCCACTGTTTGCACAAGCTATGCCTTCTATCCATACACGTTACAACTACTGTCTACATGCACTTTTCCTACTATTTGAGTGTGCTATTATTATCTGCTAATATCGCTACTGCCATTCGTCCACATTGCTGTTGTGTACTGGCGCTGCCATTATTATCTCTGCACACTGCCACCGTCTGTTAGTGCACCACCTGTTATTGCGCATTGTTTACTGGCACAAGACCCTTGTTTTGCTGCTTTACCTCTTTCTAGTTTGTCTTCCTTGACTACTTTGTTGGTTCGCAAATGCAGCTGTTGTCTTGGTGATGTTTGCTGGTGCGGCTGTTGCCTTGGTGGTTTTGTTGGTGCAGGTATATTGTTCTAGACATGCTGCTAGTGTATGAAAGCCTCTTGGATGTTCTGTTCTCATTGATTTGCAAGGACATTTGCTGTTATTTGTATACCCTCTTTGACCGGCAGGAACATCTGTTGCTGTTAGTATACCCTATTGGACCTGCAAGGACATTTGCTGCTATTGGTATACCCTTTTAGATCTACAGGGACGTCTGTTGTTGGTGGTATACCCTCCTGAACCTACAAGGATGTCTGCTGTTGGCATACCCTATTGGACCTGCAAGGACATTTTCTGCTATTGGTATACCCTTTTGGATTTACAGGGACGTCTGGTGCTAGTGGTATACTCTCCTAGACATGTAGGGATGTACTATTGGTCAACTGGAAAGCTTTTTAGATTTGTTGGGACATATTGCTAGTCTGCTGAAAAGCCTCATGAATGTATTGGTGTGGTGCTCGGTTGTTGTTGTCACTTTTGTCAAGGCTTACTGTTGTGGTGGCTATCTTGATGAGATTTTATTGGTGTGGGTGGACAACTACCTTGCTCTATTTCTTTCTTTTCTCCTTGGCCGGCTGCACCTTACTACTTCTCCTTGTTGACTGTTGCACTCTTCTTGGTCTGCTACCTTGCTGCCTTTCTTTAGTGGTTGTTGCACTCTACTTATTGGATTGCCTTACCTTTGTCGTTTACTTAATTTTTCAGAGCACACTTTCTTCTTGTAAGATGTAAAAAGTATTTATAGAGTATTGAGATTAAAGTTACACGATCATGCTTGATTCCCAAAGGTTACCCTACAATCAACGACCAGATTTGAGTCCTAAAATTTAGCATTAATTGTCAACATTAACTTTCTAAAATTTAGGGTCAACGGTCAACAGCCAATATTGACCCATAAAATTAAGGGTCAAGGTCAACATTGACTTCTCAACATCAGGATTGACCTGTCATCACCGATTTTTCCCAATGACCTCTCTACATCTCAACTACATTCATAACCTTAAATTAACGCATATAACTGTGTGAGATGATGTTAACAACAAATCTAACATTAGTCATCGAAGATGAGCTCAACAAGAATAGGAATTTTAGACTAGTTGACCTAGCTTAAAAGTTTAAAAGTTATAGAGATTTCACGTCAGTCAACTATAATATGCCTGTAATTGATTGATGAAACTGAACAACGTGAAGAGTAAAAGTTGAGAAAGTTATAGAAATTTTGGTTCAATTGACCAATTCAAATACTATAGTGAATGGATGTCTTAATGCTAAAGTTTTTTCCTTTGGAATCAATGCTCTTCAATAAAAGAAATGAATGTCCAATTACTAATTTTTTGTTTTGGTTTATAAGAGAGTTTGGAAAACTCTTTTGTATTAAAAGTGCTATTTATTATATATATCCAATGAATAGAGAAAAGTGATCAAAAGTAAAAAAAAAAAATCAAGAATAAAGACTATAACAAAGAAAAAATTTGAAATTTTTAAAAAATAAGAGTGCTCCAATGAAAAATCATAGAGTCTGAGTTTCAAAGTGTTGACAAACTGTTAGTTGTTGTAAAAATTTTACAAAAGTTTTGTTATGGTTACGGTTAAGTTGACTATGTGTAAAATGTTGTCTTTACCTTGTTAAAAAAAAAAAAAGAAAGTAATAATGAAGTTGAACTCTCAAAAAAGTAACCTTAATGAATAGAAATAGGCACTCAATTTGAAACAAATCACTGTAAATTACAATAATGAGTTATGTCCCTTCCCTTGTCTTTCTTTACTTTTTATTGTTTATATTGCTTGCTTTACTTTTATTTATTGTATATCATGGTCTTTCTTTAGTGTTGGGAATAAGTATGCATTGAGCAACTAAGATGATTAAACCCAATTCACCCCTTACTGTTAGGTTACCTTAGGGACTAACAAGTTTTATTAGAACTTAGTCTTTATCTCATAGGCCTAATCTTTTAGAACTAATCCACTGCATTCCTTTTAACTATGTGTCATTTTGAAGGTGGAAACATTCTTTAACCTCTCACTTTAATAATACCAATTACAACAACGAGAGAGATAAAATGGCCATGTATATCCAATCTCATAGCTATAAACTTTGAGAGATAGTTGAGAGTAGCCCTAAAAAAGCCCTTTAAGTGAGTACTAATGGGAAAGATAGTGTATTTATAATTGTGGAAAGGAAATTCAAAATCCTCAATTCTAAAGCTATGTATATGTCTCATTGTGGTTTAATTATTAGTGAATATATAAGGTTTCATCGTATAAAAGGGCAAAGGAGATTTGGGATGAGCTCAAAGTCATTCATAAGAATACAACATAAGTGAAAGACACCAAGATCAACTTGCTCATACATGGGTATGAGTTCTTTGAGATGAAGAGTGATGAGACAATCTTAGATATGTGCACGGGGTTCACCAACATCATCAATCCACTCAAGAACTTCAATAAGGATGTAGAGATAACTAATCTTGTAAAAAGTCTATTGAAATCACTTTTAGAGTCTTGGAAGCCTTAGACAATAACCATTATAGAATCCAAAGAACTAAACATAATAGACATGGATGAGTCGAATGGGTTTTTGTTGACTTATTAGGTAAACTTCACTAAGAAGATTGTTGAGAAGAAGAAAGGAATTGCTTTTAGAGCCTCATCCCAAAAACAAAAATGATGATGACGATAAGAGTGATCAGTATAATTAAAAAAATTCAGAATAGCTTGTCATACTAATCGAGAAGGTTACGCAACTTTAAAGAAAGAAGAAGCAAAAGGGAACAAGATCTTCTAAGAGAAATTGGGATAAGGATTAGATCATTTTTTATTGATTCTGTAAAACCTTAATGGGCCAAGTAAGGACCTATATGCTAGTGCCTAAACAAAGTGGAATTTATAACTTACAAGACAAGGAGAGGCTAAGATGTGTTAGGTGTGAACCTAGTGTTATTACTCTAATGCTTAAGTTAGTAAAGGTATGATAGGGATAAAAGCTAATGGCTAGGGCAACAATTAATGTGTACCTTGGGAATGATGTCCATAAGGTATTAATATCATCCAAGTAAACCATTACAAATTTGTTAAGAAAAGGACGAAGTACCTTATTCATGTGGATGCAAAAAGTAACACGTGCGTTGGTGAGACTAAAGGGCATGACTAGAAACTCAAAAGCTCTGTAACTTATCACACAAGTTGTTTTCGGTTCGTCACCTTGGGCAATGCGAACTTGGTAGTAGCTCGATCGCAAGTCCAACTTGGTGAAATACCTCGCCTTTCTTAGTTGGTCAAAGAGATCAACTATTAAGGGTATTAGGTACTTGTTCTTGATAATGACTTTGTTCAAGGCTCGGTAGTCGATACACATGCATAGCAACCCATCCTTCTTCTTTTGGAAGAGGATTGGAGCACCGAAAGGGGATTTTGATGGTTTAATGTAGCCTGATTCTATCAAGTTTTGGAGCTACTTCCTCAATTCAGCAAGCTCCAGGGGTGCCATACTATAAGGGGTCATGGCAGGAGATTTGACACCGTGTTCCAACTCAATGTGGTGATCCACATCTTGTCTTGGAGGTAGCTTCTTTGATAGTTCGGGAGGCATTACATCCTTGAACTTGGCAAAGACACCCTGGATGGATTGTGACAATGCAGAAATAGGTGTTGCTACGTTTTCCCTATCGCTAAGTTCCCTTATGGTAGTAACGTAGTTGTCACCTGACTTAAGACCCCGTTTGATCCACATAAGTTCCTGGCAATGCTTAGGATTTCTGGTTTCCACCCTCCTTGTGGCTTGCATCCTATTTTTCTCTCCCCCACTCTTGTTAGAGTTTGACATTTTACTCTTGGGGTAGGAAGAGTAGTCGATGAGCGTCTTGACAATAGCAATGGCAGAATCCAAAGTCTGCACATCGCATTTGTCTAGCTCTACTTTTGCCCAATCCTTCAAACCATCCTTGAAGTGGAAGAGAAGTTTCCTATCGAACATATCAATTTCAAGCATGATGGTAGTGAATTCCTTGATGTAATAAAAAATACTACTTGTTTAACTTAGGCAACGTAACTTCCCTCTAACTTGGTTGTCCACATTGTGAAGCACAAAGTGTTAGCGCAATTCAGCCTTGAATTGCTCCCAGGTGTTGAGAACACACAAACCTATCTCATTTTCGGAATGCTTCCGTCTCCACCATAGTTGGGTAGCATCCCTCAAAAAGATTGGGGCGTTGCAAACCTTAGTAAGGTCGTCGATAACCCCCATGACCTCAAAGTATTGATCGAAACTAAAGAGAAAGTTTTCCATAGCAGTGGCGTTACGAATGTCATTGTACATGGCAGGCTTAGGGATCTTCAAACCATGGATAGAAGTGACATTATTGGTGGCAGCAGTCGTACCACTCGAGTGTGTACTACTTCGGTGACGTGACTCCATCTCCCTACGAAGGTCATGAATCTCTCCTTCCACGAACTTGAGTAGGTTGGATAGCTCTTGATTAATAAAGCATATATGTTCTTTGAAGGTGCAACCTAGATTTTCAATCATAGACCTGACAACCCTTATAATTTTGGCATTCTCATAGATCAAGTTATCGACTTAATCGCTAAGATCACCTATAGTAGAGCTTGCGTTAGTGATACTCCTCTCTAAGCCAAAAATGTGAGACTCCATCGATTCCTTGGCAAGGACACGTTGTTCCTCTCGCCCAGGAACTTATTGCTTAAACTATTGTTCTGCAGCAACAACTTATTCCTCGTTAGCCATACTCCTAGCTCAAACAACAATAAGGTTGTAACTCAATTTCAACAGTTACACTGATACCACCTGTCATGGAGTTAGACTTTGATCATGCTAACCCACGTGATAATTAGTCATTTTGTGCGTAGAGATGAACTAAGTAAGCCTTGAAGAGTTTGAAAGAACTTAAGAGAGAGCAAGTGAAAGACTCGGAAATGAGAGAAAGATAGTAGGTATAAGTGTTTAGCAATGTAGAGAATTTTACTATTAAAAGGTAATTTTACAAATGGGAGAAGTGAGGTCCCCTTGTCAATGTATGACTACAATTACTTATTCTAAAAAATTCCATAGAATACTCTAGAGTAAAACTATTTTAAAATATCTCGATATTTATAATGGAGTATTCTAGATAGGAACACCTAAATATACTTTTAGAATTCTCCTTACTTTGGGTTAAGACACTAATTGAACTAACATTTAACAAGCGGACTGACAGTATACTTGGACAGCCCGTAACAAATGTCTCAAGATTAGTGTCGTTGATGGAATGCCAACCATACGGGGCATAATAAGGATACAACTCATCATCTTTGATCGGTTCCAAATTGCCTAGAATTCTTACCCAATAAACCGCAATTTTTTGTGTTAATTTGTTATCGTATAGTTCCTAAAATCTCCCATTGATATCACAATTTTTGTATTTATATTGTCATATGAATGAATAAACATTCAAACATTTTCCTCACAATTTTGTTACCTTATCATAAACAACTCCAAAGCGTCTTCCAAGCTCGTCGCTTGCTATCACTAATGCCAACACCATAACCAAGCTCCTCCACCACCACTCCTACCTCAAGGCCTCGTCAGACTTCCTTGCCAGCCAACCTGTTCCCCCCCCCACGAGGCCTTCTTTTTTTTTTTTTTGTTGTTGTTGTTTAGTGAATTGTTTCCTTACAATCGTCGGCAATGGGAGTACAGGACAATTCATGATGATTGACATTGCAGGGGGAGTTGAGAGGTTGAACAAAATTAGGGTTATTGTCTGCTTTTTCAGTGTTTTGTGTTTTCTTGCATATCAATTACGGTGCAGTGGTAATAAGGTAGAGTATTCTTTGTTGAATTATTAGACAACGGACACAAAACCCAGATTAATGGTCCTTGAACGGCTTCTAGGTGCTGATCTGACTTATGGGGCCGGTGTGATGTTGTGTTGTTTCACTTCCTGGTTATGGTTTTCCCATATATTAAGTTTGGGATATAGAGTTTCTGACGTATAGTTATGTTTATTGGATTGAGTGGTTTTGGTTAACTAAGACAACCTTCATAGCACTACGTGACAGGGTGCACGCCGTCTAATTTTTACGTTTTTTAAAAAAGAAAAGATTTTAGATCATATAAATAATGATATTATACACTTCAACAGATAATTTTAAGAAGAAGATAATGAACCGTGTCAACTAACTCCTATTTTGGGTGGATACAAATTTTGTTACTTGAGTTGCACATTTGATATTGGGTACTCTCTGTGCATGTTCTTCGGCGATCGCTTTTTTGGCTCATTTGGAATAAAATAATTTTTGACCATTTTAGAAACAAAATGAATGTGATGTTCTTATGCCATGTGCTTTAGGAGAATCTTAATGAAGCGAGGCATATCTTTCTAGTGAAAGTAGGCAAAACGATTGTAAATTTTTTGTTTAATGAAACAGATGAGTCATAATCTACATATTATAACGATTGTAAATTTTTTGTTTAATGAAACAGATGAGTCATAATCTACATATTATCTTTTTCAGTTTTACCATAAATCATTATTTGCAATATTTGAAAAAAAAGAAGAAGAAGAAGAAGAAGAAGAAGAAGAAGAAGAAGAAGAAGAAGAAGAAGAAGAAGAAGAAGAAGAAGAAGAAGAAGAAGAAGAAGAAGAAGAAGAAGAAGAAGAAGAAGAAGAAGAAGAAGAAGAAGAAGAAGAAGAAGAAGAAGAAGAAGAAGAAGAAGAAGAAGAAGAAGAAGAAGAAGAAGAAGAAGAAGAAGAAGAAGAAGAAGAAGAAGAAGAAGAAGAAGAAGAAGAAGAAGAAGAAGAAGAAGAAGAAGAAGAAGAAGAAGAAGAAGAAGAAGAAGAAGAAGAAGAAGAAGAAGAAGAAGAAGAAGAAGAAGAAGAAGAAGAAGAAGAAGAAGAAGAAGAAGAAGAAGAAGAAGAAGAAGAAGAAGAAGAAGAAGAAGAAGAAGAAGAAGAAGAAGAAGAAGAAGAAGAAGAAGAAGAAGAAGAAGAAGAAGAAGAAGAAGAAGAAGAAGAAGAAGAAGAAGAAGAAGAAGAAGAAGAAGAAGAAGAAGAAGAAGAAGAAGAAGAAGAAGAAGAAGAAGAAGAAGAAGAAGAAGAAGAAGAAGAAGAAGAAGAAGAAGAAGAAGAAGAAGAAGAAGAAGAAGAAGAAGAAGAAGAAGAAGAAGAAGAAGAAGAAGAAGAAGAAGAAGAAGAAGAAGAAGAAGAAGAAGAAGAAGAAGAAGAAGAAGAAGAAGAAGAAGAAGAAGAAGAAGAAGAAGAAGAAGAAGAAGAAGAAGAAGAAGAAGAAGAAGAAGAAGAAGAAGAAGAAGAAGAAGAAGAAGAAGAAGAAGAAGAAGAAGAAGAAGAAGAAGAAGAAGAAGAAGAAGAAGAAGAAGAAGAAGAAGAAGAAGAAGAAGAAGAAGAAGAAGAAGAAGAAGAAGAAGAAGAAGAAGAAGAAGAAGAAGAAGAAGAAGAAGAAGAAGAAGAAGAAGAAGAAGAAGAAGAAGAAGAAGAAGAAGAAGAAGAAGAAGAAGAAGAAGAAGAAGAAGAAGAAGAAGAAGAAGAAGAAGAAGAAGAAGAAGAAGAAGAAGAAGAAGAAGAAGAAGAAGAAGAAGAAGAAGAAGAAGAAGAAGAAGAAGAAGAAGAAGAAGAAGAAGAAGAAGAAGAAGAAGAAGAAGAAGAAGAAGAAGAAGAAGAAGAAGAAGAAGAAGAAGAAGAAGAAGAAGAAGAAGAAGAAGAAGAAGAAGAAGAAGAAGAAGAAGAAGAAGAAGAAGAAGAAGAAGAAGAAGAAGAAGAAGAAGAAGAAGAAGAAGAAGAAGAAGAAGAAGAAGAAGAAGAAGAAGAAGAAGAAGAAGAAGAAGAAGAAGAAGAAGAAGAAGAAGAAGAAGAAGAAGAAGAAGAAGAAGAAGAAGAAGAAGAAGAAGAAGAAGAAGAAGAAGAAGAAGAAGAAGAAGAAGAAGAAGAAGAAGAAGAAGAAGAAGAAGAAGAAGAAGAAGAACTCCAAATCTTTGTAAATCACTCTTTTTGATTTCTCTTTCTCTTCAACTCCTTATTTATATGATTCATTCTCTGTGCATAATATAATCTCCTTATCTCCTTGTTTAGATTGGGCAATACGTTAGATTGAGTTTGTTTGTCATAGAAGTTTAAAATTGTCTTCTTCTTTTTTCAGAGACCTTATTCGCATGACTTTTAAGTTGCATCAGAGGAGTAGAAAAGACACAAAGTTAATAATATGTGGATTCATAGATGCTCGTAGTACACAGTCTGGTACATTTTTCAAACACAAACAAGATTTATTCAAATATAATGACCAAAGCAGAAGCACACTCCCATTTCAATTCAATCGTTGGACATGACATCAGAGTCCTTATTTAGTAATACATATTAACCCCAACATAGACTTATTGACTTGGACTCTTTGTTTTATTTCATTTAGCACGCTCAACTTTAAGCATCAGTTGATGATTTGGGCTTTATATAAATCCCTATATTCTGAATATAGTTATCAAAATATGAAAAAAACCCAACAATTTCAGCATTCTCCATCGGAGGGCTAGAAAATTTCACGGTGTCCGTAGTGACCCCAGTCGGATTATCTTCCTCGTGGCCGTAAGGTCCATAAGTCGTTCCCAAATTTGTGGTGAAAGCTATTGCTGTCACATAAATGCCATTATATTTATCCCAATTCCCATATGCTCCAGCAATTGCTGTCATATATTCACCGGAAGCAAACTCCACCTGGGTACATATATTTGCACTCGATGAGTGATGGGTACGAAGCACACCATGGAATATCCAGAAACAACTAAAAATCGCTTATTAGTAAAATGCCTTCACCTCAGAAGGACCGCCGCCGTTGCCGCCAAACTTTACCTTCTCCTCCTGGCCATTGGGGTCTTGCACATTGAAGATAAGGGAATCAATGACAACCCCATGACCAACTATAATCTCCTTAATGTTGCCACTTGGAGTTTCGAAGGTCCCATTGCTCGAAGAAGTGTTTCTGCCCCAAGGTCCCAGACTAATGACGCCGCCAGCCTCCACCTGCAATATACAGTAGATCCATATATTTTATATTCCAACTCTTAAAATCTTAAAATCTGAACCCTCGTGGGGAATTTAAGGATCGGAGTAGAATGATACCGGCTTTGCATAAAATCCAATACGGTCAATATAGCTGTCAACATATCCATAAAAGCCAGCGACTTTAGCATTCTCCAGTACTGGAAAAGAGAACTTGGCAACGCCAGTGGCCCCAGATTCTCTATCGTAGTCATAGCCATAAGGTCCATGTGTCCCCAAATTGGTGATAAACGTCAGAGATGTGACATAAACGGCACCTTTCCATGTCCCATATGCTCCAGCAATTGATGTCAAATACTCATCGGCAGCGAACTCCAGCTGCAAAAAAAAAAAAAAAATAAATAAAAAAAATATATATATATATATATATGAGTATTTATCTTTTTTTAAAAAAATAAATTTAAAATTATTTTTTTGAAAAACAAAAACTAAAATTTAGAATTATTTTTCTTTAAATTACTTTTCTTTTTTTTTTTCTTTAATTTTTCTTAACCTTGGATATTTTCATCGAATAAATTTTAGACATATATAAAATATTTTTAAAATAAGTTAAATAAATTAAAATACATGTTATATCATAAAAAAATAAATCAAATACACATTAAAATTTTAATTTTATCAAAATATTATAAAAAATTTAAAATTAATTATTAAATTAATATTAAATTTATATATTATAATAAAAAAAAGAATTATGTGCAAAGATTGAGTGAAAAGCATGTTAACATTATGCCAAGTATTAGAAATGTATATAATACTGCCTTCATCACCTGAGAAGGAGCACCAGTACCGCCTGGACCGCCATATGTAAGGGTCTCGGTCGCCCCACTTGCGTCTTGGACAGTGAAGATGAGTGAATCAAGAACGGCCCCGGTGGCAATTGTAATGGCCTTAATGTCCCCATCTGTTGGAATCTGAAAGCTCCAATTCTCCGCGTCAAGATCTCTGCCCCATGGGCCTAGCTTGATGACAGGTTCCACGTTAGCCTGCACCTGCAGTATAAAGTTATGTACAGGTGCTCTTGCAACAAATTAGATATCTTATTAGAATCTCTCTCTCTCTCTCTCTCTCTCTCTCTCAAGAAAGCTTAATTAAGACTTTATGAGATAAAAGACAACATCGTACCTTAGCCATAGGTATTGTATAACTGCCTCCGTGACTGTTTGAAGGGGTGATATGTTTTGTTGAAGATGAAGATCCCTGTCCTGAGGGGTCGAATTTATAGGCGACCATGGGAGGCGTAGAGGCATGCCGTTGACAGCACTGAAACATATGCAGACATACGACATGTGAAAAATCACACTCGTGAGGCCAAGCAGCTTTCAATTAAAAATACGTAGAGTAATAATGGGTATTAATTCTTTTTAAACTATGTTAATGTTTATGCATTGTTTGCCACTTTTGCTAGGTGATAGTGAAAATATTACACACAAAAAAAAAAAAAAAAAGAAAGACAAATACTTCCTCACAAGGAAAAATTTTATATCTAAAAATAAATTTGTAAGATTAGAATAAAAAAATATATACTAAAATCAATTGCAGTGTAAGCCATAAAATTGTGAAGATATTGGAAATCATACACACGAAAAATTGTATATATATACACAGGATAGCAAAGCAAAGGAAAAAAAAAATGTAAAACGAGAGATGGGCTAAGGTGTTCACTTGTCCTTTTCACGACAAAAAAAAAAAAAAACCTAAAACATCAAAATAATTTAAAGTGAAAAATTGGTTATATAACTCGTAACTAATAAAATTAATAAAATTATCTATCAAGGAGTTAATCACATCAATTTAAGTGTAAAAAATGTTGAATATATATATATATATATATATATATATTAGAAATGTTTTTGATTTTTTTGTTTTCTTTTGATCGATTATCTCAAGGTGACGTGAATCATATGTGTCCATAGGGTGATTTTGGGCTTATCCATTCGCCGACAACGTTTTTCGGCTCTTTGTTTAACAAAGAAATGCTAACAACGTGCGGATAATCTTCCTTGTTCCATCGTCCATAAATCATAAACTCACAAAGGAAGATTAAAAATTTCGATATGTATTTTTTATATTTTAAATTTTGATTCTAAAAAAAAGAAATAAAATTTAAAAATTACTTTTATTATATTCCTCACAATTTAATAATTTCCTACTAAGTAAATATTATTATGTGCATTTTTAAGCTATTACAGGGAGAACTCTTAAAAGAAAATTTTTAATTAACAAGACACACACACACACACACACACACACACACACACATAAAGTTTGGTTATATCACCAATTAATTGATCGTAGAAAAAATTCCAAAAAGTTTTCTTTCCTTTTTTTGGTGGACGTCCATACCTAAAGAATTACATAATTTTCTTTCCAATATTTAGTCATCAGAAACATGGGGAGAATATGTCATTGTCGAGTGCATAATTTTATTGGCTTTGTCACCCAATAAGTCCAACGGAAAAATTCATAATGTCAAAAACACACTAACGACACAATTAGTGTCTCTATGGTCCTTTTAAACATTAATTTGAGCTTCTTAACTGCTAGGATAAACAAGAACAATGATAAGAGATCCCTTTTCCTCAGTTCTCTTGCCATCAAGAGTTATTGAATTACGTTTTCATTAACAAGAACAAACGATACCAGTGTGGAAATACACTCTCATATCCAATGCTTTCATCAATTTTCAAATGTATCTTATCATCTTGGCAAGAAAAGACCACTTAATAGAATCGTATACTTTCCCAAAGTCAATTTTGATAATTACGTTCACAAATACTATATAATACTCCTCCATAAACTTCACAAGCACAATCCTAAACCTCCGAGCTAGAACCGTGACAAGTATCTTATAGACACATCTAACCAACAAAATTAGGTGTCATTGGTTGATTTTCACAATGCCAATAACCTTTGGAATTAACACAATAAAGGTAGATATAAGTGCTCTGCACAATTTGTCATTTTCATAAAAGTTGATAAAAAACTTCATCACATCCTATTTGATTAACCTATAATGATGCTTGATGAAGTTAAGATTAAAGCCATTCAAACTCAAAGTTTTATTACTGTTAGTCTTTGAGGACTTCCCATACTTCCTCCTTTATGAAAGGACTTCCCAAAAACCAATTATTTGCCTTATTCACCTTATGAAAGAAGCTTACATTCATCTTCATACTTGGTGTAATGGATGCTTTCAGCAGGTTGTTGAACTTAGTGAAGGCAACTTCCTTCACCTTTATCGAGTCAGAAACAGTTTCATCACTCAGGCTTATGGATTCAATTGTATTTTTCCTTTTTTTGTTTGACACCTAAATGTGAAAGAACTTTGAATTCTTATCATTGTCTCTCAACCATAGAAGTCGATATTTTCTATGCCACTCTTGCTTGTTTTTTTCTCATAGTTATCCAGTAGGCAGCTCAAGCACTCCCTGACTCTACCTACTCCATCTATGATAATCATTGTATCTCTTGCTTTAATGTTAATTGCTCGATTTTTTGCTCTACTTCCTTAACATACTTTTGATGATTTGATCTATCTTTCTAGCACCAGGACTAGAGTAAGTTCTTCATAGCCTAGAACCTGCCCTTTATAGTGTCCTTTAAATGGTCGGGTATCGTTATCCATAACCACACCACCTCCATATCCTTTTATAGCCCTTTATCATTTATCTAATGTTTGAAATATCAGAAGGGAATAGGACCTCAGTCACAAACTTAGGTCCCCAAATGAACTTTCACATGATTAAAGAAAGAACACGATACAACCTACTGTGTTAAGTTCAGTAAAATTTGCATCCATTTAGCTCCTACCAAAAATCTATCGACCCAACCATAAATGGGGCATCCCGCAAATTGCTCCAGGTGTATCTATGCCCCTCAATAAGTAGGTCCATAAATCTCATGTCATAGATGAAATTGTTAAAACTTTGGATTATATACCTATCATTTGTCAACCTCACTCTTTGATCCTCTGCTAATATTGTATTAAACTCCTCCTATAAACCAACATCCCCAAAAGTTGTGTTGTTTATGGTGAAAATTTGGAGTATATATATTGAACAATATAGTAGTTCGCCCTAATAGCACCAACCGACTTACCACCGTTTGAAATCGACTTACCAACAACTTATGCTACAATTGAAAAATTGTCTTACCCCAATAAGTAGCTAACCACCCTCACACACTTGACGCAAAATAGCCTCTATAGGGTTATTTAATCTAGTTTTTTTGGACAAAAGAAGTAGTATGTTTTAGGTGATAGATCTATCTAAACACTGTCTTATACTTAGTAGACTTCACTAGTCTTTTGACATTAATTATGTAAATTATCATAATTAATCAATTAATCTCGTATCTAACCTAAAGGCAATATGCTACTCTAAGTCACATGTTACCTCCTCTAACACCATGATCCTTTGGATCACCTCCTTGTTGCCCCTTTTAGTTATCAATCCAAGAGTCTTGCCCAACTTTAAAACTTATAATGCCTCCCTCCAAATTGCCACGTTATATGCTTCAATGTGTTCATTAGGGTGCTACCCATCATCATACAAAATCTTCCTCACTGGTGACAAATTGCTTTGGTTTCGTTTTTCGGAAGGTCAACATTGAACTCTGGCACACCTCCCTCTACCCATAGTTTGGGCTTAACTACTTTGCCCTTGCCATACATAGGAGACACTACTAATAAGGGAGAAATCATCTCTTCTATATTGCTAACTCTGAGTGCTTCGTAGCCACTAGTGCGTTAGGTTCCACTCTCCTCGATGGTATACTGCATCACTTGACCTCACCACTCAACTGCACTTCCCTAGATCGGCCGCACCTTCCCTCAATGCCACAAAATAATGCTTTAGGCATGCCAAAATATTACCAATACCCTATCTACGCTTTTCATTTTAACCCATCCATTTGCATCACTAGACAAGACGCCAACAAGAATGACATGCCCCCTAGTGATTGATCACCTACCCGATTTATACTGTTACAATTGTCATTCGTTTGCTTGCGAAAACACTAGCAAGAATGACATGCCCCCTAGTGATTAATCACCTACCCTATTGGTACTATTACAATTGTCATCTACCTGATTATCAGTACCCCTAAACATTGGCCATCTTGTCTCTGTTATAAGCCTAACTTGGTTGTTGCTCAACCTAACATAGGCTGAACCAATGATATTTAATCTAACCCTATAACTCAGTAACTCAAACTCATCACAACCCACTAGGTATCCCCTCAACTTGACCTTACTAAGCTTGTGAAAAATGAGCTCCTCAATTCTAGGCCTATCCTATGAGGACCAATCACCCTCCTAAGTAGCTTCATCAGCTTGCCATATGTTTTGACCTTATGGGTTGCACATTTGCACCATGTTATTTGCCCAACCCATTATTGGTTGGGCTAAGCAAGCCCCCACCCTCAGCCCTGCCCAAGTAGGTCCGATCTCACTCCCACCCCTCGTCCTCCCTTCAGCTCCTTGCTTCACTGCTTTGTTTCCTCATGTTGTTGGTTAGAGTAAGACAATCAACTGCACACTCCACTTGTTAGCCCTCTCCCTAGCCACCAATTGCTAATTGCCACTAGCAACTAATGCAGGACTAGCTACCAGCCCTATCCCTCCTTTAGTCACCTGACCACCATGAGCAATTTGTTAGTTTAATCCTAACACATACCTCCTTTCCCTAGCCACCAATTGCTACTTGCCACTAGCAACTGATGCAGGACTAGCTACCAGCCCTATCCTTCCTTTAGTCACCTGACCACCATGAGCAATTTGTTAGTTTAATCCTAACACATACCTCCTTTCCCTAGCCACCAATTGCTAATTGCCACTAGCAACTGATGCAGGACTAGCTACCAGCCCTATCCTTCCTTTAGTCACCTGACCACCATGAGCAATTTGTTAGTTTAATCCTAACACATACCTCCTTACGTCTATCTCTACCACCACCAATGTTGGGATTGCAATCTCTACCCTTACTATCGCCAGAATCCTACACACAACTAGCCTCTATTTTGGCTTCGATATTTTATCCATACCAAGATACTTACCTTATGTTCCACTCAATTATGCTAGAAATCCATCTAACCATGCTTACGAAGGAAGAGCTTTGATCGTTACTTAAACATGTCAATTGACCTTCGCCTTTATAGCAGTCCATAAAACTAGCCATCAAAATAATCAGTGTTCCTAATCACCTCCCCCCTAACCAACTCATCGAGCATGCCTTCCATAGAATTAAAGGTTAGCACAACCTTTAAGCCTGTTATTAGCATTACCCTAACTTGATTATGTTTATTAAGTGTAATTGGATATTGATAAAAGGGATAAATTAGATTTTAAATCCCACAAATATTTTTCATTAGATATAAAAGTGATGAATTTATATATCATTTTCAGGATGATCAAAACAGAAAAATCATTGGAAGCAAAGATCTTATATTCAATAAAAATATTGCCTATAAAAGCAGACATATTGCAAAATATAAGAGTGCAAGGAAGTATGCCACAAAAAAGAAACATGCTAAATTGAAGGAAATTTCAAAGAATGAGGTGGGTAAAGAAGTGTTAAAAAAAACTTTAAAATTATCCTAGTAGAGTTAAAGCCTTCTACATTAGTGGCACAATGATAAGGGATTGAACCCTAACTCCACCACAAAATCAAGCTTTAGAGTGATGAATTTATATATCATTTTTATGATGATCAAACTAGAAAAATCATTGGAAGCAAAGATCTTATATTCAATAAAAATATTGCCTATAAAAGTAGACATATTGCAAAATATAAAAGTGCAAGGAAGTATGCCACAAAAAAGAAACATGCTAAATTGAAGGAAATTTCAAAGAATGAGGTGGGTAAAGAAGTGTTAAAAAAAACTTTGAAATTATCCTAGTAGAGTTAAAGCCTTCTACATTAGTGGCACAATGATAAGGGATTGAACCCTAACTCCACCACAAAATCTAGCTCTAGAGTGGAGAGTTGACTCAACCCTTATAAACAACCCAAAGACCTCCCTCAGAACCGATGTGGGACATATCATTCCTGACCCCTTTAAACTGCATGTCCCCATGCTGCCTCAGTCAACGATCAGCATGGTGGTAGGGAATCTTTGTACATGCGCCCACCAACTCTTTGAGGTTAGGCTCTGATACCACCTGATAAGGGATTGAACCCTAACTCCACCACAAAGAGTTGGTGGGCGCATGTACAAAGATTCCCTACCACCTGTCTCTTATACACATCTAGATGTGTATAAGAGACAGAGTTAAAGCCTTCTACATTAGTGGCACAATGATAAGGGATTGAACCCTAACTCCACCACAAAGAGTTGGTGGGCGCATGTACAAAGATTCCCTACCACCTGTCTCTTATACACATCTAGATGTGTATAAGAGACAGCTATTACTTATTACAGGTCATTAAGTATTCCAATCATATTAATTAGGCCTCTACACTTTGGCGAACTTGAATTCGCACTATTTGAAGCTTGGTTGGCCTGAATATCCTTAATCAGCCTATTTAATGCTTCTTTAATTGTTTTGGCTCTAGCTCATGTTATTGGGTCTTCTAAAATGTGAAATGGACTTCTTACATCCACTAAAGGTCTTGCTTGTGTTATTGGACTTTTTGCATCCATTGAACTGTCTCTTATACACATCTAGATGTGTATAAGAGACAGTTCAATGGATGCAAAAAGTCCAATAACACAAGCAAGACCTTTAGTGGATGTAAGAAGTCCATTTCACATTTTAGAAGACCCAATAACATGAGCTAGAGCCAAAACAATTAAAGAAGCATTAAATAGGCTGATTAAGGATATTCAGGCCAACCAAGCTTCAAATAGTGCGAATTCAAGTTCGCCAAAGTGTAGAGGCCTAATTAATATGATTGGCATACTTAATGACCTGTAATAAGTAATAGCACTCACTCCTAAATAGGAGTTTATTTTATGGTGTGGAATTTTTCCATTGTTAAAAATTTCTCAAAATAAGAATTTATTCTAAGTAGGGATTTGTGCCTCTTTAGGATTGCTATTTTTGCCTATAAATAGGCACCCCTTGTAAGCTCTGAAGGAGATACAACCTTGAGTGAAATAGAAAGTAAGGGTTTTCTCCCTTGGTTCTTTTGAGGACTAAAGAATTTATCGAGAGGTACTGCTTCTTATGGCATTCAAATCGACTCATCACCTGTCTCTTATACACATCTAGATGTGTATAAGAGACAGGAAGGAGATACAACTTTGAGTGAAATAGAAAGTAAGGGTTTTCTCCCTTGGTTCTTTTGAGAACTAAAGAATTTATCGAGAGGTACTTCTTCTTATGGCATTCAAATCGACTCATCACTCTCAATTTCTTTCTGTTATGGAGTGTGGCGTTCATATCCTTCTTAAATACCCTAGGTTCATGTTCCTTCAAATGTTGGGTCTAGGGTTTGTGTCATTTAAGTTTGGTTTAGCTTTCTTGGTTCATCTTTGATTCCTTGTGTGCGTTGGGTCCCTAAGTTGTGTCTTTTTTTGGGTTTTCCGCATCAGTTGGTATCAGAACCTATTTCTAAATTAGGTTGAATCCATTCACCCTTCAATTTTCTTCCTTGTGATTTATTTATTTCAATTGAGTTTGTGCATTACCATTCAAATACACAAATTTGTTTGTTTGCAATCCTTCTCCCTTTGTTTGTTTGTTAAGTTCATAAACGTGTCAATTTCAATTCCAATTATGGCATATAAGTATTTTACTATTATTTCGTGGTAATAAAAAAAAAACCATCAACGCAAAAAAAAAAAGAAAAAAAAAAAGAAGAAGCAAGGTTTAACTACTCAAGTTCTAACTTTTGTGAGTTTAGTTCATTAAATTTGTTTGCCTTGATATACTTTTTTATTTTTAATTGCTTGTTCTCTAAATTGTTCAATTTTACGCATTTTTCATATTTTGTTCAGAATCAATACTCTTCATTTATGTTATTTAGTTCTTTATAGAGCTGAAAGGGGAAATTTGAGCGCTAAAAGGTAAGAGAGAATGTTCATATAAAGGAAAAGCCATCAAGAGTTTAAACACGAGGAAGTGTGACACCATCTTTTGAGTAAAACACGTGAGGGAGTGTTCTATGAGGTATCTTTATTATTTTGTGTAAAAGTAATACTATGACGTCCAAAGATAAAGGTGCAGCTCATGGGGGAGCTGGTGATATGTCCTTCATGATCGAAGCTATACAACAACAATTTGAGCGCATGAATACCAAATTTGATGATATGCAGGAGAGGATAGAGGAGCAAGCTAATACAATAGCAGAGTTGCAAAGGAGGCATGGGGAATATGGGGCTTCCAGAGCAAGAAGGCAGTTAAGATGTGCCTATAACCATGAAGATGATGTAGACGATGATGAATTTGACAATCAAACTACTGTGGTTAGAACTCTTAACAATAGAAGAGATCGAAGAGAATTTAGGAGGTAAGACACTTATGACCATAATTTGGGCACTATTAAAATGACAATTCCTCCATTCTAAGGTAAGAATGATCCTGATGTATACCTAGAATGAGAGAAGAAGGTTGAATTAGTTTTTGACTACCACAACTATTTCGAGGAGAAAAAGGTAAAACTTGCTGCAGTTGAATTTACTGATTATGCTATTATTTGGTGGGATCAACTTATTTTGACTACGAAAAGGAATCACAAGTGGCCTATTGATACATGGGAGGAGATGAAGGCTATTATAAGGAGGAGATTTATCCCTAATCACTATTACAGGGAGTTGTACCGAAGGTTGTAAGGGTTCATTCAGGGCACCAAAAGTGTGGAGGACTACCACGAGGAGGTGGAGATTACCATGATTGGGGCAAATGTAGAAAAAGATATAGAGACAACTATGACTCAATTTCTGCGAGGGCTAAATAGGGACATAGCAAATGTGGTTGAGTTGCAACATTATGTGGAATTAGAAGACATGGTACACATGATAATAAAAGTTAAAAGGCAACTTAAACAAAAGGGTTTCACACAGTTTGTTCAAAATTCAGTTTCTACCTCGTCTTGGAAGCCAAATTAGAGTATAATGGACGATATGGCCAATTACAAGTCCAAAGCTAAGCTATCCAAGCAAAAGAATGTGGGTTCTAGTAAGGAGGTAGGTAATTTCGAACCCCAAGCAAGTAGAAATAGAGATGTTAAATGTTTTAAGTGTTTGGGCAGGGGTCACATTGCATCTCAATGTCCAAATGAGCGTGCAATGATCTTAAGAAGTAATGGAGATGTGGAAACTGAAAGTGAATTAGATGATGATTCTGTGCCATCATTAAAGGTTGAAAGTGATGGAGAGGAGTATCCAGTTAATGGTGTAGCTCTTGTTACAAGGTGAGCATTGAATGTGCAAGTAAAGGAAGAAAATGAGGTACAACAAGATAACATCTTTCAGACAAGGTATCTAATCAAGGATAAGGTATGTAGTATGATTATTGATGGTGGGAGTTGCACTAATGTTGCTAGTAAAACTATGGTTGAGAAGATGAATTTACATACTATGAAGCATCCTTGGCCATATAAACTTCAGTGGTTAAATGAGAATGGTGAAGTCAAGGTGAATAAGCAAGTTCTTATATCATTTTCTATGGGAAGGTACCACGACGAAGTTTTATGTGACATTGTACCTATGCATGTGAGTCATATTCTACTAGGAAGATCATGACAATTTGACAGGCGAGTTATGCATAATAGCTTCAAGAATCAATATTCTTTTGTAATGAATGAAAAACCTGTCACTCTTGTACCTTTATCACCTTAACGAGTTTATGAGGATCAATTAAGGATTGAAAATGAGATTAAACCGAAAAAAAAGAGATTGATAAAAGATAAAAGAGAGGAGAAAATGTGGGGACACAAGAAAAACAGAAGAAAAGAGAGAGTTTCTATGCAAAAGAAAGTGATGTCAAAAGAGCATTTTATACCAATCAGTTTATGATCCTATTTTTGTACAAGGAGGCTTATTTTAACACTAACAAATTTGACCCTTCTTTGCTCAGTGTTGTTGTTGCTCTATTGTAAGAATTTGAAAATGTATTCCCTAACAATTTTTCAAGTGGATTGCCACCTAATAGAGGAATTGAGCATTAAATTGATTTCATCCTAGGTGCATCCATCCCTAACAGTCCAACATATAAGAGTAATCATGAGGAGACAAAGGAGCTTCAAAGGCAGGTTGAAGAGCTTATTTCCAAAGGACATGTGAAGGAAAGCATAAGTCCATGTGTTGTTCCTGTCCTACTTGTACCAAAAAAGGATAGGACTTGAAG